>QEPC01006282.1:9007909-9034527 GCA_003113815.1 Sphenodon punctatus
CAGGGTTTTGCCACTGTTTCCCTGTGCTTGGGGTTTATACATTATTCATTTTAAGCTTGAAGTGCATTTTAGACTGGGTTTTCTTCCATCTGATGTTAACCCTGGGAACTCCTGGCTGCTGGATTATGCCCTGGCTCCTCCCACCATTGCCCTGGCTCCGCCCACCATTGCCCTGGCTCTGCCCACCAGCTTGCCAGCCCACTGGCGGCTTTGCCACCGGTGGGCCGGACAGCCTTACTGCCCCTCCAAACTAAAAAGCCACCAGCAGCCACTGAGCCAGTGCACATTCTCTATATGGGCTATCAGCCCTGATGTTGTCCCCTGGCTGCCCCTTTTGATTTTTTTGCTGCAGATCTAAAGAACATAAAAAGATAGGAACATAAGAAGTGCCATACTGTGTCAAACCGATGGTCTGTCAAGCCCTGCCTGCATTCTGTCTCCACAAGTGGGTGGGTGGCCAATCTCTCTCTACAGGGGACTTCCTAACAGGTCATAGGGCAATCCATTCCTGATTGTTCCAGACCTGGTTCCTTACCTTGCATATGGTGTATCCGCCTTTTGGGGCATCATACCACCGCCAAATGTCAGACCTCATATGCCTGTCTGGCAGCGGCTCTGACCTCCACCTTGATGATGGAGTTCTGGGGGCCCGGACACCAGTGGCAGTGGCGGCGGCATCATCACCCTCTCTGAAACAGGAACACATAACAACAGCTAAATATCATGCATTTATTTAGGACAATGCCTCTAGTCCTCCCTCCTTGGGATGCTAGGGATGGCGGTGACTGTAGAGACCTGGCTGGCATGTGCATATCCTGCCCTCCTTGGGGTGCTAGTCATGGCAGCTGGAGGAGACCCTTGCTGGCACATGCAAATCCTGCCCTTATTGGGGTGCTAGGGATGGCAACAGGAGACCTTTGCTGGCACATGCAAATCCTGCCCTTATTGGGGTGCTAGGGATGGCAACTGGAGACCCTAGCTGGCATGTGCAGATCCTGCCCTCCTTGGGGTGTTAGGGATGGCACTGGCAACTGGCGAGACCATTGCTGGCATGTGCAAATCTTGCCCTTCTTGGGGTGCTAGAGATGGCAACTAGAAAGACCCTGACTGGCACGTGCAAATCTTGTCCTCCTTAGGGTGCTAGACAAACAAAATAAAGTTTACAAACAAAAATAAAGTTTACAAACCTGGCAGCAGTGGCACCTCCTGTGCCATCTTGCTCCTCTGATGAGGAGCCAACCTCCACCACCTCAGAAGGTCCAGCGGCCGCATCTTCCTCCTCCACCTTCTCCACTTTCACCTTCCTAAGCCTCATCTCTCTATCTGCCAACATCCTTCCCAACAGTCAACAAACACAGCCAAACAAAGCACCCACCAACTCACAACCAACCAGTCAAACCAACACAGCCAAACCACAGCAAACAAAACAGTAAACCACATAGCCAGCCAGCCACAACACACACACACACTGGGTATTTTCAGACGTTACGAGATCACAGTGAAACTGTGGTCAATGTGGCTCGAATGTCTGTTTGGCGGCCGCCAGATGTTCACCACGGTCAATACCCGCATGGGGTCAATTTGAACCATGCTTCCCGGGCTAGCCGGGGGAATGTCCCAGGAAGTGTGGTCTAAAAGATCCCAAGCAGGGACCAAAAAAAAGTAACGTCTGGCCGGTTGCCACGGCCCAGGATCCCTGGCGGGATCCCGGGTCATGGCACATCTGGCCCGACACGGCGGCCGCAGTGGCCCTGCCGCCTGCCTATCTCCCTGGAGGGCGGGCGGCGGGGTGCGTGGAGGGGGCAGGGCCGTGTGGCCGCACGTTGCGCCGCATGGCCCCACCCCCTCCCAGATTCCCCGCCGGGATCCCCCCGACACGTCTGATATGGCGTGACGGGGTGACCCCGGCGGGGAATGAAAGGGTTGTTTTCGGTACGGGGCCAAGCGGCCCCGTAACGTCTGAAAACACCCACTCTCTCTCTCCACACAAGCTACACACACACTCAAATTCCCAATTTCCGGTTTCCGACGTGATCACAGGACCATACCGAGACTGAGACCGAGACCGTCCCACCTGAACGTTCGGCCGAACCAAACTCCCCGAAGCGAATGACCAAATCCAAACTCGGTCCCTGGACCGAATAACCGAATCTGAACTCGGTTCCCGAACCTAACAACTGAACGTCCAAATATCAGAACTGCGTTCTGTTCTCACATCCCTAATATTTAGGTACTAGGCTGTTTTATTATATATATTAGGATTACAGGATAGGAATATATTTATACATACTAGTAGGAGCGAGGGGCCATGGCAAATTGCATCGCTGGTTCATGGGCCAAAACCAGATCGAGCAGGTCTCCCGATATAAATATCTCGGAGTAATCATAGTATCCTCACTAAGCTGGAAGCCCCATTACGAGGCAGCGCTGTCTATGGCAAAGAAGTCTTCTGCTGCTATTATTAATTTTTTCTTTAAAGGAGGTGGTAAATTGGTCCTCCCTGTTACTAGACTTTTTAGGGCTAAACTAATTACCCAAATGCTATCTGCTTTTCCAATCTGAGACCTGGGGTTTATTGATAAACTTGAAGTTGTCCAGAATTACTTTTTACATTCCATCTTGGAAGTCCCAAAGGGCACTCCCCAGACAATTCTGCGACATGAGTCGTTATGCCCTTCAGTTAGATTCTGTACACTTTTGGCTCTGTTGAAATTTTGGTCAAAAACCTTTTTTGACGTTTCTTATGGAAGGTCCCTTATTTCCTTGGCACTAAATAATGGGATATCCCATGAATGGGATGTTGCAGTGGAGGTACTGGCAGTGAAGCTGGAGTTTTCCAAGGCCGCTTTGCAACCGTTGGGACAGAATGGAGCTTATGTAGTTCTCAAACAGAGAATTTTGGACCAGGAGATTCAACATGAAAACTCTCTAATGGCTTCTCAGGGAGATGCACTGACCTATCTCCAGATTAGCTCTTTTTCTTGCAATGCCCTGAGTTATCTTGAGTCCTGGTTAGACCCTGCCAGCAGACGTGCCTTCATGCAATTCCAATGTAAAGTCTTCCCTTATGCTCTGCTGGAGGGTCGCTTCCTGGGTATTCCTAGGGAAGCTCAGTTATTCCCCCTTGTGATCTCTTGTCAATCAAAACAACCAGACATATTTTCTTTTCATGTCCATATTTATTTAAGGGGCCAGTACCTTAGTTAGTTAAAATGCTGTACTCTAGGCTATTCTAAGTTATTTATTGCCTCTTGTCCTGATGGACTCTGAGGAGATTATGGGTATTTTCTCTCCCATGCTTTGGGAACTGGGCTAAATCCCTGATGTATTTTTTTTTTATTAATGTGGTGTTATGTTCTGAATATTTTAAGATATAGGTTAGATTCTATATATATTCTGTATATATAATAGTATTCAATACTACATATTACATACATTTTGTGTGCATTGTGTATCACAATGAGGAAGGGAAGGAGTTCTGAGAAGTCTGGGGCAGGTAGCCCTGGTAGAGGTTGTGGGTGTGGGGGAGTTGGCATGTGTGCTGACACTTCTGCCACTGGTAGCAGACCACTGCCCAACTAGCTGTGGCATTGTAGGAGGGAGCAAAGGTGGGGTGCAGCAGAAGCAGTGCTGGGACCACATATATTCCCCTATATCTGCAGTATTAATTTTTTTCTAAGAAATAAAGAAATCTAAGAAATCAAAATCTCCTTGGTCAAGAGACAAATAATAATTTCTCTAATTATAAAGTTCACATGTAATTTTAATTGAAAACAAACAAAAAGCAGAAAACGGTACCTTTGAAAATCATCATCAGGTCAGTGAATTTCAAACATTGGGTGATTTCAGACGTTACGTTTTCGGGATTCATCACAGTCAACTGCAGTCAAACGTGGGGTGTGTGTGTGAAGGAGCCGTGCATGTCTGTTCACTCGCATCCAGATGTTCACCACAGTCAAACGCGGCCTGGGGTGACTCTAACCATGCTTTGTGAGGTCAGGCCGATAGGAGGTCCAGAAGTGTGGTGAATGCCCACCATGGCAGGGGTGAAGGAAAAGTAACTTCTGAAGGGAAACCCCCAGCCATGGTGAACGGAAATGACCACGGGCCGTGGTGACGGCACGCAGTGTCACTGCTAGGCAACCAACAACAAGCGGCATGTGGAGGGAGATTTAAAGGGCAGGCAGCAGTAGGGGAACATGGCGGAGAAGGCGATGGAGTGGAGGGAGGAGGACACAGAGTGGAGGATGGTGTGAGAGGGTGAGGAGGTGGTGCAGCAGCATCAGAAATAGCAGGAGGGGGAACTCGGCCCAGCAGGGGACACCCAGCAGCTCATGGGGCCTCCCCGGAAGAGGGTAAGGGGTGCAGCTGAGAGCGGGTGGGTCGGAGAAGGGGACGGGAGGGGAACAGAATGGAGGGAGGGAGGAAACACAGCCAACAGGAGCATAACCAGCAGCCCCCACTGTACCCCCAAACAGACCAGCAAGAGGGTATGCGCCCCGGAGAAGGCCAAGGCCGGATGGAGACAGGGGCAGGCGGAGGTGGTTGCTGAGGAGGAGGAGGTAGCAGAGGGGCCAGCACCCCAGTGCCAATACCACAGGGGGGGCTCCAGGAGACCCATGATTTAATAGCTATCTGGGCGACAACCAAAATGCAGACTGAACTGGCAGTAAATGACAGGAATGAGCAGGTGTTCACCCAGATAGCCACGGAGATGGGGGAGGCCGGATACAACCGTATGCCCACACAGTGCCGGACTAAGATAAAAGAACTGAAAATGGGCTATAAAGACATAACAGACAATAACTGGCGCTCAGGGCGGGCGACATGTGCTTCCCCCTACATGGATGCGCTGAGCCAGGTGCTGCACCACAAGAGCTCCATAATTTCCAGGTGCCCTATAGGAGGGGGCGCCTGGGAGGAGCGGCATGCTCAGGATGACCCCACCCCCAATTGCAGCCGGAGGTCAGCTGACGGACACCTACCCCAGGAAAGAGATGTCAAGCACCTCGGGCACATGTGTCCGACACTCCCCCAGTTCGACATCAGGAGAGGCTACGCACGCCCAGGACAACTCTGAGGAGGTGGAGGGGAAGGAGGAGACTATCACCCTGACCCTCGTGCCCTGCCAACTGGGAGACTGGGCAGACACCAGCCCCAGTGACCGACCAGCCTTGGAGGGAACTGACACAGAAGGAACAGGTAAGGGCAAAGCAGGGCATGCGCCCAGAGCACTGAGACAGTAGGGGGGGTGAAAATGGCACCCCACAGTATTGACTGATCCCGACTACTCTCCACAGAGCCATGCCGAGCATGGGAGGGCAGAGGCTGGGGCCCACCCATACCGGCAGCCCAGCGGATGCAGGAGCACCGTGCGCAGGCGTGCAGGTGGAGGGAGGATATGGCACAAGAGCTAGTCACAACCAGCACGAGGCAGATGGAGGAGTTGCTGGCGGCCGTGAACCAGCTGAAGAAGGGGACAACGAGGGCACTCCAACAGGTGGAGGGGAGGGACAGGGCGCTGGTGGCTGAAATGGGAAAGGACAGGTGACTGCTGCACTGTGATATGAATAGACAACTGGAGGCACTCCAGGCCCACTCAGACCGGCAGGACCACCGTTCCGAGGAGTTGTCACGAAAACTTGACTGCTCGCTGGAGCAGGGAACGTTCCTCCTCTTGCAAACTGGGGCCTTGATTGCCTTCATAATGGCAGCAGCCCTGCCGGGGGCCATGGCAGCACCCAGACACCTGCCCCCTCCACCCCCACAGGTCACACTGCTGACCCCGCCAGCGCCGCAACACCCTCATCCCCTACAGCATATGGGACCGCGGATCCGGGGACGCATTCCCACCCAGCACGGATGCCAGCAGCCAGACAGCCTAGTCCCAAGATGGCCACAGCCGACACAGCGGGCGAGGGGCAGGGGAGACAGAGGGCTGGGAGCACCTCCTCCTCCACCTCTGATGAGGGGGAATCCCCCTCTGTTGGTAGGGAGAGGGGAAGGCCAAGTGGCACCAGGGGCAGAGGGAGGAGCAGAGGCAGGGATGCCTAGGGGACTGTAAACTGAGGGGGCATCCGACACCACCCAGGTGGGGTGTGTGTGTGGGGGGGAGGTGGGGGGGTGTTTGGGGGTATGTTGGGGGTGGGATGGGGGGACATTTGGGCACACTTTCACAATGGTGTACCGGGTCTCTGAGCAGGAATGGGGGAGCACAACAATAAATAATGAACACAGTTTAATATGTTTGAGTGCTTCATTCCATGCTGGCATGGTGCCACAGCAGCAGCTGTGTGGCTGCATGGACTGTGTGGTCTTGGGTCGGAGGGTCCATGGCAACAAGGGCAGCAGGGACGGCCCAGGTGCTCAACGCAACATGCCAGCACTGACCAGATGTGCTTGGCATAGCAGTACTCGCGGGGGTTAGGCACGTCAGCATACAGCAGTACCAGGCCAGGCAGACGGCGTGAGGGGGGGATGTCAAGAGCTGCCCCGTCGGACTCGCATATGTTGTGGAGGAAACAGCAGGCTCCGATGACAAGGAAGGATGTCTCCAAGGCATATTCCAGCTGGCCGGCTAGGCAGTGCCAGCGCTGCTTGTGGGCACTGAAGGCCCTCTCGACCACGGTGCATGCGGTGCTGAGGCGTGTGTTGTAATGCTGCTGAGCTGGAGTGATGGCCACAGGAAATGCCTTCATCAACCATCGCTTTAGAGGATATGGAGGGTCGCCAATGATGCATGGGGGCATCATCACCCCCTTAATGCGGGTCATACTCATGTCAGTGAAGTCCCCCCTGTACATGCGGGCAAACAGCGGGGAGATGGTGAGGATGCGAGTGTCGTGGCTGTGGCCCGAGTGCCCGGTGAAGATGTCAGTGAAGCCCCCCCTATGATCCACGAGGCCCTGGAGTTGTAAAGAGTGGTATCCGTGCCGGTTGATGTACTCGGCATCATCATCGTCCGGGGGCCGCAACATCTCAATATGGGTGCCATCAATCGCCCCCAGACAATTGGGGAAGCCCAGTTACAGGAAACCCTCCATAATGTTGTCCTGATCTACCAGCTGGATCACGCGCTCCATGAGCACCCCCTCCAAAGCCTCGCAAAAGTCCCGCACTATACACGCCACTGTAGTGAGCCCCACCCCAAAGTGCTGTACAATGGAATGGCAGGAGCCTGGGATGGCCAAGGCCCACACAGCGATGGCGACCTGCTGTGGCACGGGAATGGGTTCCCGCATATCTATTCTGAAGGGCTCGAGCCACTCCTGCAAATGCTCAGCCAGTAGCATGAGGGTGCGCCGGTCCATTCTGAAGTGACTAACCCAGGTGGCATTGTCCCAATGTGCCAACACCCTCTGCCACCAATGATGAGCCCTTGGAACGGCCCATGTTCACCTCTGGATGGGCATTGCAAGCTGCAGAGCTAGGTACCTGGCAGCCCTCCCCCATGCACCCCTGGACAGCAGGGCCCTGCTGCCAGCAGGAAAGTTGTTTGCCCGTAGTACCGGCACGTTGTAGGCCATTCCGAGATGCCGTGCCATCCCCAGGGCAATGAGTCATCCAGCCCTGCTGGTTGTGTGACAGGTGTGTGCTACCAACCTGGCCATGTACCACTGGTCCGCCTGCGTTTTGTCTAGCTCATCTATGATGACCCCAACTAGTGCCACGTGCTCCCGGAACCACTCAGTAAGTGACTGAAGCAGGGCCAGGTGAGCGCCAAGCTGTGTGCAATCCATCCCAGTGGGTGTGGCTGTTCTGTTGGTTCGGTCCGCGGCTGGGGTAAAAACGTGATTGCCACTGCCTGTGTCCATGCACCTGTGCCTTATATATGTACGACCCCAAAACCCTCCCCCTCCCCCCACAGGGGCTATTGGGTGCGCCCAGATGGCCGCACAGCCCTGTCTGAAGTGATAGCGGCCCTGGAGCTCTGTCCCCTGCATGGGGGAACCGCCATTGTTGGTGGCAAGGGGCCGAGGGTTCCCTTTGGTGCTGGTGAGAACCCCCAGTAACAGCTGTGGGGCACCATTTGGGGTGCCCTCTCCTGCCTCCCCCCCAAAGCATGGGGCGCCGGGTCCCGGGCCTCTGGTTCTCAGGGCCAGCCCCAGGGTTTGTGAGGCCATGTGCGAAGTCTTGGTGCGGGGGGGGGGCTAATTTGCATAATTAGGCACCACCTAATTATGCAAATGTATACATTTACATAAAACTTACTCCCTCTGGACAGGAAAGATTCCCATTCTCCACCTCTCCGAGCAACCATGGAGAAGCATGGCCTCCTAATGCTTCTCCCCCTCCACAACCGAGTGTCTACCACCACTCCCCAGGAGTGGTTCCACTGCAGGGGCAGTCAAGCGGGCAGTGACACAGGCACAGAGAGATTGACTGCATCCACTGCCTTACTGGAGGAGGGGCCATGGGGTGATCTTAGCCAGTCTGGCCTCCAGGGCCTGTTGCTTCTTGCTGCCAGTGCCGTCTGTGCCTTGTGCACGCATGCGGTGTGACCAGTCCAGAGGTGCTGCTATCGCACACACAAGACACCCAAAATGCAGCTAGCTTATTAAGCGCATTATGCCATGAAAAGAGACATATAACCAGTTCAGTTGTGCCCCCATAATCAGTTCATGCTGCCCCCNGGAGGAGCAGAGGCAGGGATGCCTAGGGGACTGTAAACTGAGGGGGCATCCGACACCACCCAGGTGGGGTGTGTGTGTGTGGGGGAGGTGGGGGGGTGTTTGGGGGTATGTTGGGGGTGGGATGGGGGGACATTTGGGCACACTTTCACAATGGTGTACCGGGTCTCTGAGCAGGAATGGGGGAGCACAACAATAAATAATGAACACAGTTTAATATGTTTGAGTGCTTCATTCCATGCTGGCATGGTGCCACAGCAGCAGCTGTGTGGCTGCATGGACTGTGTGGTCTTGGGTCGGAGGGTCCATGGCAACAAGGGCAGCAGGGACGGCCCAGGTGCTCAACGCAACATGCCAGCACTGACCAGATGTGCTTGGCATAGCAGTACTCGCGGGGGTTAGGCACGTCAGCATACAGCAGTACCAGGCCAGGCAGACGGCGTGAGGGGGGGATGTCAAGAGCTGCCCCGTCGGACTCGCATATGTTGTGGAGGAAACAGCAGGCTCCGATGACAAGGAAGGATGTCTCCAAGGCATATTCCAGCTGGCCGGCTAGGCAGTGCCAGCGCTGCTTGTGGGCACTGAAGGCCCTCTCGACCACGGTGCATGCGGTGCTGAGGCGTGTGTTGTAATGCTGCTGAGCTGGAGTGATGGCCACAGGAAATGCCTTCATCAACCATCGCTTTAGAGGATATGCCGGGTCGCCAATGATGCATGGGGGCATCATCACCCCCTTAATGCGGGTCATACTCATGTCAGTGAAGTCCCCCCTGTACATGCGGGCAAACAGCGGGGAGATGGTGAGGATGCGAGTGTCGTGGCTGTGGCCCGAGTGCCCGGTGAAGATGTCAGTGAAGCCCCCCCTATGATCCACGAGGCCCTGGAGTTGTAAAGAGTGGTATCCGTGCCGGTTGATGTACTCGGCATCATCATCGTCCGGGGGCCGCAACATCTCAATATGGGTGCCATCAATCGCCCCCAGACAATTGGGGAAGCCCAGTTACAGGAAACCCTCCATAATGTTGTCCTGATCTACCAGCTGGATCACGCGCTCCATGAGCACCCCCTCCAAAGCCTCGCAAAAGTCCCGCACTATACACGCCACTGTAGTGAGCCCCACCCCAAAGTGCTGTACAATGGAATGGCAGGAGCCTGGGATGGCCAAGGCCCACACAGCGATGGCGACCTGCTGTGGCACGGGAATGGGTTCCCGCATATCTATTCTGAAGGGCTCGAGCCACTCCTGCAAATGCTCAGCCAGTAGCATGAGGGTGCGCCGGTCCATTCTGAAGTGACTAACCCAGGTGGCATTGTCCCAATGTGCCAACACCCTCTGCCACCAATGATGAGCCCTTGGAACGGCCCATGTTCACCTCTGGATGGGCATTGCAAGCTGCAGAGCTAGGTACCTGGCAGCCCTCCCCCATGCACCCCTGGACAGCAGGGCCCTGCTGCCAGCAGGAAAGTTGTTTGCCCGTAGTACCGGCACGTTGTAGGCCATTCCGAGATGCCGTGCCATCCCCAGGGCAATGAGTCATCCAGCCCTGCTGGTTGTGTGACAGGTGTGTGCTACCAACCTGGCCATGTACCACTGGTCCGCCTGCGTTTTGTCTAGCTCATCTATGATGACCCCAACTAGTGCCACGTGCTCCCGGAACCACTCAGTAAGTGACTGAAGCAGGGCCAGGTGAGCGCCAAGCTGTGTGCAATCCATCCCAGTGGGTGTGGCTGTTCTGTTGGTTCGGTCCGCGGCTGGGGTAAAAACATGATTGCCACTGCCTGTGTCCATGCACCTGTGCCTTATATATGTACGACCCCAAAACCCTCCCCCTCCCCCCACAGGGGCTATTGGGTGCGCCCAGATGGCCGCACAGCCCTGTCTGAAGTGATAGCGGCCCTGGAGCTCTGTCCCCTGCATGGGGGAACCGCCATTGTTGGTGGCAAGGGGCCGAGGGTTCCCTTTGGTGCTGGTGAGAACCCCCAGTAACAGCTGTGGGGCACCATTTGGGGTGCCCTCTCCTGCCTCCCCCCCAAAACATGGGGCGCCGGGTCCCGGGCCTCTGGTTCTCAGGGCCAGCCCCAGGGTTTGTGAGGCCATGTGCGAAGTCTTGGTGCGGGGGGGGGGCTAATTTGCATAATTAGGCACCACCTAATTATGCAAATGTATACATTTACATAAAACTTACTCCCTCTGGACAGGAAAGATTCCCATTCTCCACCTCTCCGAGCAACCATGGAGAAGCATGGCCTCCTAATGCTTCCCCCCCTCCCCAGCCGAGTGTCTACCACCACTCCCCAGGAGTGGTTCCACTGCAGGGGCAGCCAAGCGGGCAGTGACACAGGCACAGAGAGACTGACTGCGTCCACTGCCTTACTGGAGGAGGGGCCAGGGGGTGAGCTTAGCCAGTCTGGCCTCCAGGGCCTGTTGCTTCTTGCTGCCAGTGCCGCCTGTGCCTTGTGCACGCATGCGGTGTGACCAGTCCAGAGGTGCTGCTATCACACACACAAGACACCCAAAATGCAGCTAGCTTATTAAGCGCATTATGCCATGAAAAGAGACATATAACCAGTTCAGTTGTGCCCCCATAATCAGTTCATGCTGCCCCCACCCCATAACCAGTTCATTTCTGCCCCCGCCCCCATATAATCTATTCACGCTGCCCCCACCCATAACCATTTAATTTGTGCCCACGGGGCAGCATGAATTGATTATATGGGGGTGCAAATGAACTGGTTATGGGGTGCGGGTTTAAAGACAGTATTCCTGTTAGCAATAACTTCATTAAGAAGAGTTAGTGAAATAGCAGCCATAATAATCTCAGAACCATATTTGCAGATTTATTTTCCAAGACAGAATAGATATTGCTTTACATCCTAAATTCCTACCTAAGATAGTATAAGTAAGACAGTTGTGAGAATGTGGCCCTTTTTACACAGGTCTCTCCTCCCAGCCGTAAACACACAGATTTCTGTGTGTTCATGGGTGGGGGAACTCCATGTGAATGACGTGGTGCACGCGCCCATGGTGAGTGGGGGTGCGTGCGCGCTTGCCTAACATGCATCCCTACTCACCCCCCCACACTCATCCCCACGCACGGAGCAACTGGGGGAAATGGTGGTTACTATGTGGGTGTGGATGAGTGGTGGGTGAGTGGGGATGTGTGTGCAGCTGTGTGCATGCCCCATCCATGCACTGGCACACCCACGGACTCCCCACCCGGTGGAGCCATGTAAAAATATCATGCGAGGAGCCACTCGAAGAAGAACAGAAGGTTTCTACCTTGCAAACAAGGTTCTTTGAGATGGGTCCGAACATTCTCACAACACCCACCCTTCCAGTCCCGCATGGAATTTTTTTCTTATATTTCTAGAAAGGCTTGAAAGGAACTGTCATTCAGAGGGGGAGGGTTCTTTTTATACCAGTGGAGCTCAAGATCATCATGCGGTCTATTATTTGAAAAGAGTGAGTGCGCACAACCCAGTTGTGAGAATGTTGGGAGTCATCTCAAAGAACCTTCTTTACAAGGTAGCAACCTTCTGAACAGCACGTGGAGAGGAGCTGTTTGTAAGCAGCCTTATCTCCCAGCCCAATCCAGTGTCCCCACTTCTGCTGCCACTGCAACACTACTAGAAGGCAGAGGCAGGTGAGTGATGGGGTCTGGAGCCAGGGAGGGGAGGAAAAATCACTTTCTGGGGGAGAAGCTGGCTGCAGCCTACTGCCCAGCCAGGCAAGTGCAGGACCCCAGCTGGTGGTGGGGCCATGTGCGGCCGCACATGTGGCACATGCCTGGGGCCGGCCCTGCTGGTTCTCCCCGTGCGTGTTCTTGTTGGCGTTCCTATCTCATCTGACAGGTGTGTATGCGCTGGGATGTCAGCCTTGCATGCTGGCAGCTTTGAGCTGTCCACTCCCTTTGCCTCCCTCCATAGTGGTCCCATTGTTCCCTTCCTGCCATTATCTGTCGGCCTTGGTGGCCCCAGTCTGCCTGTGCAGTCCCCCATCCCATGTAGCCCCCATGGCTGCTGCGACTCAGACCCTCCAGGAGCTGAACCATGGCAGCAGCATCTCAGCCGGTGGTCCCACTCGGCAGCTCTGGGGGCACTGTCCAGGCCTGGACTGCCCACGAGAGCATGGCCCTTTGCAATCTGTGGCATTCGCCCATCATTCAGTGCTGCATTTGCTCCTTGCCCACCCAGCCGGATGCAGATCATTGCTTGAGTTTTGGAATGCTGTGCTTCGGCTATGTTGTGACCGCTGACGACTGCCATGTGTATTGTGAGGAGCTGGGGCTCATCCCCTTCCCTGAGGGGCACCTACCGTCCATTCTGGGGGGCCTTGCGGCGTGGAGTCCCACTGAGACAGCCTCCGCCCTGTGTGTGTGTGCCCCCCCGGGATATGTGACCTGCCGAGTTGCACTCCAATGTGCAACTCGTGATGAGCTATGTGGATCCCTTCCTGATCTGCTTCCACATGGCCACTCGAGGCTTCTGCCGGGGGCTGTGGCAATGGCCTCGCTATGTGCACCTGCTGTCGTTACCACCCCCTGCATACAATGGTAGTCCCAGCAGCTGTGTCTAGGGAGCGATGGCCACTTCTGACAGCCGGGTGCCTTCTCAGCACTTTCCTTCCATATGTGGCCTGGGTGTTTTGGCCACCGCCTTATGCCACCTTGGGACAGATGGACCCCCTGTGACCCGCCTCCGCATGCCTATTGCCCTCTCACCTTGGCTCTGTGGGTGCTGCTTGGGGACCCTTCGTGTGGCATCCTGTGAACTTGTCGCGAACAGCCCTCTGTCTCCGTGAGCTGCCTCCCCCACCCTTGCGCCCCGCACTCCTGCACCTGGACTGGTTTCCCATGATCCCACCGGCCCCCTCTTTGCCTTTGAGCATGTGTCTGGTTGCCCCCCTTGCCCTCCCTCCCCCATGCGGTTGTGGGGGGGATGTTGTTTATGTGCCTTTTTCCAGGGAGGGGTAGTGGGGGGTGAGTGTGTGCACATGGGGGAAGGGGGAGCTGAGGGGGTACATGTGGTGAGTGTGGGCACATGGGGGAAGGGAGGAGCGGGGGGTACATGGGGGTAAGTAGAGGCACACGGCAGGAGTGGGGGTGGGTTAGAGTAGGGGGGCTGGGAGCCAAGGCTCCTGGGTTCCCTGGGAGGGGAGGGGGACTAGTGGGTTAGAGCAGGGGGATGCATAGGTGGGAGCGAGAACTCCTGGGTCCCCTGGGAGAGGAGTGGGGGGCTAGTGGGTAGAGCAGGGGGATGCTCCAGGGAACCCAGGAGTCCTGGGTCCCACCCAGATGGGTGGGTGGGAGCCAGGACACCTGTGTTCCCTGGGAGAGGAGTGGGGGACTAGTGGGTTAGAGCAGAGGGGGGGCTGGGAGCCAGGGCTCCTGGGTTTCCTGAGAGGAGAGTGGGGGGCTAGTTGGTTAGAGCAGGGGGATGGGTAGGTGGGATCCAGGACTCCTGGGTTCCCTGGGAAAGGAGTGGGGGGCTAGTGGGTTAGAGCAGGGATCCAGGGGGCTGGGAGCCAGGACTCCTGGGTTAACTGGGAGGGGAGTGGGGACTAATGGGTTAGAGCAGGGGGGACTGTGTGTGGTAAAATGGAGGTTTGGAAATCCTGAGAGAGATGTAATTGCAAGTCATGTGATTTCAGTTGTGTTCAAAATGCTGGAAATGGGATGTGCATGGTAAAGCACCCCAGTCACTCAGGCTGTGACTGGGGTGCTTTACAAGGATGGGTTCCTGTGTTTTGGTTTTATAAATTATTTATTTTAAGCTTGATGTGCATGTAGACTGTGTTTTCTTCCATCCAATGCTAATCCTGGGAACTCCTTGCTGCTGTGTTTTGGGTGTTTCCCTGTGTTTTGGGTTTACAAATTATTTATTTTAAGCTTGATGTGGATGTAGACTGTGTTTTCTTCCATCTGATGTTAACCCTGGGAACTTCTTGCTGCTAGGTTATGCCATGCCACTGGCCTACCATCCCCCTGGCTCCGCCTGCCGTCCCCCTGGCTCCACCTCCCATCCCCCTGGCTCCGCCCCTAGGCCCACCGGCTCGGCCTTACTGCCCCAGTGCCTCTCCAACATCAAAACCCACCAGCCGCCCCTGGGAAAAAGCAGTGTGATTGCCACTAGGCTCCGAGTTCTTCCTTGAGCAGGGTTTGGGGCCAGACTTGGGGCTGTCCTGCCCCCTCTCTGGCATGACATCACAATGTTATAAGTAGCATGTGGTCACACCCCTTAGAGTGCTGTGATATCAGTGTTTTGATAGGGAGGAGTCATAGCAAAGTCCTGGACCACTCCAGTAGAATCCACCCTTATTGGTGGATGCTGATGGTGCTGCCCTAGCAAGACTTGGACTGCAGTAGCAGCAATATCATTCCTCTTGTACTGAAGAGGTCTTGACTCTACCTGAAACATATGTAGCCCCATCCCATTCATCCAATGGCTAGCAACACCATTTATGAGCACCCAGCATTCTCACAGGATGGCCCTATTCATGGCAGGCAACATCATAGGAGCTGCATGCAGGCATCAAGGTAAGAACAGATTCAAAGGCCTGGGAAAACAGACTGAAATAATTTGTCATACAATTCCATTGGAAAACAATAAATACAATATGCAATTTAAAAAAATCTGATCTTGTGTCAATGGCAGCTAATTAGTAGCAAACTAAAATGCTTTCCCAAACCTACATGGGAAGCCAAATGAGGGTGAGACTGAGCAGCCCAAAACCTGTTTCTCTTGTGCAAAAGCGACATCCAACAGCACCTTTCAGAATCATTTTGATAAGATGCAGTGAGTGTGGCACTGGCTCTGGAGTACAGTTCTGAAGACACAGCAGCGCAGGAGAACAGACGCAAAAAGTAGCTGAAAGTAAGAAAAAATGAAAGTGAAGGAGAACTGGGAATGCTGGCTGAATGTATGCTGGCATCAGCTGGGTTAGCAGCAGAGGATGAGGAAACTGCCAGAAAAAAGAAATCAGCCTGGAGAATCCTCATTGCAGCAACAAATGAGGAAATAAGAAGACTAGAAGAAATGAAGGCTTGTTTTTTCCCTGCAACAGAAGTAGCCTTTCCCCCTCTGACAGAAGACTGTGTGGTGGTGAGGAATAGCAAGCACATGGTTAGGGCAGAATTAATGGACCTCTGGTAAGAGAGAACTAAAGAAGTATATCAAAGGAGAGGAAGTGAACTTTCTGACAAGGCAATGCAAGGCTGGGTAGCAAAGGACACACTTCCTTCCAGTCAATATGAACTGTTTGGGATTCCGGGCACATTGATTAGCACTCAGGATCATGAGCAATGAGTGCTTTTTGCCTTGCAGGAAGTAAAAGCCAGGGAGCATTAGGATCAGTCAGAAGATGAAAGGAATAGGGTACAGTAGCAAGAAATCTAGTAAAACATGGTGGGAGGTATTATTTTTATTTTGTTTTATTCTGAAACACTCCTTTTGGAGCCTTGGAACCATAGACAGAATATACTTGGAGCTGCAATGGCATATCATGTTTATAATGAAGTCAAAGTTAAAGAGCAAGATTGTGAGGTGGCCATGGAGAGTGTTCATTCCCTTACTTCTTTATTAATATTAGTTATAGGGGTGTGCACTTTGTTTTTGTTATTTTGATAATAAAAATGGAATTTTCATTTTTTGTTTTCATTATTACAATAATGAAAATTAAAGCAATAACAAAATAAATAACAACATTTCATTTTTCATTATCGGTGTTGTTATTGGTATTGGTATCAATATCAATGTCACACGAAACCAAACATTTTGTTTTAGATTTTGTTTTTGTCAGTGCGTGGGGGGGGGCTATAATGAGATGCAGTCTGCTGGCACTTCTGCCACTGGCACTTCTAACACACTCACACACACACAGCCACCCCCCGCTGACGAAAATGGAAATGAAACCAAATACAAAATGTTCAGTTTAGTCCGATACCAACAACACCACCAATACCAAAAAACAAAAATGTGTTATTAATGAAAACGAATAATGACAGCTTTTAATAAAAAAAACAAAAACCAAATAATGACATGAGTCCCTGGTGACACTCTAGCTATTTGCATTAGGGTAGCACTGGAAGCTCCGAGCTGAACCAGGGCCATCATTGGGCTGGGTGTTGTACAGCATACAGTAAAAGATAATCCCTGCCCTGAGGAGCTTAAGGCAGGATGGAGAACTTTATTCCCACCACAAATTAGGCTGAATACCCCCATGAGTCCTTTTGTGGGTGATGGGCCCACAAAGTCATCTTGGCAGGGCTGGTGGCTCCACCACCTGGCTTTAGCACTCTTTGGCAGTCTGGATGTGGCCTGTGGGTCATGGTTTCCCCAATCCTGGCTTAAGGAGACAAGACAGACAAAGACTGGGAAGGAAAACAGAAAGGTTAAATGACTTGCCCAGTGTTACACAACACATCAGTGATAGAAATGGGGAAAGAACCCAAGTCCTCAGTGCTGTGTCCATCTACTGAATGACACTGGCCTTTCCTTGCCATCACAACTTTGTGTGAGTAGCAGGGTATTATGAGGCAAGCCTCTTGCTCTTTAAGAAGGCTGCCTCATCCTGGGGCTCCACCCAATGGGTGAATATAAGGGTTCAGAAAGATAACCCTAGGCAGTATGAACCAGGAAGCTGAGAGTGCAGATGTGTCTGAGAGCTCTCACCACAGTGCCCTAGCCAAGGTGCTTAAACCTTGCAGTTAGCTGGGGCCTGGGGATGTGGGGAATCTGAGAGTAAGACATGATACTGGCAATGCCTTCCTGGCACTGAATAAAGTGATGGTGAGCCTGTAACTATGGGCATTTTTAAATGAGCAAGCCGGGGGTGGGGTGGGTGTGAGGTGTCGAGATTCCATTATCATTAAAAGTGGCACAGCTGCAGTGCAGAGCAGCCACCCAAGTGGACTGAGTGGGGAGGGATTCTAATGTGCAGCTCCCAGTGTGGCTACCACATCAGCCATCTTGCACTTTCCCTGCAATGGACCATGGAGGAGAGGAAAGCATGCCAGGCTGGCCTTTGAAATTGACATGTCCTGGCATGAGCACAGGGGAAGCTGAGTTATTCTGACTTGCAAAGCTTGTTTCCCACAGTCACAGTGCCTCTGAGTGGAGGACCAGTCTGCTATCATGGGTGGTCACCCTAGATCATACAGGCAGGATATGTGTGGATGACCATTGCCATGCCCTTTTTAAAAAAAATTGTCCTGCATGGCACACTCCAGATTTCTCAGCAGTGCCCCATGTGTCTCCTGGGTGGCCATGCGTGGTAGCATCATGTTTTTAAAAAAACCATGTGATCATGGTGTGATTCACAAATACGATCCCCAGTGGGTCCCAAACATGTTAAGCAGGGGCAATAACATTCTGTGGGGTTGCAGCCCATCGCAGCCCTACAGTGATGAGCACCACTGAACTAAATGTGCAGAACAGAGGAGGATACACATACAGGTCACTTAAGGACTGCATGAATGAACTAAATTGGAGGGGCTTTGGCTGTGCTTCCAGTGTGCAGCTGGGAGGCTACTTGTAAGGGAAGAAAGGAAACTGTTCTTGAACCCTGGATTAAGGGAACGAACTGTGAATGAGAGTCATGATTCCCTGCCTGGATTATTCCTTAAGCAGAGCAACTTTTGCCTGCTCAGGACTGTAAAGAAAATAACAACTTACCCCAAAGACAACAGACTTTAGAAGCCAAAGGAGCAGTTCAGCCATCTAACCAAAGTAACCAATTCTGAAAATTCTTGCATTGCAGTCCCATGAATCCCTAGCAGAGGCCAAGCCTCATTAAGCTTTCTTAGAAGGATACCTCAATTCCCGCATAGCATAAGCTGAACACCATAGCCCTCACGCTTTATTGGAAGCTTTGTCTTTTAAACTGTTCCTTGATATTCCTTTCAAAATAGATCACCTTTATTAAATGCCGACCCCTAAACGTTGTTCAAAACCTTTTATTAACAATGGCCGCAATCTTGTGCTCTGCAGATCCCCATGTGCAAGCTGTGTGTGCATGCATGTGCGTGGTTTGTGCACGGCACAATGTGCCAGCAATCTGGATGCGTGTGGGGCCTGCACTGTTGCGCATGCACCTGGCTCCACACAGGATCCACAGAGCATGTAAGTAATTAAAGCCATTCAGTAGCTTTCACAAATACTCAACAAATTGATTTAAAAAAAGCAAAAAGTTCAACAGGCAAAGGAGCTGAATTTTCTACTTTTTAAGGGGATATTGGAGACAAGAATAGAAACAACATTTGAAACATGCCTACAGAAGCTAATTCTCATAGCTTGACCAACTGGGTGCTAGTCACCTTTCCCCATAATTTTGAGTCAAAAAGTACACCGGTGGGGGTTCTCACCAGGGGCAGAATTTGACTGTGTGCTTCAAATTTCTGTTCTTTAAAGACTATTTTTTACTAATGTCCAATGAGAATTTCAGCACATCCCTCCCTCCCTCCTCCTCCTGAATAATATAGTTTTGATGAGATGCCAACCAAGTAGTAAAACTAAATAAAAAAGGGGGGGGGAGGAATGGCAGGTCTGCCAGAGTGCAGTTCATTTGCTTTACAGATTCTCTGCAAAGTCTTGCCTTTCCTCATAGAAAGCAGCTGAAATATTGAATTAGCATCAAAAACTGTTTAATGTAAAAGAGAGCTTGTTGAAAACATTCACCATTTAAAAGCATGCTTCTAGTTTGACTATGACGATTCAATCCACAAATGGATTTTTTCCTATTGTTTTAATATGATTTAATGTTTTCAATATGATCCTAACCCCATTTGAATTGGAACTAACCCATTGGGATTTTCATTGTTGCAGTACAATGAATGGGACTCATGTTGATGCAAATAGTTAGTGACAGATCCAGTCAGTCATTCCATTGCCAGTGTTGTTGAAAAGCTATAGAACCACAATTTTGATTATGCTGGCACTGATCCCAGTTCTAGATTTGACTCCAAAATCCTTGTCCCTTTGCAAAATCTATCTGACTTCAAAGGGCTCCATATTGGTTCCTAATTCCAGTGGAGTTTAAGCAGTTGCAAGACTGGGTGATTGTTTAATCTTAAAACCATAAGATCATCCAAGAATAGCAGTATCTTAGAACAGCCCAAATAGTATCCAAATATTTGATTAATAGTATGACTACCAAATACTGCTTCCGGGTACTCAGGCTGATTTCTGAAGTTCTGGGTAATCGGCCCAAGTACTCAGCGGTCCTTTGACTCTGTTTCCAAAGTTTCTGAATTTGAAAATGGAATTCCAAACCTCAGAAATCTTTGGAATGCAGAAACTTGGAACTATTCAGTGCCAGGTCAGCACCTCAGCAGGTGTTGCCGTGTGCAGCAGATGCAGCCATTTAATTGCCTAGCCAATCAGGGTGCACAATAGCACATCCACCCCTTCCTCCCTCCCTCCCCCTTAATTGCCTAGCCAATCAGAGTGAACAACACATGCTAACCTTCCTCCCCTTCCCCCCCATATAATGGGCTACAATTCAGCAGTCTCTTTGTGGCAAGGGACACACTCTTTGTGTGTGTTAAACCACCCCCCACCCCAGGGATCACCCTAGTACCGGTACTTACCTGCTGCTGGACATCTGGCCATGACAGAAGTCAGTGCTGAATAAAATTTGAATTTGAATTTGCTGCTGGATGCTGATGCAGGCTCCAGGTCGCCGGCGGCGGTCCAGAGTCCGCATTTGGGACTTAAAAAAAATAAATTAAAATCCAGGCTGGGCAGGGTGGGGTGGGGGGTGCCCCCCCTTCCACCCGCACAGCCTGGGAGGGGGAGGGGGGAGGAATTTCTTTTTTATTCCATTGATTTCAATGGGGACAGTTCCCCATTGAAATCAATGGAATAAATCCGGTACCGGTATACCGGGTGCAATCTGGGAATCTGGTTTTTTGAGAACCAGTAACTAGTAAAACAGGTAACCGGTATTCTGCCTGGTGTCCCACCCCTAGTCTGCAGTATAGAACCACTTCTCCCAGCCCCAGGGAATGCTCCATGTTACTGCTCTCTCTGTGATCCCATTGAGACAAGGAGGTGTGGGATGGGGAGCAGAGCCACACCTCCACCCTTTGCAGCCACCTTAGTAGGGCCCATGGGATTAATCTGGAAAGGGGGAGAGAGCGGGCAGGTGGAAGGCAACAGGGCCAGTGAGAGGGGTAAGCTGCACATGCCAGGCAAAGGAGGAGGAGGAGGAGGCCCTTATCTTCTACATCCTCAACAGCAGAGACAGAGACTTGACCTGCGCAGGCTGAGAATGAGTTGCCCCTGCTCCCAGAGCTGCATGACCTGACTCAGGCCATCAAGTCGGGATGTGCACTGTGAACCAATTGTCCCAGGCACATGACTCCTTAAATGACTCCTTAGTGGAGCAGTATCATGCCCTGGGATGTAGTCAGGTGGCAAACGTAGCCTATAGTACTTACATGAGGCAGGCACTGGAGGCCAACTGTGCATTCTGCCAGGCCCTGATTGAGCATGACAGGGAGGTAGCCTGGAGCTTGGATGCTTCTCAGGCTGGTGGCCTGGAGGTGCCCCCCACTGCCAGATCTCCCACCATGACCACCTAGGATTCTTCCCAATCCCAGGATTCCCCCAGGGATACCTGCCCCTGCTGGAGACCCTGGTGAGGGGTCTGCTAGGGGTCCTGTGGTGAATATCATTACCTCACCCTCCTCTGCCAGCTCATCTGAGGTTGAAAGATGAGTTGCTGCTGTGAGGGATGATGAGGTTTCCTCCCTGACCTCAGATGCTGTCTCCTCTGACTTTGGGTAGTGTTAGGTAGGTAATTCTTAGTATTACTTTAGTTAAGGTAGCAGTAGTTAGATAGAACTATATAGGTTGCTAGGTAGTTAGTTAGGTTGTTTGTTATAGTTGGGGAGGATAATTTAAAAGAAACAAAAAACTCTCATGGACTGGTACCTTTTCGTGGTTGTGGGAGCTTATTTTTCTTGGTCCTGTACAGTTTCCAAAAACTGTTCATTGCATCATCAACAGAGGGAAAACCAAAGCCAGTCCCAACTGGCTCCCTCTGCCGCCAGCCCCCCCTCCCCCCAACCCTGGCTAGAAGGTCTATCTGCATTAGCCACTCTGGCGTAGCCACGTAACATATGTGATCTCATTTGATATGCCACATGCAACAGCAAAGAGTGCCCTGCTCTGGCAGGTGCAGTGTGTGATCCGATGAGAGATATGCTACTTAAAATTCCTCTCGCCTCTGAAATGGGGCACCCACCCAGCAGCAGCATGCAACAGAGAAATACATGCAGTTAAGTGCTACTGTCTACTGCCATGTCAGGCAGGGGCAGTGTGTGATCTTGCATATGCTACCTACTTACCCCTCCTTCCTCTATTAGTCACCATGGAGCACTTAGCAGCAAGCCAAGAAATGATGGATGCAGCTTGCAATGCCACTTTGGACAGGGGCAGTTCTTGATCTGATGATGAGACATATGCTACTTAAAAACTTCTCCCTCCTCTAAAATTGGGCACCCAGCAGCAGCAGCAGCAGCAGCAGCAGCAAAGATATGCATGTACTACTCCAACTCTGAGCAGGGGCAGTTTGATATTTGATGTTATGCTACCTAATTCCTCCCTCCACTGAAATGGGACACCAGAGCCAAACACACTTTTGAAAAGAGCATTACAGGAAACATGAGTGATTTTTATTATCTTTTTAAATGCTATTAATTTGGTGTTTTTAGAAAGGTATTCCTCAGAGGAAGGCAAAAAACTACAACAGAGGTCCCAAAAGCCCTAAATTAGTTAGATGAAAAAAAGGACCATGGGTACCACCAGCCAGACCATCAGCCATAACAAACACACACAAAAAACTAGACATACCTCCCCCCCAAACCTCCATGGTGTGTGCCCAGGCCACCTATGCAAGGCAAACCCCCACCACCACCACCATATTAACCAGAAAGAAACTAGAAAGTATTCCCGGCTGGTCCCTTCTTTGCCAAAGTTCTTGAACCCACAGGCAAAGCACTACCCAGAAAAGCAGGCTAGCAAGAGTAGGACAATCGCTCTAGAAGACAATGCCACAGAAGTGCAACTTCATGAAGAAATTAAAAAACGAACAAACAACCCACAGCCATGGCCCACCATCAGCAGTGAGTGCAAAATTATTATGCCAACCAAGCAGTGCACAAAAAAGCAGACTAGCAAGGGTCGGACATTTGCTCAAGAAGAATACAACAACCCTGCAAAATAGTGTGCAACTGCATGGAGAAATAAATCCCACCAGCCTAGCAGACAAAATTACAAAACCAGACATTCACACACCCAGGGGCACCCTCTTATTTTTTAAAAAGGCATGGCATTGGTAACTTGAACAGACCAGGCAAGGGGAAGTGGAGCCAGGCAGAAAGATCCCTGTCTGACCTCATGGTGACAACCAAGCAGCAGGCACAACAGTAGAACTTGCAATTACATCTGCAGGACCACCTCACCCCCCAGATTCTGGATGGGCCCTGCAGGTGCCCTTCTTGGAGTCCCTCATGTACCATGGGGGGATGACATTAAAGAGGATGTTCTAGGTTGTAGCACTGCAGTTGTGGAACTCCCTCCAGGTAGGGGTTCATTTGCCCCCGGATGTTCCCTCCTTCAGGCGCCAATGTAAGACCTATCTATTTTTCCAGGCTTTTGTTGGGGGAGGTGGGTCTGGGGTGGGATTATTCTTTTGGACTGTTTTTATATTTTATATTTATTTTTATTTGTATTTATATATTTATATATTTATATATATTTATATATATATTTATATATTGTTATGTTGTTATGTTGATTGTTTTTATTGCAAGCCACCCTGAGCTGCCAGAGGCAGGTCGGGGCAGGAAAGAAATGTTACAATAAATAAATAAATACTTTACAATTAGGCTCTGCTGTGCCATGCCACAGCCTAGACAACACACATAACCCCACAAAACATTGTGCAACTGTGTGGAGAAATAAATCCCACCAAAAGTCAGGCAGCCCAGCCGACAAAATTAAGAAACCAGACATTCACATACACCCCAAGGGCACTCTTTTGGCATGGCATTGGTACTACAGCACTGGTAACTTGAACAGAACAGACCAGGTAAGGGGGAAGTGAAGCCAGGCAGACAGATCCCTCTGGCCTTATGGTGCCAAGCAGCTGGCAGAACAGTAGAAGTTACAATTAACTTACACTTTACAATTAGGCTCTGCTGTGCTATGTGGCACCCACAGCCTTGGTAAGAAAGAAGACAACACAGAACCCCACAAACAGTGCGCAACTGCAGAGAGAAATGGAACCAAAAGCCAGCCAGCACAGCAGACAAAATTATTATAACACCCACAAGAAAGAAACAACATATTCACACCCTGCCCCCCAGGGGCACCCTCTGGGCATGGCATTGGTACTGTGGCACTAGTAACTTGATCAGAACAGAGCAGGCAAGGGGCAGTGGAGCCAGGCAGAGCAATTCCTCTGCCTCATGGTGCTGCTAGTGGCATCTAAGCAGCAGACAGTACTGTAGTTAGCAATGTGGCACCCAATTATTATTATTTTTTAAGCACGGCATGGTGGAAAACGTAACCCCCATCCCCCAGCATTGGCCCTATGGACAGCTGGGCAAGGCCAAACCATGCCATGCCATGCCAGACAGTCCTTCCCTGCATCCGATTTCTTACAAGTTAGTTCTGTAGCACTCAGCTGAATTCAACAAAAATGAAAAATGGCTGTGTGTGCAGCTACTTTTATTTTTTACCCTGCAAGACTGCAACTTGCAAACCAATCAAAACTTGCCATCTCACTTGGCCAGCTGATCAAAAGTTGCAATCTGGCTTACCATGACTGAGCTGTCCCCTCCCATATCCCCCTCATACCAAATATGGCACTAAGTTTCATTTCCTGACTTGAAACTTCCAGAAGCTCTACTCCAGCCATGGGCGCACAGTGGCTTCCAAAGTTTTTAGAAGTTTTCTGAAGAATGGCCTTGATCCCCGGAACTTCTGAAGAAAGACCAGAATCCCTGGTGAATTCTGAAGTTTTCTGAACACTGAGTTTCAGCTCTAATTAATAGCAATAGTCCAAATTCCAAACTCATCTTGATGCAAAGGGCTAACGTCTGTATAATTCCATGGTTCTATAAGTAGTACTGCTGAAAGCTTTAGCTGTAGATTGATGGCATGGCATCCATAAAAGCTTTACTGAAGGGAGGGTGTACCCAGATCCCTTTGGCACAGTGTCATGTCGCACCATAGCTTGCATATGCGACGGAGCACTCAACGGGTTGCTAGGCAACCTGATGGACAAACAAGGGATGTCACCTTAGCCAGGGGCAATGGGGGAGCGGCGGGTCCAGCACTGCCCTCGCAGCTGCTCGCTGCAGGACCCTTAGATGGAGCCCCGCCTAGACACAGCGTGAGAGTGGTGGGGCAGCGTAGGATGTAGTGGGTGGAGCCAGGACTCTACTCTAAGGGCCCACACCTGGTTTGAGGGGATAACAGTACCGGCAGGGCAGCAGATCCCTGCCGGTAATCATTTCAGAGGCTGACCCCTTCTGTTTGTGTCCTCTTAAACCTTGAGCATAGGCCTCCTCTCCTTCCTTGTGATGAGCCAGGTTGCCCTCAGTTTTTGAGGGAAAGCCCACATGAGACCCTGAGTTACCTACCCTGTGGCATCACCAGAGAGGAGGAAACCTTGCCAAGGACTTGACCCAACTCCCCCCTCCCTTCCTTTCCCCTCCTTCTACCCTGTCGCTCCGTAACACACAGCCATCTGGAGCTGATTTACTAACCTTGTGTCATGGGGGGGGGGGTGTCCTACTGCTCTGCCTGCCAAAATGAGTAGCTCCACATTTTTATTTCTGATTGGTGGCTGCATGACCAATCAGAAATGAAAGGGGTGGAGATACAATCTGAGCCCTCTTTCCAAAGGCTGACATCAGGTATCAAAGTAGCAGTAGACAGGGTGGAGCTGCAGCAGCCTCAGCTTGCAGTGGTGCTTCTAGCCTTGGACCCAGCAGTTGGGTTGTTGGAATACAGCCAGCCTCCTTTTGGCAGATGAACGCTCCTGGATGTCACAGAGCACAGGTGCTTTGTGGCAGCTCAGTGGCATTAATTGCTGAATTGGTTGATCGATTAAGAGAATTGATTAATCAACAAAAATAATCAGATGTTAGGCCTAATAACGATGTAGTGGTGCAAATTAAAACTTGAGTCTAATCTTACCCACAGACCAGTTTCTATGAGTGTAACTCCACTGATTTCAGAAAAGTCTCTTATGGTTTATGCTGGTCTGAAGTGGAGGAAGATATGGGGTACCAGGAACCAGTTAATAAAAGAGCCAGTGTAAGCAAGCATATGTGGTGGAGAAGGGATTCTCAACCTGGTGCTCAGGAGCACCAGAGCACTGGGGAAATGGGTGAAAGTGCTCCCAAGTCAGCTGTCAGCAGTGCTCTGGAGCACTTTGAAATAGTCCGTCATTCATTAAAGCCAATGTGAGCTGGGCTAGCTATTGACTTCAATGGGTGGAGGATTACCCTTAATGTCCAATTGTTGGTAAGGTAAGGCAAACTTTCCCTTTGTGTCTTTCAGAAGGGAGAGATGCTCAGATCTGTCCTGAGGGTGTTTCTCCCTTCTTTCTAAAGTACCACTGAGACAACATCTCCTCACGCGAAACCCTTTTGTTTTGCAAAACAAATCATTCAGTTAGAACTCTTTTTCCTTCTCAAATACCTGGCTCCCTCATGGCCCAATCCTGCCACCTACGTCTAGGTGAAAGCATTGACTAAGTCCTGGAAGTTCTATTACTAAGGTTCAAAAGTTGGTGAAAGGGTGGGGGGATTTGGGCATTCATATCTCTCTACTCCCTCTCTCTCTCTCCCCCTGTTCAGGCTCGTCTCATCAACTGTCTCTCTGACATCTCTACCTGGATGTCTCAACGTCAACTCAAACTCAACATGGCTAAAACTGAACTCCTTATCTTCCCCCCTCATCCTTCCTCTC
>QEPC01006282.1:9038441-9060349 GCA_003113815.1 Sphenodon punctatus
GTAATGGGCCCGGGGTCCCACCTCTATTAATAATAATAATAATAATAAAAATAATAATTAATAATATCCCCACTGGTCTGAAAGTTCAGGAGAATGTATCCCCTATAATGCCACTATAATTATGTTCCTGCCAGGTTATAAATTTGTGACAGCTCTTAGCTCAGCTACATTAGGCTATTTCTATGGGCCCAGTGGCTCTCTGTGGAAAAAACAAGCTCCACCCCTTCATGCTGTCTCTTTACCACTTCAAGCAGCAAGGGAACAGAATGAATGAACAGGGCTTTTCTTTAGGGCTATAACTTGATCTTTGGAAAACTTCAGAAATCGCCAAAGATTATGGTATTCGATTCAGAAAGTCTGAAGTTCCGAAGAACAATTATTAGGGAAACTTTGGAAACTGCTGAACATGTGGGGGGCTGGTGGACAGTTGAGCTTCTTCTGGAAATGAAACATAGTGCCATATTTGGTAGGAGGGGGGTATGGGAGGGGACAGTTGGGTGATGGTAAGCCAGATGGCACTTATTGATTGGTCAAGTCCGATGGCAAGCTTTTGATTGGTTGGCAGGGCAAAATAAAAATGGCTGCAGCCATTTTGTCAATTTTCTTTGGTGAATTTAGCTATATGCTACAGTGCTGCTTGATCTGTTCATAATCAGCTGGGAGGGCGGCCTGGTATGGTTTGACCTGGCCTGGCCATAGGGCCAGTGCTGGGGGATGGGGGTAATGTTTACCATTACCATGCTATGCAGTTTTTTAAAAAAAAATAATTATTGGGTTCCACCTTGCTTCTAGTTCTGCCTGCTTCTTGGTTAGTACTTGGCACCATGAGATGAGAGGGATAACTCTGACTAGCTCCACTTCCCTTTGCCTGGTCTGTTCAAGTTACCAGTGCCACAGTACCAATGCCATTCCAAGAGGGTACCCCTGGGTTGGGGTGGGACTAGATGAATGTTTGGTTTCTTAGTTTTGTGACTGCTGGGGCCTGGGCTTACTGGCTTTTGGTGGGATTCATTTCTCCATGCAGTTGCAAACTGTTGTGTGGGGTGTTGTATTCTTGAGCAAATGTCCCTTGCTAGTCTGCATTTTTGTGCATTGCTTGGTTGGCATAATGATTAACGTGTGGGTGGGCACTGCTGATGGTGGGCCATGCTGTGGGTACACTACTGTTGTTTTTTATTTCTGCATGTAGTTACACTTTTGTGGGGTTGTCTTCTGGACTGATTGTCCCACTCTTGCTAGCCTTCTTTTCTGGCTAGTGATTTTCTGGGTAGTGCTTTGGCTGTGGGTTCAAGGACTTTGCAACAAGTTTCCAAAGTTTTTTGAGGTTCGGAGTTCCACGTCTGAATTCTGAAACTTGGGAAACAGTGTCAAAGGGCCGCCAAGTACTCGGGCCAATTACTTGGAACTTAGGTATTTGGCCCAAGTACTCTGAAGTACTATTCAGTAAGGCCCTACTTCTTTCTCACCCAGAGAGCCACCTCTGAGTCACCAGCCCATAAAGGGCTGCTACCAGCCCTGCTCTGCTCCAGTCCTGATTCTGTTGCTCCAGAACATCCCAGAGAACCCCCAGTGGAGTGGACTGCCCAAACCCATGGCACCAGTCAGAGGTGAAGTTGTGGTCCATCTGCTCAGCAGACGGCCACTGTAGCTCTGCTCTTGGCCAGGGGTTGCCCCAGGCAATGCCATAGAGCTGTGAGCAGCAGCCTAGAGTGTCTGGCAATCCATCCACAGCTATTTGGTGTGAGGAAGGGGAGCACTACATGGGCAGACCATGAGCCACAGCAGCTGCCGAGTTCATGGAGCAGGCACAAGGATGGCCACCCCAGGAGAAGTCCAGGGATGACCAGCCCAAAGTCTATCTAAAAGACACTGATTGACTTTAATGGATGAAGGACTGTTTCAAAGTGCTCCTTAGCATGACTGACAGCTGGCTTGGGGAGCACATTCACACATTACCCAAGCACTCTGGTGCTCCTGAGCACCAGATTGAGAATCCCTGAGCTAGGGTGATTCCAACAGTCCCTAAAAGAAGCCCTCTCTGCAAGGAGCCTGATAGCAGCAACAGAAATTCATTGTGACCAGGAGTGAGGCTAACCTTCCCCAGGTTTCCGTGTCGGTGAGTCCAGGAGGAAGGCCCTGGTGACAGAGGGACTTAAAGAGAAAAGGTCTGCTGGAGTTTTGATTGAAGGGGAACTTTCAGTATTTCACACTATATTCTTAGAAGGGCAAGTACCTTAAATTGACCCAACAGAGACTTCTAGCAGACAGCCTTTGCTTGCTGGACATGGGGTCATCCCTTTGGGAGAAGGGGAAACTGATACCGCACTCACACCTGACGCCTGATGTTACTAAAATTACATGCAGGCATCTTGAGGCCAGCAGCAGAGTCGGTGTGAACAGGGATCTGCCACATCTAGCCTCGCACATGACAGGGTGCAAAAATCTAGCCCTGTAATGCATGAGCAAAGCTGCGGCAGAATCCTGTTCAACGGGGCAGATTCCCACTCACACCGGCTCTAATGCCAGCATTGGACTCCTGCCCTCTGCGGTGTCTTTGCCTGCGTGTAATTTTAGTAACGGCAAGCATCAGGTGTGAATGTGGTATAAGAATGGGAAAAGGGGGTGGAAAAGCTATTGTTGTCTCATCATTGTGTTTGGGTGTTCACTTTGACAGTAAAGTGAACTTTACTTTCACTTTGTGTCCACTTTGACAGTAAATTTCCCTTATTTGTTTGTTCATAGTGTGATCCTTAATAGAGAGGCTCTAGGGTCCCTATGTATTAGAGAGTGAATCTCCTTCCGAATTTGCCCCATCTGTTGGCAATGACTTCCCCAGTGTGGAGGCAAAGAAGTGCTAGTTACCTGAGGTACTGAGGACCCCCACCCATGGAAGGTCCCCCAGGTAAAGAAGGATAAATAACCCAAGCTCAGGGTCCCTGAATCTTGTCATCCAGAGAGATTAAAGCAATTTCAGGCACAGGGGTGGCTCAAACCTACTTTGAGCTCTGTGACCTAAAAATGGAATACGAGGGGAGGGGGTTACATATTAAGGAGCTTCTGTGTTGTTGTTTTTAATGAACGAATGAATCTTTATTGGGGTATTGACTTTCGTCCTGATGCCAAGTGCTTGGTCAGTGGCAAAACCCACATTGTTCTAATTTTGTCATACAAAGGGCAAACTAAAATATAGTGCACAATATCTTCTATTAAGTCTTTACATAGGGGGAACACTCTCTGATTTTTAAATTTACCTTGCCTTCCACCCTCTATGATGGCTGAAGGAAAATGTTCAAGTCTAAACCAAGTTAAAGTCATTCTTAAAGGTCTCTTAAGATCAAGAGCTAGGTACTTTTCCATATTCATTTACACACACCCATAAGATATACCTGGGTGCCAGACATTAGAAAAGAATAGAAGCAGCATCATTTTGAAAAGCAATGTCCAGAATTCTTTGGTGTATATGAAACTTGTCATAAGGGGAGAATAATCTTAAGTCCTCAATAAAAAGATATCCCATACTCAATAGATTAAATGTTTTACTAACAAAACTCAACCAAGGTGACCTATTATATGGGGGATAAGCATAATCTTCCAAGAGACACATCTTGGGAAATCTGTTGTGTGAGTAAGACATTAGCTTAGTCCCAAAAACCCAAGATTCTAATAACTATTTTAGTAAGCGTAGCCTCTCGACCTGTTTCATGCCTTGGAAAGGCTGCTGGAGTGGATTGTGGGAGGCCCAAGAGCAAATGGAGAAATTTGTTCTGTGGTATGTCCATTTTCTCATCTGCCATCCATCCCCAAACCTCTGCTCCATCCAATAATTGGGAGTTAATTTTTGCTTCTTAAGTCCTGAGGGGCACATCTAGTGATTTTCCACCCACAGAAGCATTAAACTTGTTGATAGCTCCAACAGATTGGGAAACCTTACTTTTAACTTGGAGCATATGGTAATTCCATGAGGGTGTTGCTGTTAGAAAAAGACCCAGGTACTTATAGTAATGCACACTTTCTATTTTCTCAGGACTCATTCTCCATGAGCCACTTCTTGAGGCTCTACCCAAAATCATGCACACCAACCTCCACCCATCACGCACACACAGAGCAACTGGCAAAAATGGCAATTGCTCTGTGTGGGTGCAATGGGTGGAGATGTGTAGAAGTCAATGTGCACCGGTGTGCACCTGTCCACACCCTCCCCCCACCCACCACAAACACACCCGGCATGAACACCAACACACACACCCTGCCATGTAAAAAGGACCTATGAGCTGCTGATAGTAAGTAAACATAAAGCTTCCTGTAACTGTAGACAGTAATTAAACTTACACATTTCTGTAATGACTTGTGAAACCCATGTCTAAACCCCCAGGGGCATAGCATCCATTGAGCAAACCCGACATAAACCCAGGGACCTCTAAGTCCCAGGGCCCTCTGCCTGGCCACACAGAGGCAGCCCCGCACCTGGACTGGGCTGGAGGAGGCCTGGGTGCAGGACACCCCCACATCATGGGGGGGGGAATCCCTCAACTGTCTCTGCATGCTAGTAGTGCTGCTGCAACAGCAGCAGCAGCAAAATACCAATCGAACTGGGAGTTAAATCTGTTTGTAAACAAACTCCTCCCCATGTGAGTGATCAGAAGATTGTTGCCTTGTAAAGAAGATTCTTCAAGATGGTTCCTAACATTCTCACAACTGGGTTTTGCATGCTCACTATATTCAAATAATAGACCACCTGATGGTCTTGAGCTCCTCTAGTATAAAAAGCACTCTCACCCTCAGAATGACAGTTCCTTCCAACCCTTTCTAGGAATATTTTAAAAATCCAGTTGAGGTTGAAGGAGTGGGTGTTGTGAGAATGTTAGGAGACATTTCAAAGAACCTTCCATTCTTCGAGTGGCTCCTCACAGGATCTTTTTACATGGCTCCACCGGGGTGTGTGTGTCTGTGTGTGTCTGTGGATGTGCTGGTGCATGGGCATGGCGTGCACATGGCTGCACATACATCCCCACTCACCCACACCAATGGAGCAGCTGCCATTTCCCCCAGTTGCTCCATGCGTGGAGACGAGGGTGGGGGTGGGGGTGAGTGGGGATGCATATTAGGTGGGCGCATTCACCCCTACTCACTGCAGGCATCACATTGTTCACATAGGTCTCCCCCACCCACGAACACACAGAAATCTGCATGTTCATGGGTGGGAGAGACCCGTGTAAAAAGGGACACATTCTCTAAACTGTCTTATATTATCTTAGGTAGGAATTTAGGATATAAAGCAATATCTATTCTATCTTGGAAAATCTGTAAATATGGTTCTGACATTATTATGTCTGCTATTTCACTAACTCTTCTTAATGAAGTTATTGCTAAGGAATACTATATTTAAACCCCCACCCCATAACTAGTTTATTTGTGCCCCCCATGTAATCAATTCATGCCTCCCCGGGGGCGCAATGAATTGGTTATGGGTGGGGGGTAGAAATAGTTATGGATGGGGGGGCGACATGAATTGATTATATCGGGGTGGGGGCACAAATAAATTGGTTATAGGGAGGGGGCAGCGTGAATTGATTATGGGGGCACAACTGAACGGGTTATATATATGTCTCTTTGCATGACATAATGTACTTAATAGAATGGCTACATTTTGGGTGTCTTGTGTGTTTGAGAGCAGTGCCCCCAGGCCCACCGAGCCAGGTGGCACCCCTAGGGCCGCCGTCAGGACACAAAGAAGAGGGCCCATCTTGACTCCTTGGCCAGGGGCCCATTCCACCCTAGCTATGCCCCTGTAAACCCCATGAGGTTGGAAAGCTTTTATACCCCCACCAAGGGAAAGGAGCGGGGAGTTGGAATCGCTGAGCCCTATTACTCACCTGTAGCTGGTTGCCAGGAGTGGAGTCTGCAGCCTGCAAGGGTTACAACACTGACACTTAGCCTACGGCCATGCTGAAAAGGAGCGGGGAGTCGGAATCACTGAGCCCTATTATTCACCTGTAGCTGGTTGCCGGGAGTGGAGGTGGTGGCGGAGTCTGCAGCCTGCAAGGGATACAACACTGACAGTTAGCCTACGGCCGCGCTGGAAAGGAGTGGGGAGTCAGAATCGCTGAGCCCTATTACTCACCTGTAACTGGTTGCCGGGAGCGGAGCCGGTGGCGGAGTCTGCAGCCTGCAAGGGATACAACACTGACAGTTAGCCTACGTCCACGCTGTAAGCACACACCTAGGCCATGCGCCAAAGGGCCGCATGCACAAGTCCTTCGGCGCTCCCAGGAGCAGGAGCTCAGGTTTTGTTGGGGGGGTTGTTTGTTTTTAGATAAGGCTTACATTTTTTGGTTGTGATATTATACAATGCCTAACCCCAAATGTTCAAGGAAGGAGGCACCATGATCCTTGCCCCTTGGTGCAAAACTACCAAAGCAGAGGAAAATTGCCTCTCTTTTTGGATCCCCTTCCAAAGGGCTTCTTTACCCCCCCAGCGCAGATCTTAACAAAGTTATGTCTCCAACAAGCTCCCAACAGAATAATGATTTTAGCTGGGAGGCAACTAATATTGAGGCCATGGTGTGGACGGAGGTGTAAGGGAGTCCTCCATAATATTAATCCACAGGGAGAAAAAAGATGTGACACAAATCGAGCTATTGGCAGATTTGGCACTAACAACTACTCATACGTTGAAATGTATATTTGTTCAATTGAAAGACCTTACTAGGAAAGTGGAGGCAGGGGCCACGCCAGGTGATATTCAGGCAAGTTCAGCCCCTTATTTTGGTCCTAAACCTCCAGCGAGATCAGACCTTTGACCTCACCCTGCAACAGAGGACCTCAAGAGGTGGGATCCTCAGGATTTTGTACTAAAAGATAGACAACTGAAAGTGACCTATCTGCCAAATATCTTGGTTTTTGCAATTCTCCCACTGCCTTCAGGTCTGCTTCCCTTTTGGAATACCTCTTATGATGTTGCTGAGCATTTGAGGGTGATTCTGGGTGTTCCTGTTATCAGCAGGGACATTGTGTCTCTCGATCATGTACACAGCATAAAGAAACTTTGGCTGATAAAGGTCACCTTTGGGTCTTCCCAGTTGGTTGCACAAATTCTGGATGAGGGGGAGGTATTAAAAGCAAAGAATATTTTTGTGTCCAGGATTTTAATGGCAGATGAAAGGGAGAAGCTCCCAATTTTGGGAGAGTTAGTTGTAGAATTGCCTTGCCCCCAGAAGTCACATACTGCTCTGGGTTCTATGATGAGCATTGTCCACTCCTGGTGTGGGATTAGTGAAGAGTTGAATTCCAAAGGGTAGGTGACTGATATGCCTGCAGTACCTGTTGGAGTTATTTTGACAGAGGAATACCACAACCCTCAGCTATTCCCCATGGGGAGTGTAAAAGCCAATCCGGTCAGTTTACTGCTAAGACAAACCAAAGCTCCTATTGACCCAGACTTTCTCATCAGCCGTCTGAATTCTATTAGCAAACAATTGCAGAAAACTAAGGGCAGTGAGAGATTCCATCAGGAAGTGGTGACCTGTTCGCATAAGGTCTTATCGATGGGCTCCCTGGATGATGACCGTCTTTTTCCCTCTCAGGCGGGTAGTCCATCGGCAGCGTCTACCCCAGTGGGTGGGAAAAAGAAAGGAGAAAGGACAAAGGAAGGGGACGCAGGAAATTATTGACAAGGGAACAAAGGTTGTAATTCCAACCAATGCTAAGAATATTCATACTGTTAATTTGCCCGTATTGGCGCCGGTTAATTCTCAGCTTAGCGGTTCACTTGAGGGTCAGAGTTCAGCTCCGCCAGGGCTGGCTTTTGCAGGGATTGTTCCAGGAGACACAGACTCTTCTTTGCAGGGAACAGATGCACCAGGTTGCAATGGGTTGGGGGAGACCGGTCGTGTCCTTCCTGGGGTATACTCCTTTAAAGACAGAAAGAAGGTTAAGGATCAGAGGAAGTTATCCTAGCACTCTGGTCACTTCCAGCACTCCCTCCATCCCTGTTTTGGGGAAGGAGGTTGATATGATCAGTAATCAGATCTCCTGGAAGTTGTTATCTTGGATATAGCCGGCTGGAGGGCGCGATGTATTGATGAGGAGTTTCTGACCTTTTTAGGGGATTCTGACTTTGATATAATAGCTGTACAAGAGACCTGGTTGGTGGATAATTTCCCCTCTGTTAGTCTGGCTGGATTTGATAGTTTCTGCTTGCCAGCTTCTCCATTCAATACCTCTGGAAGGCCGAGCAGAGGCCTTGTATTCTTGGTAGCACAAGCCCTGAAGGTTAAAGTAAAGATGTTGGCGTCTTTAAATCCAATTTTATGTCATTATTTTGCTTATTCTCTGGTGGGTTAGAATTACTTCTTGGGAGCGTGTATGTCCCGCCAATAAAGTCTACATATTAATTTGAAGAACTGTGGCTGGAAATGCCTAACTTAATAATGAAGGCACTGAGTGAACACCCAAATGCAGTGTTGTGCCTGGAAGGAGATTTTAATACTAGATTGGGAAACCCAGCAGACAGCTTGGCAAAGATACCCTTTGAAGAGTCTTTTTTTAACTCCTCGATTCCACCCTGACGTTCTTTGGATGTGCGAGTTGGGCCCGGATGTATGGTTATGGAAGACTTTATTCTATCATTAGACCTGGTAATAGTGAATGGCCAGGTCATGGGAGATAGGAAAGGTAATTTCACTTTCCATTCGTATAATGGCTCCAGTTTAATAGATTATTTTTTAATCGCCCGACCGGTATTTAAGTATGTCTTAAGTTTGCAGGTTCTGTCAAGACCGGATACATGCCATTTGCCCATTGTACTGGAAGTGAATCCCCTAGAGAGGGATAAGGGGGCTGTTATTTACCAGTCTCCACCCCCTCCCCCCCATATGCAAGAAGGGATGCCAATAATTAGATTCAAGTGCTCTAGGGATCTTATGGAAGCCTTTGAGAACTTCATTAAAGTCCCAGAGGTGTTGGCACTTTGTGATGAGGGGATAGCCCAGCCGTGGGAAGGTGTGGGCTGGTATGTATGGCTGATGAACCTGTTGGAGGTACAGCTGACCACCATGGTCCCCTAGAGGGGCACTTGGAAGGGGTCGGAGAAACCGGTGGCCTGGTTTGATGGAGAGTGTAGGGCGGGCAGGAGCCTTCTTAGACATTTAATGAAGAATCTAAGAAACGCTCCCTCGGCTAAGTCCTGGATTCAACTACAGGTTCAATGTAAACAATACAGGAATCTTCTAGTTAAGAAAAAACGGGCTTTCCAAAGGGCACTATGGTTAGACTTATATCAGGCTGTTGTAGGGAAAAATAAAAACACATTCTGGAAACTGATTCGCTCCATGCAGTGGAGGGGGAGCTCAGTTAGTTCCCATTATTTTACCAGCTTTGAATGGGAACAATTTTTTAGCAAGTTGTTTTCACATGTTGCATATGAATCTACATTTTTTTGAGCCTGTGCAACTCAGCCCAAGTGATTGGTTTGAGAAATGGCCACTAATTTCAGTAGAGGAAGTCAGAGACTTGATTACATCTCTTAAGCCAGGCAAGGCCCCGGGCCCTGACAGAGTTCCGACTGAGATAATTAAAGCATTCCCAGACTGGTGGGCCAATCTTTTGGCCCCCTTTTTTCAACTATTAATGATACTGGGGAGTTCCCCGACTCCTGGTTGAGGAGCATCTTGATTCCAATATACAAGAAGGGAGATGTGTCGGCTGCAAGCAATTACCGTCCGATCAGTCTGCTCAGTATTATTGGGAAGTTATATTCTAAACTTCTGCTGGGAAGACTGAAGTCCTGGATCCAGGAGACGGGAGCAATTGAGCCAGAGCAAGCTGGATTTTGTGAAGGCAGGACCACTACAGATCATGTTTTGATAATAGCAGCATTGATTAGGAAATACGTAGCTGCACAGGGGAAATTATATTTCTGCTTTGTGGACCTTGAGAAGGCCTTCAGTTCAGTGGATAGAAAGCGCCTATGGGCTAAGTTGAGGGCTTCCTCAATAGACCCTAGATTGCTTTTCTTAATGGTGAAGCTGCACTCGAGGAACTCACTGCAAGTGAGACACAGCCATCTTGGGTTACTTTCTAAGATCATTCCAGTCAAACAAAGGGTTAGGCAGGGTTGCCAGTTGGCCCCGGCTTTGTTTAGCCTTTATTTGAACTATGTTGTACATCTATGAAAACAGTGGATACTCATGTCCCTTTGGTAGGGAAAAGACGGTTACTGATCCTCTTGTATGGGGATGATACCATATTAATCTCTCAATCTATGGTGGGTCTTAGGAGACAGCTTTGCCTTTTTTGTGATTTCTGCCATCAGGAATTGTTAAAAATAAACTATTCTAAAACCAAAATTTTGATCGTGGGTGTTTGGAGGAGACCGGATATACATTCTTGGTACATAAGAGGAGAATCGATTGAACAAGTTTGTTCCTATAAATACTTGGGGGTCACTTTTTCATCTATACTCTCTTGGCGGGCTCATTATGAACTGACCAGAATGCAGGCTAAGAGATCTGCTGCAGCAATATTGAAATTTTATTTTGGTCGGGGGGAGGTAATCTGGTTGAACCGGCCCTTCGTTTATTTAAGACCAAGGTGCTAAATAAAGCCCTGTATGTGGCTCCCATTTGGGCCATTGATTTTTTGGGAGAGCTGGAAAAAATCCAGAATGGTTTTTTGGCTTCTGTATTGGGCCTTCCGCGGGGTACTCCCCAGGTTTTGTTGAGAGTGGAAATGGACGTATCTCCCGTCCAAACAGTGGTACTTCAGTTGGTTTCCAATTTCTGGGCAAGAATTATGCTCCTGCCGGAGGGGGAATACTATGTATGGCCCGCAAAGCAGGCTTATTAGATACCTGGCTGGCAGGGGTTGGCTTAGAAATCCATAAAATGGGTTTTTCTAGCAAGGTGCTTATAAGAGCTGGAGAGGATTTATTTTAAAAGATGGTTCAGAGGAGACTGCGAGACCAGGCGCTCCAATTGGAAAGGGCCCTACTGGATTGCCAGAGAGTTGCCCCGGAATACACTCCATATAACCCACTTCAGTCTGGTCCAAGCTATTTGTTTAGTTGGTTGGATGCTTCTAGGAGAGTTCCCTTCACTAGGCTCCATTGTAACTCCTTCCCTTTTTCTTATTTGGAAGGTAGATACAAGGGAATTCCCCGAGAACAGAGACTGTGCATTCTTTGTGACAAAGAGACCCCTGATACGGTGCCTCACATATTGCTAATTTGCCCTTTTTTGGAGGAATTAAGAGTTAAATATTTGGTGGGCATGGTGGAGATTCCTGGATTCAAAATAATGTGGAAGCTGTTGTCCCCGGTGGATGCTGATTTAACTAGGCAGGTTGCAGAGTTTGCCTACTGGGCAATGGTTCTAAGACAAAGGTTTTTGGAGAATGTGGTTCAGAATGGGGTTGTGATCCCAGTATCGGAGGGGATAGGGTAATTATGGGAGACCCTGCTGGGTTAGGCTTATAAGGGGCTGGGGCTGTAAGGCTTGTGTATTTCAACTAGTGATGAACCTCATGTGTAAGGTATTCTGTGGGGATAAAGTAATAAGAACCTGGCAGATTCTGATCGATTAGATCAGTTTACTATGGGTCTATGTAATAGGCAGTATGAAGCTGTATTTGTTTTGTATATTATACTTATAATTTTTTACGTTTTCGTTTCTATTGTGTGTGATGTGATATATTTGTTTGCAATGGCTATGGCTACGCAATAAACTATTATTATATTATTATATACCCCCACCAACTGTAGTTGGTCCAGTAAAAGATATCACTGTACTGCTTTGTCTCTATTGTCTATATTTGGGACCAACACAGCAACCTTACTTTCTCTACACATTTCCCATAGTAATTAATAGGGATGGGACTTTCAGTATTGCTGCAAACTGGAAGTGTCTGATAATGGTGCTTTCAGTTCTAAAATAGAGAACCAAATGTTTCAGCTATATCAGATCTTCTATTTGCCTTGGTTCTTGCTTCTTTTGACAATAGGCTCAGCTTCTTAAAACAGTTAGTTTACTGTGCTGCTGCCTGTTTCTTTTGGTGCCTTTTTTTACCCTACTCTCTGGATTGGTTGCATTTTTTAAATTCAAAGAAGGCATTCAATCCAAGGGCTACCCTCAGAAATTTTGGGAAGAAGGGTAGGGGTGGGCAGAAGTAGCTCTGCTGGCCAACTGCCATGAAGATTTCCCTAGCAATCATTCAGCAGAGCTCAGGGATTGGGGGCGATGTAAAATTTTGGGGTAGGGATTTATTTATTTTCTTCAGAGAACTGCTCTGACCTTGGAAGCCATTCTTCAGCAGCTAGTACTTCTGGAAGGAGTGGGCTGCTGTGCTGTCTGAGCAAGGTAAGTGATGGTTTCCTTGGGGTTTTGTGGTGAGGGGGCTCCAAGGGATGGGGAAGGGCCCAGTATTGGATGAAGGTCCCCTGTTTCTTGGAACCCTTGGGAGGGTGCAGGCCAAGCCAAGGGAAACTGTAGGAGGCCTTGTAGCTGCTTTTGCCAAGGAGGGGAGGGGTATATTGTGACTGGCTCCTCATGGGAGAAGGCCAAAATGTGAAGGTTGTGGGGTGCCTGGGGGTTCAGGAGGCCCATTGCATCAGTTCTCCCATCACATAGCAGGAAGGGGGATTCCCCGAGGCTGTTGTTCAGGGGGCCGAGTATGTGGTTTCTTTGGGGGTGGGAGGGTCACTGAATTTTTCTTGTGTTCTGTTGTCCTTGGCAATGTGTGTGTTTGTGTGTGCATGTGCATAGGTGTGTGGCATATGGGTATCCGCTTGCATCAAATGGCATGGGGGAGGGGGGTGCCTGAAGAGTTTGGGGTTCTGGCTGGGGTTCTGGAGGCATAGTGTGTGTGAGGGGAGAATATTGCAGCATTCTGTTGCTGATGAGGTCACTCCCATGATCACATGGCTGGGGTGGGGGTGCCCAAAGGCTGGAGTTTAGAGACCTCTCTCCCACTGAGAGAGACATTGCATGGATCCCCAGTAAGAGTATCCCCGCAGTGGTAGGGCTTCACGCAGGAGCAAGGAGTTTCCAGGGTTAACAACAACATGATTGCATCCAGTGGGAGAGAGGCAGTGCATGGAACCCTAGTAAGAGGGCTCTCTATCACCCCAGTGGCAGGGCTTAACTCAGCAGCAAGGTATTCCCAGGGTTAACAATAATAACAAAAATAATTCTGCTGGTATTGGCAATATGGAGGACACACTGGATTTAGGATTGACACTTGTTGCTGGCATTGGCACTGTTTGCACTATTGGCATTTGTAATATGTGGGTCATTTTTGAGGTCACACTAGATTTGGACTTGACACTGTTGTTGGCATTGGCACTGTTGGTATTGGCAATATGGGGATCATTTTGGGGGTCAGACAGGATTTCTGATTTACAATGTTGGCACTGGCAATGTGGGAGTATGGTTGCATATGGGTGTCCCCTGGCAGTTGCTAGAATTAATTGTTGTTTGGTTTTGTGTGCTGCAGTACAGTGAAAAAACCTGTTTGTATGGCAAACATGTAGTGTAGGGGAGGGGAACCTTTTTGAGGCTGGGGGCTGCATTGTTGGTCCCTGAACATGCCAGGGGCTGCATATTAAAATCAATTAAAATCAAATCAAATTAAATCAATTAATCAATTATAATAATTAAAAACAATGTGTATATACCACAGACAGTACACATACACAGTATTAAGAACACACAAAAACAGAATATTCAAACACACACACAGAGTATTCTAACAAATACACACACACAATCTTTATCTCTCTCAAACAAACTTACATACACACTGGGTGTTTTCAGATGTTACATGATCACGGTCAACCACAGTGAATCCCCACATGGTGATCGTGATCAAGGAACATCTGTTGGGGGGAACAGAAGTCCCCCCCCAGATGTTCACCCCCCGTGAATCATGGGGGGGAATCACATTCACCACACGAACGGTGGTCCCAGCGGGACCGACATCATTTGCATGGTGAATGTGATTCCCCCACCCCATGATGAAGGGGACTGTAATCCACAGCAGTTTCCAGGCCATGGTCAATGCGGGTGGGCACTGTGGTCGCATTGGTCGCGGCACCCACCCGTCGCCTGGAGGGTGGGTGGCCGGGGCAACGTGGGGGACCGGGGCTGTGTGGCCGCACATTGTGCCGTGCAGCCCTGCCCCCCCAGATTCCCTGCTGGGATTGGACACCACGTCTGTTGGCCCGTTATGCGGTGGCCCCGGCAGGGAATCAAAGGGGTGATTCCGTGCCGGGGCCAATCGGCCCCGTCATTTCTGAAAATACCCACTGTTGCTGATGCCGTTGATGTTCCTGTTTGCAAATCCCTGAGCCATTTCCTGAATCTGCCAGGCAAGAACTACATTTCCCAGCATGCCAGATTCAGGAAATGGCTGGACCTGGCATGAGTGGAGGGACATTTGCAAGTAGTAACAGGCAGTGACAGCAGCAGCATCACAGTCTGTAGGGCAGGCAATAGGCATTGCAAGGTATGGTGAGTGGGGCATTAAGGAAAGTGCAGGTGGGCAGAGGGGCCAGTGTTAGTTCCTATCCCTCCACCCCCACCAGGTGTCTGAGGGCAGGGGGAGAGGTATACTTGAATGAGTTTGTGTGGCCCACAAAAGTCTGCCTAGGCCACAGAGAGGCGGGCATGGGCTGTAGAACAATGAAGCAGGTTGACAAGGTGGTAGACTGAATGAAATTGCCGCACGAACCGGAAGTGGCCCTTGACCCAGAATTTCCCAACCCCTGGTGTAGTGGCTGGGGCTACTACTAGTCTATTTGGCTAAGCTGTGTAAACTAAACTGATCAGCTGAAGCGTTTTACAACACAAGACATATCTTTTTATTCTAGGGATTTTCGGTTTGTTCTTCCTTTGATTTCAATGGGAAAACTTCCCCATTGAAATCAATGGGGAAAGAACCAAAACCAATAAAACCAAGAACTGATAGGAGAACTGATAAACAGAGAACCAAAACAAACAAAAAAACGTGAATTGAAATTTTGCCCAAGTTGCATCCCTAGTAATTAACAAACCCAGGCCCTGACTTAGGAATTTTGCACCCCTAAGCCCTTCTCAGGCTGCTGCCCCCAAGCCAAGCCCCACCCCCATGCTGTGTGTTCATGGGTGGGAGAGCCCTGTGTGAACAACGCGGTGTGTGCACCCCCAGTGAGTGGGGTGTGTGTGCGTGTGTCAGCCTAACATGCATCCCCACTCACCCCCTACTCATCCATGCATGAAGCAACCAGGAATAATGGTGGTTGCTCCATGGGTGAGGATGAGTGTGGGTGTGAGTGGAGAAGCATGTGCAGCCGTGTGCACACCCCACCCATGCACCGGCGTGCCCCTCGGATCGCCCACCTGGCGGAGCAGTGTAAAAATGGCCTGTGAGGAGCCACTCAAACAGATGGTTGCTGCCTTGTAAACAAGGTTCTTCGAGATGGCTCTTAACATTCTCACATCACCCACCCTTCCAGTCCCACATGGAATTTTTTTCTTATATTCCTAGAAAGAGTTGGAAGGGACTGTCATTCTGAGAGGGAGAGTGTTTTTTATACCAGAGGAGCTTGAGAACATCACATGGTCTATTGTTTGAATAGGGTGAGCATGCACAACCCAGTTGTGAGAATGCTGGGGACAATCTCGAAGAACCTTTTTTTACATGGAAACAACCTTCTGATCACTCACATGGGGAGGAGTTGTTCGTAAACAAACAACTTTATCTCCCAGTCCCATTGGCTGCAGCACTACTAGACAGAAGTCACAGAGGCAGGTGAGGGATGGGGACACCCCCCCCATGATGTGGGGGTGCCCTACCCCCAGACTGGGGCTGCCCCCAAAGAGCCAGGCAGTGGCCCCCTGGGGGCCTCCCAGGAAGCAGTCTACCCCTGCAGGTGGCATGCAGGGGGCAGTGGAGAAACGGAGTGGGGAGACGCAGGCACCAGGATTGTCACCCCACAGAAAATGCCACCCAAGTCCTGGGCCTAGGGGGCCTGCCTGTAAGTCTGGGCCTGAACAAACCCCTTTTGACTTCTGAGCCTTTAACTTGTTTCTGGACCTTGCAGGCATTAGCCCATCGACCACCTCAGAAAGCAATCAGCTAGTTCTTAGGTGCTCTGCCAAGGGTACTAATGAGATAATTTTCCCTGAAGATAAACAGCAGAGATTTTTGCATGTATCTTAATTGCCTCAGCACAACAGGAGCTACTTGCATTGCTACTTGTTTACATCTTGGAATGACAAGGAATGAGGTGCATTTAAAACTAGCAAGTGCTTTTGCACTACAGGGATGCAGGTGGCAGACAATATAAAAGGTACGATTACTCATTTAATCACTAATTGCTCAAGATTATGTCATGATACTTTCAAACTCAGACAAGCATTTGGGCACAGCTGTCTGACTATCTTTAAGGAGGCTGGTTTATGTGCAAATGAATCTCTGTGCTGGAATGTGAGTCAGGGCATAAGTTCTGTTTAGTTACATTTATTTAAGCAGAGAAGAAGGAATTTTGTTTGGAAAAAAGGGATATGACATTAACTCCTCATTAATTAGGACAAATCTTACAACCTGAGCAGGTGGGCTGGGCTACACAAAGGATCACAGAATTGCTGAGGATAGAAAAGAGCTAGCTGTCCACAAGGTCATTGCCAATGTTATATTGACAGTAATTAAATTAAAGTTGTCTCCTGCTGAGGGCAATTTTGGGGATTAAAAGGGGGTGGGAAAAATCCATGTAACATATAACAGATGATTGGCCTCTGGGATATATGCTATTGCCAAACCTTCTGATCAGACCTCCCCATCAGGTATTTTCCCTGGAACTAAATCACAAGACCTATCGAATTCACCCCCATTTAGGCAGACACTATTTTAAGGAAACATCTCAAATTTAAGTTCACTGCTTTCTCCAGCTGCCCCTTCTGGACATCCACACAGTTTCTCAAAACTCAACCCCCTCATCACACCATACTTGTTTCTCTGTACAGTGGGGCAACAACAGTCCAAAATGAACAGGTGGCAGCTCTTCTCCTGAATCCTCTACGATAGCTCTTCTGTATCTGTATTAATACAGATCTTTACAGATATCTATAATAAAACAGAGCTCTCATGAAAATAGATATTAACTAGGGTTGTTCCAAGTAGGAAAAGAAAAATGTGAGTATTCTCTGAGGGTTCAAAGGGAAGTCCCGAGTGTTCAGGCTGCTCCTCAGCCCCTCGGAGAATACATGTGATTTGCTGAGGCCAGGGAAATGGCATTGGGTGTGTGTGTGTGTCAGGGATGGGGAGGGGAGCGGGGAGGCTAGCAGGGGGGGTCAGGGTTATGGAGGGGTCCCAAGTGATGTGTGGCCTCTACCTAGCTTGTAATTTGAAAGTTAAAAAACAAACAAACTAAGCATGCTCAGCCCTTTTAAAAGCTGATGCTGGTGTACTGATGCTGTGAGAGCCATATTTAAAAAGGTCCCTACCAGCTCAGAAAGGGCCATTTAGGCCCTTTCTAAGCATGCTCAGTTGTTTTGTGTTTTTTTACTTTCAAACTTACACACTGGGAAGAAGCCATGCATCATTCAGAATCTCTGCAGAAGGTAAGCAAGGGAAATCAGGGACCTAGCACTGGCCTCTGGCCCCTGCTTCCCTGCCTTCTGTCCCCCTTCTCTGTACTCGTCTGAGATTTTAAAGAATTCCAGAGTTCTGGGGCCCTTCCCCAGAATTTCAGAACTAGGGGATATCGAGACCGAATGCACCGGTCCTCGGTGTTTCCCCTGGAAAAATTAGGACCAAGTTTCAGCACTAATATTAACCACTAGTTTTTAGACAGTCTGTTTTCCCCCTGTTTTTCATTCATTGCAATGAAGAAACGTACTTCTGCCCTCATCACTAACCTAAAATATAACCTCAAAAACACCTTACTCACAGTTGCTACTCTTGCCCATGTCCCTAATGGACTTTCAAGAATGTCTGTGCCTTGCTGTGCTGGCCACAGTGCTACACAAATATCAAATGCCACACTATGTAGCCACAGCCCTAACATATTCTATCAGGGGTGAACCCTCCACCAGTGCAGATCTCATTCCATTGGAATGTCTCAAATGGGATGTAACTGGATTCATTTCTTCAATTTTTGTTCCACCTTTCTTACCTCTGGTCTCTTTTGGCTCTCTCCTCCTCGGGGTGTTCTCCCTTACATTAATTGTCACTATTGGACTCCCACCTCTGCTGGAGCCAACAGAGCAGATTCTGTGGGGCTGAGGCCTCACTGTGGCTAGGTTCCTCCCTGTCTCGGAAGAGTCATTACATCATATCACCCCTGCATGCATTATCCTGTTCCCTTTCCATGGGGAAATCAGTCAAGTCAAGCATCCACTGCTGCCCTTCCTGCCCTGTACGATAAGAAGGATGTGCCATGCCGTCCACTGTGGAGTCTTCTCCCTCCCCATCACACACCATTAATCTACATACCCTCACAAATACCTTGCTACTCACTACTACTCCTTCCCACAGCTGGCTGTGTTCTGTTCATTATCAACATATGGTAGGGTGTGAAGTGTGTTTTCATTTTTTAAATTATTAAAACAAATTAAGCCCTATTCATTTTAGTAATTAAAAGCAAACAATTATAATTTGCTTTCATCCATTTTTATTTTAAAAATAAAAAAATAAATTTTAAAACCCCTACACATATGCAAAATGGCCACTTGGGACATTCTGCAAATGCGCACCCGTTCCCAAAATGGCACCAGCAGCATTGGCGTCAATTTTGAAAAGGGAAGTCGGTCTGTGCAGTAATGTAAGGGAGTACACTGGGAAGCTGGCTTTGCAAAGGGCTACTCAGCTCTAGCCAGAGTGGCCCCTTGCAAAGCCACAAGCACTGCCTGGTTTTATCAGTCTGAAACTAACCAGGCAGCCACTTGAGGACTTTACAAGGGTTTGCATTATCCAGGAGAGCTGAGGTCACCAGGGTCCTAGATCTCCAGGTTAAGGCAGACCAAAGGTCAGTGTGCTCCCTCCATCACTAAATAGTTGTTGGTGGGGGGCAGGCTGGCTTGAAATCTCACCAGGTCCGGCCTTAATGCAGGGTGCCAGGCACCACTCCCAGGGGGGCCCCACACTACCTGACCTACATGGCTGCTTACCTGTCTGAGCCCCTGCCCTCAGCATCAGCCTGGGTAGGGGGCAGAGGGGGAGGAACTGCCACTGCCCCAACTGCCTGCCTATCTGGGTGTGTCACTGTCCCTGCCAGCCCCACTGCATCCACACTGCTCTCCCTCCCACACCACCCGCTTGCATTGCTGCTGCTCTACCACTGAATGTCCCGTTGTGCTGTGGCCAGCCATTTCCTGAATCCAGCATGCTGGGAAATCCCAGCATGTCAGATTCAGGAAAATGACTGGAACCGGTGTGCAAACTTGTGTGGAGGTGCACAGCCAACTGACAGCAGAACCAACAACGGAAGCAGGCCAGGCGAGAGGAGCAGCAGGCCCGCATGAGCCCTGGGCCCACCAAATTCAAGTAAGTGTGTGTGAGCGTATGTAAGTTTGAATGTATGTGTGTGGAGGGTGTGTGTGTTTTTTTGAATGAGTCAGTGTGTGAGCATTAGTGTATATGTATGTGTGTGTGTGTGAGAGAGAGAGAGTTGGTTTGAACGTGTGTGTGTTTGTTTGAATGCGTGTATTTGAATGAGTGCATGTGTGAGAGAGGTGAGCGCTTGTGTGAGAGAATGAATGAGTGTGTGTGAGAGAGAATGAATGAGTGTGTGTGAGAGAGGTGAGTGTGTGTGTGTTTGAATGAGTGTGCATGTGGTGTGATTGACTGTGTGTGAAAGACTCAGAGAAAGTGTATCAGAGAGAATGAATGAATGTATGTGTGAGAGAAATGAGAGCATGTGTGGGTAGGTGGGTAGGTGAAAGAGAGGTACTGCGTGGGTGGGTGGGGCTGTGGGAAGTGGGTGGGACCATGGGAAAATGGGTGGGGCTGTAGAACAAGGGCAGGGCCATTGGAGAGTGGGCGGAGCTGAGGGGGCCCCACATTTTGTTTTCACCCTGGCCGGATGCTTCTGGTCTTGAAAGTGGAGTTGTCACTGATGTCATAGTGGAGACTGATCCTGAAGCCAACGATGATGCCAGTGATGAGTCTTACTTGAGGGGATCACAGGAAGAATGGAAACCTGATCCTGCTGCCAAGAAACATCGTTCAACTTCTCCTGCGGAGGGCAGCAGCACTTCTGTGGCACTTCACTGGCACTATATAAATGCTTATAATAATATAATAATAATCTTGCAGAAGTTCCTCCACTGCCCTTCCCCCCCCCAAAAAAAAAAGTTTGTAAGCAATCTAAACCTGCTCCACCATCAGGTTTGCCCAAGACTGGAGGGCTGATTGTCAGATTTTTTGAAAGGGCGCCAAGGCCAACAGTACCCTTCGCCATTCACAGACAGTGTACTCCCGAAGCTCAGTCCAGTAATGATGATACTGACACTAGTGAACATGCACAGACCATTCCTGACACCACAAAGACACCATTCCATTCCTGACACCACATAGGGAAAAAAACAGAACATGGATATTTATGGGTGTGGGACCATTGTACTGAAGAAAAACTATAAATGTATTTCTGTTTGCAATTATTGCAAAGCCCACTTAAGCCATGGGAAAAAGTTGGATAATTTGGGTACCACAATGATCAGCACACACCTGCAGAAGAAACACCCCAACCTCCTTCACAAGCCACCTGTCTCCCCTTTGTCTACAACAGCAACAGCAGCAACCCCCTCACAGTCTCTGGCAGAAAAAGAAAACCCCTCTTCTTCTCAGGAGTCATAGACATGCGCAAGCGCACCTCACCAGTGTCACCAGCACCAGCTCTTCCATCAATACAGATGATGCTTCAAGAGGCTTATGAAAAGAAGACCCCTTATAAGGCGACACATCAAAGGGCATGTGAAATGGTCATTCAAACCTCGCAGTGGATCACAACCAAAATGTAATCATTCTCCTTTATGGAGTCTGAAGGTTTTCTGGACTTCATGTGACAGCTTTTTCCCTGATGGAATATCCCAAGCAGGGTGTACTTTGCCAACAAAGCCTTGCCAGAACTGTATGTAAAAATAGTCAAGAGAGTGAAGGGAGCTTTGAGTCGAGTGAAGGGGGTGAAAGTTCATATCACTATGGACTTGAGAACCAGTGCCACCCATCATGACTATCTCACCGTGACCACTCCCTGATAGGGCTGTAGCGGCATGCCGCCATGGCAGCTGTTACCGACAGAAACCCCTATTCCACACATCGCGGTGCGGGTCAGCAGAGGCTGTTTTCCGACGGCTGCAGCGGTGGTTTGCCGCAAATATTGCCGCATCATCGGAACTGATTGGCGGGAGCGAAACTTTTGCGGATTCCCAGTAAGAAGCGGCACCACCTCCCCTTTCTGTCTGCCGCAACATCTTTGTGATTAATCTGATCATTGTATCATGTTTCCGCCATCGGGCCACCCTGAATACAAGTTATCGCGAGACCCGGCGGCATGATTCATTGGCCAATTTCATTGTCTAGGGTTTTTTCATTTCATTGGCTAGGGCTTTCACAGAGAGACATGTCCCGCCTTCACCATTAAGTATAAATAGGTGTGTTTGTAGCTTTTTTCTCCCTCTTGATCCCCAATCGCAGTGAGAGTGACTGACAGTTGGAGCCGCGCCACCAGTGTCTGTGTTTGTTAACACACTCTGATCTTCCGCGCTCTGCGACAAAGCACCGCATAGCGACTCAAGGAGAGAGAATCCTATACCTTCCTCCTAATTCATAGAATACCATTGATTTTGGATAACCTAAGAAGACTTTTGTGTAAGTGCTTGAACTTTTATTCTAATTCTTCAAAATGGGGTTTTTATTTAACAGCTAATTTAGTG
>QEPC01006282.1:9092132-9110819 GCA_003113815.1 Sphenodon punctatus
GGGCCGTGTCTTTGGAACTCCCTCCTGGAGGAGGCTCACCTGGCCCCCAGCCTTTTAACATTCCGGTGAAGATGCAAAACCTGGCTGTTCGCCCAGGCCTTTGGGGAGGGGGGGTTAAATGGGTTTGATCTCCCTGACCCTATTTATTTGGTTAAAGAGTTCCCAGGCCCTGTTAAAAATTATTGTTGTATTTTTATTGAGTTGAAAATGGTTTTATATGTGTTTTAATATATGTTTTGTGTTTGGAAACCGGCCCGGGCTGTTTGCAGGAGGGTAAAAATCAAATAAATAAATACAATAAATAAAATATTAGGCCCAAGGGAGGCTTGGGGTAAGTCCTTGCAGGAATGCAACACCCACCGCCCCCCCAAGGGACAACTAAATGGGTGTGGGCAAGTGCCTGTAGTTTTAGGAGCCTGGGCCATGACGATTGCTTAATTGGATGGGACAGGAAACTGCAAGGGCACTGAAAGCATCATCAGCTACAAAAGGATCATCTGAACCAGGGATGCTTGAGATATAGACCCCTAAGGAGAAGGCTGTGAGCAGTAGAAGCTGAAGCTGAAGGGTGGCAGGTAAGGCCAGGAAAGAAGGGGAGTGGATAATCAGGACAAGGTCCAAAGTAGTGTAAGAGGCAAAGAAACCTATGGAATAGTGGAAACACCAAAGAGCCTCATCGGGGAGCTATGCAGAGGCTCGCATAAAGGATCAGAAAGGCGGCCAAGAGGAAGGTTCTCTTCTGGAAAGGAGCTTGGGCTGGGAGCCCAGGAAAGGGGTTCCCCCCCACATGTGAGAAACTATAACTGTTGCATTGTTTGGGATTTTGCACTTAACGTAAATAAAAGAGCAGCTGGGTGAAAGTAACCCGAGTGGAATTTGTGACTATGGGGCCAGATCTTGAAAAATGTAGCTACCAGCCTCTGCTATGATCTACTTTGGAATTTAGGACTGCAGAAAACATGGGAGCAAATGGCCAGGCCAGATGGTGTGGCAGTAGTATGGGACAGAAAGACAGTAATAGGGCAGTTGTAGGGGACAGAAGGAGAAAGGTGACCCCACCCTGCTGACAGCACAAAAATGACCCATGATCCCATCCTAAGTGGTTAAAGAAGCCTGGTGTATTTTAGCTTCGCTGCTGGAGACCATGCCTACAGAGCAGGATGTCATGGGATTGGGGTCCACTACCCCATGTTTTTAGGTTAGGTGACTCAGTTTCCCTCACTTGCAGCCCGTCTGAATCAGTTCTCTCTCTACCTGATTCAGTCCTGCAAAGGGGCAACACTTTCGTCACCCAAGTTCCAGAGGCTTCCCATTCTCAAGCTCTCTCTCTGGGTTCGCAAGTGCTTGAGGGCACGAGATACGCAGGCTGTGTTCCCCAATGTGAGACAACAGAAAGCACTTCTTAGTAAAGAAGAAAGTTTATTGATTACATAAACAAAGATAGTTTGAACACAGAGTGGCAAATAAAACAAAAGTAAAGAACGCAATCCTAGTCTGTTTTGAGTAAGTCCCTAGTTAAGATCTTACCCTACAGAAGTCCATTTCTCAGCCAGATGTAGTGAGGCTGGGTTTTTGTCTTTAAGCTGGTTAGCCAGCAACGTCTCTTCTCCCAACTGAGCTTTAGGGAAAAAATCTCCCCCTCTTAAATATTTTTCCAGCTTTCTTTGTGTGACTTTCCCACCTGGAGGACTCTGCTTCCAGACACATAGGCAGGAAAAGATCCATTTGCAATTGAATGGTTTCTGTCTGGCTCCTGCAGAGGTGTTGCCAGGCTTCTCTACACATTTGGCCTGGCTTTGTCTCTCCATTTCATGAAGTGAGTTTCCAGTTCTCAGCTTTTACATTATATATGTTTAACCTTTACTGTTACATATTTGTTAGACCTGTAGTCCAGTATTTCTGTGTGACAGCAGGGCTTCAAACCGCAGGAAAGCAATATTCATCTGCTACTGTGGAATGAATGCAAGAGGGGAAAATGCCAGGTCCCCACGTTTGCTATTTCCAGCTCTGGCAAACAACCTATAGCTCTACATAAGACAAGAATGGAATGTGGGATGGATGCACCAAGTCTCCCATTTTAATGCAAATGCACAACCCCCAGGGGCTTGCCATCACAACACAGAGAAGAAACTGGGAACCACTGTGTTAACAGGAAGACTCAACTCACAATTCTTCCATAAGCCTTGTGATTTTATACATTTCTGTCACAAGAATACCAGGTTTCATTTCTGAAGTGATCACACTTCTAGCCTTCATGATGGCAAAGAAAAACTGAAGCTGGGTAACATGTCCTGAAGGCTCAAGTAATAGCAGACAATTTTTCTTGGTAAGCTTGACTTGTCATTTTTGAACTGCTGGGGTTGGAGCCATTAACCAGTCTCCTTAACTTTAATTGGAGACTAGGGATAGGACTTCTGGTATTGGAAAGAACCAAAAGTATCCAAAAGTGGCTCTTTCGGTTCTAAATCTGAGAACAGAAAGTTTGAGCTGTATCGGTTCTTTGTAATGGCATCAATTCTTGGTTCTTTCACAATAGCACTGAGACTCAGCTTCTTTTAAAAACAGTCTCCCTTGTGCTGCTGTTGCCTTTTTCTTTTGGCACCAAACTACCCTAGGGTGATTTCAGACGTTATGTTGTCTGAAATCACCTCAGTCCACCGCGGTGTGTGTGTGAACGGAGGTGAACGTCTGTTTGCGCGCATCCAGATGTTCACCTCAGTCAACCACTCCCACGCGGTGAACCTAACCACGCTTTGTTCTCCCGCACCACGGCGGCGAACGAAGCGTGGTTAGGGGGAATCCGGAACACGGTGAAGGAAAAGTAATGTCTGTTACCTTACTGTCACCGCGTCCTGGAGTCCTGGCGGCGGCAGCAGCCAGATAGGCCGCTGCAGCTGCCTGTCTCGGGGAGGGCGGGCAGCCGGGGAGTGCAGGGGGCGGGGCCGTGCGGCCGCATGCTGCGGGGTCAATGCTACCGTCCGCAACGTCTGAAATCACCCCTACTCTCTGGATCGGTTGCATTTTTTAAAATCAAAAAAGGAATCCAATCCTGAAGGTTCTTTCCTAAGATTTTAGAGGGGGTAGGGATGTGACTAGTGGGTGGGCATTTGGATGGCTGGAGTGGCCAATAGTAATGTAGGATTTTTTTTTCCATNGCCTGGGCCATGACGATTGCTTAATTGGATGGGACAGGAAACTGCAAGGGCACTGAAAGCATCATCAGCTACAAAAGGATCATCTGAACCAGGGATGCTTGAGATATAGACCCCTAAGGAGAAGGCTGTGAGCAGTAGAAGCTGAAGCTGAAGGGTGGCAGGTAAGGCCAGGAAAGAAGGGGAGTGGATAATCAGGACAAGGTCCAAAGTAGTGTAAGAGGCAAAGAAACCTATGGAATAGTGGAAACACCAAAGAGCCTCATCGGGGAGCTATGCAGAGGCTCGCATAAAGGATCAGAAAGGCGGCCAAGAGGAAGGTTCTCTTCTGGAAAGGAGCTTGGGCTGGGAGCCCAGGAAAGGGGTTCCCCCCCACATGTGAGAAACTATAACTGTTGCATTGTTTGGGATTTTGCACTTAACGTAAATAAAAGAGCAGCTGGGTGAAAGTAACCCGAGTGGAATTTGTGACTATGGGGCCAGATCTTGAAAAATGTAGCTACCAGCCTCTGCTATGATCTACTTTGGAATTTAGGACTGCAGAAAACATGGGAGCAAATGGCCAGGCCAGATGGTGTGGCAGTAGTATGGGACAGAAAGACAGTAATAGGGCAGTTGTAGGGGACAGAAGGAGAAAGGTGACCCCACCCTGCTGACAGCACAAAAATGACCCATGATCCCATCCTAAGTGGTTAAAGAAGCCTGGTGTATTTTAGCTTCGCTGCTGGAGACCATGCCTACAGAGCAGGATGTCATGGGATTGGGGTCCACTACCCCATGTTTTTAGGTTAGGTGACTCAGTTTCCCTCACTTGCAGCCCGTCTGAATCAGTTCTCTCTCTACCTGATTCAGTCCTGCAAAGGGGCAACACTTTCGTCACCCAAGTTCCAGAGGCTTCCCATTCTCAAGCTCTCTCTCTGGGTTCGCAAGTGCTTGAGGGCACGAGATACGCAGGCTGTGTTCCCCAATGTGAGACAACAGAAAGCACTTCTTAGTAAAGAAGAAAGTTTATTGATTACATAAACAAAGATAGTTTGAACACAGAGTGGCAAATAAAACAAAAGTAAAGAACGCAATCCTAGTCTGTTTGAGTAAAGTCCCTAGTTAAAATCTTACCTTACAGAAGTCCATTTCTCAGCCCGATGTAGTGGCTGGGCTTTTGTCCTTAGTTGGTTAGTCAGCAAAGTTTCTTCTCCCAACTCAACCTGGAGGGAAAAAAATCTCCCCCTCTTAAATATTTTTCCAGCTTTCTTTGTGTGACTTTCCCACCTGGAGGACTCTGCTTCCAGACACATAGGCAGGAAAAGATCCATTTGCAATTGAATGGTTTCTGTCTGGCTCCTGCAGAGGTGTTGCCAGGCTTCTCTACACATTTGGCCTGGCTTTGTCTCTCCATTGCATGAAGTGAGTTTCCAGTTCTCAGCTTTTACATTATATATGTTTAACCTTTACTGTTACATATTTGTTAGACCTGTAGTCCAGTATTTCTGTGTGACAGCAGGGCTTCAAACCGCAGGAAAGCAATATTCATCTGCTACTGTGGAATGAATGCAAGAGGGGAAAATGCCAGGTCCCCACGTTTGCTATTTCCAGCTCTGGCAAACAACCTATAGCTCTACATAAGACAAGAATGGAATGTGGGATGGATGCACCAAGTCTCCCATTTTAATGCAAATGCACAACCCCCAGGGGCTTGCCATCACAACACAGAGAAGAAACTGGGAACCACTGTGTTAACAGGAAGACTCAACTCACAATTCTTCCATAAGCCTTGTGATTTTATACATTTCTGTCACAAGAATACCAGGTTTCATTTCTGAAGTGATCACACTTCTAGCCTTCATGATGGCAAAGAAAAACTGAAGCTGGGTAACATGTCCTGAAGGCTCAAGTAATAGCAGACAATTTTTCTTGGTAAGCTTGACTTGTCATTTTTGAACTGCTGGGGTTGGAGCCATTAACCAGTCTCCTTAACTTTAATTGGAGACTAGGGATAGGACTTCTGGTATTGGAAAGAACCAAAAGTATCCAAAAGTGGCTCTTTCGGTTCTAAATCTGAGAACAGAAAGTTTGAGCTGTATCGGTTCTTTGTAATGGCATCAATTCTTGGTTCTTTCACAATAGCACTGAGACTCAGCTTCTTTTAAAAACAGTCTCCCTTGTGCTGCTGTTGCCTTTTTCTTTTGGCACCAAACTACCCTAGGGTGATTTCAGACGTTATGTTGTCTGAAATCACCTCAGTCCACCGCGGTGTGTGTGTGAACGGAGGTGAACGTCTGTTTGCGCGCATCCAGATGTTCACCTCAGTCAACCACTCCCACGCGGTGAACCTAACCACGCTTTGTTCTCCCGCACCACGGCGGCGAACGAAGCGTGGTTAGGGGGAATCCGGAACACGGTGAAGGAAAAGTAATGTCTGTTACCTTACTGTCACCGCGTCCTGGAGTCCTGGCGGCGGCAGCAGCCAGATAGGCCGCTGCAGCTGCCTGTCTCGGGGAGGGCGGGCAGCCGGGGAGTGCAGGGGGCGGGGCCGTGCGGCCGCATGCTGCATCACGCGGCCCTGCCCCATCCAGGAGGGGGGTTTGCCTGACAGACATTACGGCCGGCGGCACTGACCCTGAGCCGTGGTTCGGCGGTCCCCACGGCCGGGGGCAAAGGGGTGAATGTCTGTTGGCGCACCCCTTCACCCCTGCCCGTGGTCCGAACCACCCCATGGTCCGGGGTCAATGCTACCGTCCGCAACGTCTGAAATCACCCCTACTCTCTGGATCGGTTGCATTTTTTTAAATCAAAAAAGGAATCCAATCCACGAGCTACCCTGAGATTATTTTTTTTGGGGGGGGGGGGATGGCTCCGTTGGCAGATTCCCATAATTTTCCTGGCAATCCTTGATTGCAGAGCTCAGGAATTGGTGGTGTACAATTTGGGGGTAGGATTTTTTTTCTTCCAGGACCTGCTCTGATCTTGGAAGCCATTCTTCTGTTACTTCTTCTGGAAGGAGAGTGAACTGCTGAGTTGTGTTTGGTGAGTGCAGTGATGGGGTCCTATGGGTTTTGGGGTGGGGGTAGAGTAGTGGTCCAAGTGGGGGCAAGGGGCCAGGGATGGATGGGGGTCCCGTGTCTTGGGACCCCCTGGGGGGTGCAGACCACAGCCGGGGAGGTCTTGGGGCGGCTGTGTGCCATGGGGGGAGGGGAATGTGTGGTTGGCCAAGGTTTGGGGGTGAGGTGCCCGAAGGCTGAGGTTCAGGTCCATTGCATCAGGTCTCCTATCACATGACTGGGGAGTACGCCAAGGTTGGGGTTCAGGGGGCCCTGTATGTGGTTCCTTGATTTTTGTGTGTGTTCTGTTGTCCTTAGCAATGTGTGGGGGTATTGCATTTGGGTGTACCTTTGCATCACAGTTGTTGGGGGGGTGCCCAAAGTTTAGGGTTCTGGAGGCTGTGTGTGTGTGTGTGTGGGGGATATTGCATTCTGTTTCTGTAGAGGTCAGTCCCATGACTCATCACATGGTTTGGGGGAGGGGTGCGCCAAGGCTGGAGTTTAGGGGCCCTTGTCTGTGGGGTTGTTTTTTTGGGGGGGAATCTCATACTTAATAAAAACTTCTGTTTTATCTAAAATGTATGTGGCAGTGGAGGGAGAGCATGGCATATGGGTGTCCCCTTGCATCACATTGCTTGGGGGGGCGTGCCCCAAGAGTTTGGCTGCAGGGAGAAGGTGCAATTCCATCTGCCAGGAACCATTCTAACCTAGAGATAAGCCTCTGCTCTAGGGAAACTCTGGTCCAAGGGGAAAGGCTTCTTGCACCCACTAGGTCCAATCATGTTAACCCTGGGAACTCCTTGCTGCTGGGTTAAGCCCTGCTACTGGTGTGATAAAGAGCCCTTTTACTGGGGTCCTGTGCACTCCTTGCTCCTGGGTTAAGCCCAGTGGCAGGGCTTAACCGTGCAGCAAGGATTTCCCAAGGTTAACAACAACATGATTGGATCCTGTGGGAGGGAGGCAGTGCACAGGACCCCAGTAAGAGGGCTATCGCCCCAGTGGCAGGGCTTCACGCAGCAGCAAGGAGTTCCCAAGGTTAACTAATGTCCCTCCAATGTTAACCCTAGAAACTCCTTGCTGCTCAGTTAAGTCCTGCCACTGGGGGGGGATAGAGAGCCCTCTTACTGGGATCCCATGCACTGCCTCTCTTCCACTGGGTCCAATCATGTTATTAACCCTGGGAACTCCTCACTGCTGGGTTAACCCCTGCCACCGGGGGGAAGATCGAGAGCCTTCTTACTGGAGTCCCATGCACTGCCTGTCCCTATGTCTGGGGTTCTGGAGGCATGGGGCAGGGAGATATGGTTTGTTTTTTTGGGGTCATACTGTATTTGGGATTGGCACTGTTGTGTTGGCATTGGCAATGCGGGCATCCCCTGGCAGTTGCTAAATTGAGTTTTTATGTGCTGTGAAAAAAACGGTTTGTTGAGTGGCAAACGTACTGGCTGGTGGCTGGCTACTAGCCACTTTATTATTATTATAAATATTTATATAGTGCCAGTCATGTACTTGGCGCCGTACAGAACATAGAAATGGACACTGTCGCTGCCTGTGGCTTACAGACTAAGCTTCAGTGGTTGTGTAATCTCTGAAGTTGTTTTACAAAGACAAAACATGTCTCTTTATTGCAGGGATTTTTGGTTTGTGTTCTCATTGATTTCAGTGGGAAAAGGACCAGTACCGATATAAACCGAAACTTTGCCTAGAGTCCCACCCCTGCCGGACACACCAGCTCCAGCAAGCTGCCATACTGGCTTAGAACATCCATTTTTTTTATGGTGGAAGAGGGGATCAAGCAGAAATGATTAGAATATACTTTGATGTGGCTTTATGCAAGTCTTGTGTAAAGTACTTTGTTCTTTAACCTCCTCCCAAAGTTCTTTTGTGGCTCCGTTCTTTATCTCACTGCTGATTAATAACAAACTCACTATTTTAATTCCTTCATTATCAAGTGACTATCAAATGCTTTAGTTATTCATATTTAACTACACTTCCACACACAGGCTCAGCAGTTGATTCAAGAACTCCCTCCTCTTTGTGCCATTCTGTTATTGCTCTTAGGCATTCCTGTTGCTTAATCATGCAAACCTGAACTTTTAGTGCCCCGCTTTTGTTCTGTGCACTGTCTGATTCAATTGTTAGACACAAATACAGTAGACAGAATAAACCCTGAGGGAACTAGAGAAGTTCATCTTGTTGAGATGTTCACTATAGTAAGGTATGGGAATATGCAAGTGATGGAAATGCCTCAAAGTTGAGATTGCTATGAAACAGCCATTAGTGGGGTGTGTGTCTAATTGTGAAGCTTACCCACTTTTCTTCATGTCCTTCCTCTAATGTTCCTAGTTACATGCATATACTATGTTTATAATAAACTTTTATTGCTTAGCCAGATTAGGCCGGTGCAAACATAAGCACATAACATAAGAGGATCCCAATCTATAAAGGTAACCGATCCAAATAAAATAGTAGTACAAAATACATATTAATAGTCTATACAATGTACAAAAGAAAAGTTATTCCAGCAATTAACATCTATTTACATAAGGCCATTCCCCAATTACTATATGGGGCACATTTTTGGGCACTTGGCAGGTCTAAGAACCTGGAAAAATTACAATCCGGCTTTATTATCCACCCCGGCGGGAATTGCAAATCAAGTCTTAGGCCTCAAGTGTGGCCTCCTGCCGCTCCAGGAGAAGATCTGGCAGGAGACCATTTCTTATTGGCTATGGCTGGTGTTCAATATAGCTGCCCCAATTATCGCAACTGGTCTTGGAGGACAATACCCTAAATATATGGGTAGCCACGGTGGTTGATAAAATAAAACGTTTGGGTTTCAATCCAGCAGCTTTGGTCCCATTGGGGTTCAGAGGAGCAAGAAGGATGTTGACAGATAGATTGGCTGACATTACGTGGCAAGATGTAAGATCCAAAATTGATGGTTCTACAGCCCTGGAGTTTTATTCCAAAATAGCTAATCTATCTCAGGCTCCTATGCCCTTCTTGGGGAGTAGCTTACCGTTGAGGGCAAGACAACTAGTCCTCTTGGCTAGGTTCAACGCCCTAACTGAAGGTAGATACCAAGGGACTCCGCTAGCAAAGCATTTATGCCAGTGTCGCCTGAAGCAGGTGGATTCTTTGGAATATGTCTATACAAGGGGTGCATGCATAGAGGGGTTAGCTGTTTCATCTCTCTGGGTGGTTTTTAGATGTGAAAGCCAGATTAAGAATGACCTTTTGTTCAACTCAGTAGCCTAAAGGAGGAGGATGTAGAGCTAACCCAAGATATCGTAAATAGCTCAGAGTTTGACCCAATGCTAGAGTGACAGGACAGGCGCAAGGATATATTAGAAGGCAGAGAGAGGATGGGCCAGTAAACAGACAGTGAGAACACAAGAGGAAAGGGACTGCTAGAAGTAAAGATAGAGACCTGGGGGCAATGGGAGGAAACAGCTTGAATATGGCAGAAGAAATGCAAGCCACTGTTGAGGTGGCTTTTAATAATAATAATAATTAATAATTAAAAACCCCCAGCACTTATGAAGGCCAAGATTTGCCCCAAATTAGACTCCTAAATCAATATTGATGTACGTAGGTTTGCAAAAGTGCCAGAGTACCAGTGGAAACTTCCGGGGCATGTTTCTAGAATCAAGCCACTTGCATCCTAAATTGTAAAAGCCTATTTTTGAACATTTTGGCTAAAGAGACCGAGCACCTGTATTAAATTTCAGAGAGAAGTTGTGGGGACTAAGGTCACTTTCAGACCTTCTCTCTCTCTGCCTCCCCATGCATATTTTGGCTGTGGGAGGCAATGCGCAGCTAGGATATGCACGGGGTGCCGCTGGTCTGAAAGCCCCCCGTGCAATTTTGCCAGCAAATACCTGCAGATACACAAATCCTGCTCTGTATCTCTGCGGGTGTTTGCCGGCAAAGACGCGCACGGGGGCTTTCAGACCAGCGCCACCCCGTGCATATCTTGGCTGCGCATTCCCTCCCACAGCCAGCGTATGCGCAGGGGTGTGTGGAAAGTCTGAAAGAGGCCTTGACAAGCTCTCTTTAGTACTCAGAGTATGGTTACTTCTACATGTGCATTATCCCGGAATAAGCCCCTCTAATTCACAGATCGTTTTTGTGGACAGATATCCCAGTATAAATAAATTCTGCTTCCTGGTTTTATCCCTGAATTGACCAACTTGATTTTTGAGGTTTTATTTTTTTCTGGTGTAAACATAATACTGGAATAGTGCTCATGTACACTGTGATCCCAGACTGAAGCCCCTTCCCCCTCACCAGAGAGAACTGAGGTAGTTTACCTCCCCTCTACCCATCTCTGGTATTCTGCATTCTCTTGTGGCAAAATGTCACAGGTAGGGATTTATGGCAGAGACGGCTGTTGACAAAATGGTTCCCGTGCAGCTTCCTAATCCACTCTGACTCTACAGCTGACTCCCATCTACTCCAGGGACCCATGACGGCACGTGACATAAGCACAGCAAGGCTGTTGGGAGGAGAGGGGCTCGCAGTTTCTCACACAGCAGCCAGGAGAGGCACCCAGGACCAAGGAACACTGCCTCGCTCTCTTTAGGGTCTCTCACCAAACCCTCAGAATGGCCAGAGGTGGGGAAGGTAGGCCGACAACATGTCACTGACATCCAAGGGCAATTGGCATCACCACCAATTTATTGTATTCCCAGAAATCAGAGCAGAAGAAGGGACTGAAGTTCAACTGCACTGTCTTATGCGGTAGAAGCCTGTTCCCTTTGGAACTTCCCTGTTTTCTCAGCTCTCTACACAATACAGAATCCTCTCTGGAAATTTATGTTCTGGACACTTCTGCTCTTGGTCAGAGTTCCCCAAGGTGCTGAAATTCAACTGCACTGCACCATGGGAATGATGCAGTCCTCCTTGCACCTATTATACCAGAAGTGTCTACACTGCAATCCTGGGTTAGTGCTTATTCCTGAAAATTAATTATTGTATAGATATTCCAGAAGAGTAGCCATGTTAGTCTACAGCTCCAAAACCAGAAAATCCCCCTCTCTTTTACCACCTTAAAAGACTAACAAGAAATTTATTTTATTTTGGCATGAGCTTTCATTAGCCAAAATAAATAAATGTTTTTGTTAGTCTTTAAGGTGCTGCAAGACTCTTTTTTTGTGTGGATTGTTTAGACATTTATCCCAGGTTCTGGCATTTCATCCCAGAATTACAGCTAATGCCAGGATAATTGCATTGGTGTAGAAGGAAGTAGGAATGAAGTAAAGCTATTGTAGTTTATGGTAAACCAAACGTCAGCTATTTTGAAAAACTGTGTGTGTTCTCAGACAAGTGTTTCCCCACCCAGGACCCACTGCTTGTGTGAAACCCCCTCTGGTAACCAATGGTTAGTCAGTGAATACTGGGTGGGTAATGTGCTTGTCTGAAAACACCTTACGTTTTAGTCACACTTAGGGTTCACTCATTTGTCGAAGTGCAAAGGAGGGTTACACAGCCACAGGTTGCATGCTAAAGGGCTACCAAATCCTCATTCACAGCTAAACACCCTTGCCCATTCTTCCGTGCAGCATCTCCTCCTCCTCCTACACCCTAGCACAGCCCCCCTCGGCAAGGGCTGATTGGCGTTTGTAGTATATTTGAATAGCCTCAGCAAAAAAGGCATAATGTTGTAACCATAGCAAATATAAGTCAACCAGTAGTTTGGTTTATTTTACTTTAGGAAGAGATATCACTTATAGCAGTGCTGTATTAGAATTTTACTAGATCTTAGTTGATATTAAAAAGAAGCAGGGACAAAAGCCCACACACACACTTTGTGCTGAAGTTTATTTTTCAAAACCTGTTTCATTAACAAATGGATGAATCTGAGCAAGTCTCCCAAAAAAGATATCAAAACAGAAACAAAACCCTAATTATACTGTCAAACTGAAGTGTCAGAGTTCTTAAATGTCAAAATAGCCAGTTTTGTGCTTTGGCAGCGTTTTATTTTGTTGGATTGGAATAATTAAACCTCCATTCCCCCCCTGTATTTTATGGATAGTGGACTATCTTCACACATTCTGTATTGGGGGGTGGGGGAGTGGAAAGGAACTCATTTAAAGCAGAAAAGCTGTAATAATAAACGTGTAAAATTTTTTTAACATGTCCTACATTACACTAAGCTCCTTTCAAATAAATACCCAATAAAAGGCACAAACCTGTTATATGGGGGAGGGGGGAGAATACAACACACAAAATGTTGAAAAGAACTATTAAATAAATAAACAAACCCAATAAACAAATCTGTTCAGCACCTATTTTTGTCACTGCTTTATGATGAAATCCCAGCCATATATTTGGTAAAGGATTAAACTTGCATCACAAGTCTACAGGTCTGAGAGATACTGAAGAACTCTTAATGAAACATCAGCTTTTTAAACTGCACCAGTTATTACAATCTTTTTAAATAAATGCACAAGAGATAGCCGTGGAAAAAAATGAGCTATGTAGCAGTATTGTATTCAAGCAGTACATGACAATAAAAAAAGAATCAAATTACATCTTCAGAGGAAGATCAACATAACTCTTCCTATTTCTCCAAGTCATTGCCAATAAATGTATAAATGATAACATGTACAGTTTCCATTACTCAAAAATATAATCTTTCAAATGGAAAAAAAAGACTGGTACACACAGTGCCTTTAGATGTTGTTCTCACAATACAAACTACCCAAAAGAAAAAGGTTTCCCTTTTATGTACAAATAAAGCACCGATCCACAGTGCATGCTACTCTAAAATTGTAACCCACCCTCCCAACCGCCTGTCAAAAAACAGATCTGGACACACCCTGTAGTCAGTCTTGCAGTCACAGGTTAGTCAACATTTTACAAAAAGTATGGTTATGTCTTTGCTACAGAGTTTTATTAGGTGGGCTGAACTCAAGTGGATCAGATTGTATCATTTCAGCTTGAAATAAAAAAATTGGGATTTTTTTTTTAATGCCAGGGACACAATACGTGTATGTGCAGGTGCGCAAAAGGGGTTATGCACACACAAAACTGAATGCCCAGGTGCCATGCTAGACATAAATGGGAACTCATTCATGGCAAATGCCATTATTATCCATCACTCTCTCACTAGCACATGCAGTGTCTTCCCCCAGAGTCCGGCACAGCCCCTCCCATAGTCTGACTACTCCTAAGTCTGCCCCGGGTACAGAATGTGCATCCCAGCCTCCCACATTACAGGGAGCAGCCCACAGACGGCGCGTATGCTACAGAACAAGGATTCTTGCCGCGAATTAGCATTTGGCACCAGCTAAAGTCTAACTGTGGCACTTCGACATGCAACGTAGATGCAAGTAACCCCTTTGCATACCTGGGTGAACGAGGATTGCATCCTATGTGCGAAAACATTGGAGTGGGACAGCTAGTTAACAAAGGACATTTTCAAGTCTGATAGGCCCAATATCGCATTAAAGTGATCACCAAACTCCATGTTTTGTTTTCTCTAGCAGAGTGCTCCACGAGAGCATCAGCCGTTCCCCCTTAAAAGATGGCGGCTACAGTGGAAAGTTTCAGCTGTCTTGAGAGTGACCCATTCACAAGTGCCACGGCAGCGCATAATAGCATGTGGCGTTCCTTCCATTTGCTTCTTTTTGAGAAAGCAAAGCTGAGGAAAAAAAATAAAATTAAATTCCTATTTCCTAACTGACTGGGGAAAGGATTCTTGCCATTTTCAATATCTTATTGGCTTCAAAAACCTCCAAACCACCCAAATCTGAGTTGGTAGGGGGAGTAAAAAGAATAATGGCACAGGGCTAAAAATCCTTGTTTGATGTCCAGCCTCTTATAATGGCTAGTATTTGTGACAACTGAACACTTTTTGTGCAATTCTAGCTCCCTCTCCAACAACTCAAACTACTTTCGCCATGCAACAACTTGTCTGAGAGAGCACGGAGGGGTCAATGCTGAGACTTTGGAATCTCAGAGTGTCCTTTGCAGCAGTCGGGCTCCTAGATGCATTTGCACAAGAAAAGCTACATCCATTTCAGTGCAGCTCAACTGCCACGAATGCTTTTAGGATTGCAACCCATTTAATTTGCAATCAATTTACAAAACCATTATCAGTTACAAATGGTACTCCAGCTTTTACGTATTCCAAGGTGCTGAAAAAGGAAGAAGTTCCTTAAAAGTATCTTTATATCCTGTTGTGAAAACAAAAGGAGACTAAGTAGCAGCTTTTGCTTCCCAACAATTAACCTACACAAAAATATTTTGTTTTAAAATGTTAATACATCAATACACTTAACAAGATTAAAAAGGGCAGATCGTTTACAAATTGTGCATGATGTATATTATGGTTTTCCTTTTTTAATCGGAAGTAAAATTGGTATCCAGACAGTCTGATTACAGGAAATCCAGCTAACAAAGTTACTGTAAAAAATGTGGTCAGAAGTTTAAAAAAAGCACAGCAACCCAACCTGTACTCATGAGTAAGCATCTTCCTGCTTAGGGGAAGTATATTTCAGCTATTCAAATAGAACCCTGTTACAGCAACTGTAAGCAGCCTGCCAGGTCACTCATGCAATTTAAAATGAATCACATTAAACAACATAGATATATTTTAAATGTAGTTCAAAACGTTATGTCGAGAAAACAATCCACTTTAGGAATAAAAGCCTTGGTATTTACCTTACCATTCCAGACATTACCTGGTAACAGCCTTCTGAGAATGGAAATTTCTGCTTAATTATTTTTAAAATACATGTATTTGTCACATGGATTTAAGACAGGAGAATTTGTTGGAAACAGATTTGTCAATGTTGAGACTGTGAACACAGTTTAATTGAATTCCTCACTATCGTATCTGTTAAAAGCACTATGTCTTGCTCTACGTTATGGGGATTGTTTTTCTAACAGGTGGATGGCCACACTACCCACTAGAGAATTCACTGGCTTAATATTTATTTCATATCATAAATCGTTTTTGGTCAAGCCAGGAGAATGTATTAAATCCAAAAAGCCCTTTAAAATTCATTTACCATGTCTAATTATTGTACTTTAGTCCAGTTTATGCCTTTGCCAGTAACATGGCCAAGAGTTTGGTCTACAGTGTTGCAAAAGGAATAGAAGTGGTTAAAAGTTTCAGATACGTATGTAAAAATTGCTGTTTTTTTAAAATCATGTCTAGGTTTGACAGAATGTATAGGTAATTTCAGACGTGACGGGCCCAGAGGTCCGCCACGCTCAATCATGCACTGGGATCCGTTTCAGATCCCGGACAGGAATCAGGCTGTAGACGCGCTAGCCTGATTCTCACTGGGAATCGGGGAGGGGGCGGGGCTGCGTGGCGCAACGTGCAGCCACACAGCTCCCCCAGTCGCCCGCCTTCCGGGAAACGGGCGGGCGCAGCGGCCAATCTGGCTGCTGCGCCCAATCCTGTCCCGTGGTCAGGACCACGATCCGGCCGGGCTGAAGGTAACAGACGTTACCTTTGGCCCATCCCAGATCGTGGCCAACGCGATCATGGTTAGGGCCCGATCCCACCACGATTCTGGACCTCTGGGCGGCCAAAGGTCCAGAATCATGGTCATTTTGATTCCCACCAGTGATTCACTGGGGTGAACATCTGGCGGGAATCAAACAGACGTTACAGGACAAATGGTCACCACAGGGAATTCACTGTGGTTGACCGTGGTCTCCGTATCATCTGAAATTACCCTATGACTCTTTGCTGTGAATTAGCACGAAGCATGTTTTTCTTACATTCTTAGCACATTAGCAAATACAAAGACACTTAAGAGAATTTTTTTCCCTACAACTTGACTAAATGCTGTATTCCAAAGGGTTGTTTTATGACAACCTGGTAATTTATTTATTTTTTTAAACGATATTGGCATCAGTACACTAACTTTACTGACAATATTGCTAATGTAACAGCTCATATGGGAGGGTTGTGTACCTTTAGTAATGAGGGAAGGCCATTGTCCTTGCATAATAGCTCAGTTAATGTTAACCTTCAGTGAATATTAAACATTAATTTCTTCCCTTTTTCTTTACTTTCCCTCTAAGTTTTGAAAACACATTTTGAGTTGTATATACGTCCGCACTCTAGCTTTTAAAAATATAATGCTGTCATGATTTTTCTTCTTCAGGTGTTTAAAAAGTTATGGAAGATCCAGCTATGGAAGATCCAGCTATATTTGTATAATCAACATCCTATAACATTTTAAATGAAGATTTTTATTAAATAAATATGAAAATGAAAAAAGCTTACCAACTTCTGAAATCATTTTTGTGCACACCTAGACTGCAGTAACATTTTTCGCACGTTAGATAAATTGCTTTGAAGATTATTTTTTTGATTACAAAAGAAATTTATGTAAATTTCTTGAGCAATATAGTATTACTATTTTTAAAATACTACAAAAGGAAAAAGATACTGCAGCAGTACAGAACGGATGTAACATTTTACATGTATTTACACATTTTTAAAAGTTCTCTCTGTGTAATGACTGGGATTTTTTTATTTGTTTCTCTCCCTAGTTCCTTCCCCCAGCAAGTGGCACAAGCTAGACTCTAAGGCAGGACAGTTCTAGGAATGTACTTTCCAGTTCTGAAAGCTTGGTACTACCTTTAGGGGAAAAACAAATGAACCAGCAAACGGTTGAGCTATTCAAAATGCCGACATCTGTTCTTTTTAACAAAGAGCAACAGGTTTTTGTAGCCTTCCAATTTACTGCTGCTGAGTAAACCTGCAGGTTTACCATGACATAGGTGATTTTTCCTAGATCCAAGAACAACGCTGCTATCTGTACATAAGAGGCTGTAAGAAAGTACAGTTATTGCCATCCATTTTGAGCCCACATATACTATTCTGTAACATACTAATTTCCTCAGTCTAGAGATCCAGAGAGAGCATGGTTGCCATGTTGGTCTAGAGAGGAAGATTGAGCCCATGCTAAGGCTGGTTCTCTCTCTTGGCAACACAACACTGAGCTGTAATGTCAATGGACCAATTTTCTGTCCAGTCTATGTATATCTAGTTAGTTGATTCACAGCATTTAAAACTCACAGTATAAAATGTTTGAATTATAAGAAGCTAGTCTAATATGAGGAAAAAGCTGTCCGATTTCAACGATATTGGCCTTTATAATAATGCAAGCATTATTCTATCAGAGTACTTTATTAGAGCATCTGAAAGCTTTATTGCTCAACTTCATTTGAGCTGTGCTTCAGTTACAACAGCCAGAGTTCAGGGAGAAAAATAAAATAAATAGAAATATTATACCCTCAGTTAAATTTTCTGCAGGTCATCTGCCGATGAAAAAAAGTTGCAAAGCAATCATTATTGATAAGTCCCTCTTTGGAAGGTCTGGGTCTTTTAGGTTAGATTTTTCTTGCCATCTTCTAAACTTAGCTGACCGTCGGTGTCAAAATATTTCAGTTTTCTACCGGAAACAGTCTTACACAGTCTAACACCAATGACCAAACATGATTTCATACCCTAGTGACTGTTATAAACAAGAATCTCTAAAGCACTGTATTTTTCAAAGTAGTTTATATTACATGGGGGAGTAGATTGATGCCCTGCTGAAGACTGCATTGCAAGAAGATTGAAAGTCCAGTCTCTTCTTTTTACCAATATTTGGTTGTCAAAGATCCTGCTGCTTTGGTGGCTCTACATAAACTGTATCTGTAATGGAAAAAATTAAGGTTAATGAATATATATATATTTCTCTCTTGTTACTCAATGAATGGATCAACACATCCGTTAACAAAGCTAGCCTGGTCACCTGGCAAATATTTATGTGAAGGCGGGGGAAGGGGAGAGGGGGGGAAAAAAAAGACAGCTGATAGATAAATCTCCATAGTGGGCAGAAATACTATCTAAATTTTCAGGACCTGAATTTACACATGATGAAGTTCACTGCTGAAGTCAAAATATATATGTTCTCTCCAGTGAAAACTATTAGATCATTAGTGCGATTTCCTCCTATGTGTTGGGAAATTCTATACTTTCCCATTTCAACTATAAGCCCAACCCAGAAAACACTGATCCACCATCTAATGATTTGCACCTGGGTCAACCATTCAGTGGAACCAACTGACAGACTTGGGGCAGAATTTAAATCTTGCTCCCATCTCTTCTAATATCATGTTTCCTGATAAGGATTTTTACAGCTAGCTAGGAAAGTCTGGCCAGTAGTCTGCACTCTCCAGGTTCCATTCTATACCACTTTTTCTTTTAGAATCAAAGTATGTCAGGGTTGGAAGGGACCTTTAAGGTCATCTAGTTGAACCCCCTGCTTGGAGGCAGGAGGAGGAGGGTGTAATGCCTACAGGAGCTGCAACTAGGATGGTGTTACCCATCCAACTTTCAGGGGTGGAAACGGATGTCTGCAGAGCTAATGAACACTAAACCTAGGCTGAGAGAGGAGGAAAGACCAGCTATATAGTACACGCAACATCTAGCTCCTTACATTTTTCTTTCAGCTTTAACTTTTAAACAACAA
>QEPC01006282.1:9111097-9184535 GCA_003113815.1 Sphenodon punctatus
GGGGGGCAAGGGGGAAGTGCCCCCCCCATCTCCACCCCACACCCCCCATGCACAGAGCTTTCGGCAAAAAGCTGGAGTGCCCCACACAGGGACAGGGTGGGCAGCCGTGTGTGGGTCCGCTCATGTGAAGCGCCCCTCCATGCACGGCTCCCACACACCCGCCCCATGCAACGACCGCGGATCTCCCCGCCCACTCATCTCATCTAAAAACACCATGTATTGTCCTGCATTTACTCAGTCTGTAGTTCTAACTCCCTGCATGCCTGAGGAAGGGACCCTGTGTGGCTCGAAAACTTACATACTCAAACAAAAGTTCATCTAATAAAAAGAGATCATCCAGATTACTGTGTGTCCATCTCTCAACTAATTCAAAGTGTTAAGCCTGTCTAATGTTAAAAAACCTAGGACTTGCCTTTTCCCAAAGACAGTGGTCACCATTGGATGATGGGACATTTCACTGACTTGTATACATAATTTGTAACACCAAATAAGTGAAACAGATGAATTCAGGATTTAAGACGATTTGAAATTCACTTTTTAAAAGTCATTAACCTGTGTTCCAGAGACAGGTGCAAAGGGATTTGTTGGCCTTAGACCTGGCTGTGTATAAATCATCGGCTGGGGTGCCACCAGAGGAGCAGCTCCAATCTGAGTAGGGACCTGCAGGGTAGACAGAGAGCACAAATATTGGAACCACCTACTGGCCCTGGAAGCATGCTTCTCACACCATGTGCAATGTAATGGGAATTAGAACAATAACGGAAGTGTTTGATATACAGGGTTTCAGGCCTCTTTAGTCTGTATAAACAAAGAGGTAAGCAACAATGGTGTCTTGTTAAGTCTGACTTTGTGAGCCCCTCTATAAGCTTGATTTAACAGAAATTCAACACATGTAAATGGGGCAGTACAAGTTTTACTTAAGCACCCAGCTAAAAACACCAGTCCTTTTGAGGAAACAAATTATTTCCTGGAAGCAAATACTCTAGCATATACCCTCCACATTGCAGTGCAGTGCAGCAGTGTTCCTGTCCCAGACACTCACCTGAGCAGGAGGGAACAGAGACTGCACTGCAAGCTCCACACTGGGGTCCAAGCTTGCAATACAAAGCGCAGCACCCATCCCTGAACAGGAGATCTTGCAATGCAGTGAAAGGATGATGGCACCAAAATCTTAAGAGGGTATGTACTATGGTATTTAAAACACACACCACCAAGGAAGAAAAATTGGGACTCTTATCTGGGAATTTTCCTTCTTTGTGTTCCACTGGATATCACTTCAGAACACTGGGGAACGATCCCCACCTCATCCGGTAGGAGGCAGAAGAAGAAGAATCTAACAGAGCATACTCAGTGGGAGATCGTCCTCTGGAACTCCAGTATGATCATAGCTCCATCTTGTATGTCATCATACAACTCGAAATCATACAACTCGAAAAAAGGCAAAACCCAACACCTAGCACGACAACTTGTCCAGGTTATATCTAATGAACTCCTACTTAATCTAAGCAAATTTAATGAGTGATGCTTTCCAGCTGTACAGATGGTCTCCCATAAAGGGAGGAGGAAGCGATGATGTCCAACGGAGGCGCCAGGGGCGTAGGGTCCATTGAGTGAACCCGGCATAAAGCCAGGGGCTTGGCACCAGGGGCCGCTGTCTGACCCTGCGGGAGCAGCCCCATGCCTAGACTGGGCTGGAGGAGGCCCAAGTGCAGGGCACCCCCACATCATGGGAGGGGGGTGTCCCCATCTCTCACCTAACTCTGCCTGCTAGTAGCTGCTGCAGCAGCAGGGACTGGAACACCGATTGGGCTGGGAGATGAAGCTGTTTGTTTACAAACAACTCTTCCCCATGTGAGTGATCAGAAGGTTGTTGCCTTGTAAAGAAGCTTCTTCAAGACAGCTCCTAACATTCTCACAATGGGTTGTGCATGATCACCACATTCAAATAATAGACCACGTGATGGTCTCAAGCTCCTCTAGTATAAAAACCACTCTCTCCCTCAGAATGACAGTTCCTTTCAACCCTTTCTAGGAATATAAGAAAATTCCATGTGAGGCTGGAATGGTGGGTGTTGTGAGAATGTTAGAAGCCATCTCGAAGAACCTTCTTTACAAGGTAGCAACCTTCTGTTCTTCTTTGAGTGGCTCCTCAGTCCATTTTTACACGGCTCCGCATGGTGGGGAAACCATGGTCACGCCGGTGCATGGGTGAGGTGTGCACACACATCCCCACCTCACCCATGGAGCAACCACTATTTTCCCTGGTTGCTCCGTGCATTGGCACGAGTGGGAATGCGTGTTAGGCGGGCACACACACCTAGTCACCGTGGGCACGCGCGCCACATCATTCATACGGGGCTCCCCCACCCATGAACATGTAGAAATCTGCGTGTTCATGGGTGGGAGATGCCCGTGTAAAAAGGGCCACATTCTCACAACTGTCGTACTTATACTATCTTAAGTAGGAATTTAAGATGTAAAGCAATATCTATTCTATCGTGGAAAACCTGCAAATATGGTTCTGAGATTATTAAGGCTGCTATTTCACTAACTCTTCATAACGAAGTTATTGCTAACAGGAATACTGTCTTTAAACCCCCACCTCATTAACCAGTTCATTTGCGGCGCCCATATAATTAATTCACACTGCCTCAGGGGCACAAATGAACTTTTTATGGGTGGGGGCAGCGTGAATTGATATTTGGGGCACAACTGAACTGGTTATATATGTCTCTTTTCATGGCATAATGCGCTTAATATGTTGGCTGCATTTTGGGTTTCTTGTGTGTTTGATAGCTGCGCCCCCAAGCCCGCTGAGACAGGCAACACCTCTAGGCCTGCCGGCAGGACACAAAGAGGGGGGCCATCTTGACTTCTTGGCCAGGGGCCCATTGCACCCTAGCTATGCCCCTGGGAGGCGCATAGAGGGAAAATTCCCAGGTAAGAATCCCAATTTTCCTTTCTCCCTGGACATCACTTCAGCATCCCAGCTATAGGGAGGGTCAAACATCACCTGTGAACAGTAACTGAATTAGTCCTGGGGATCCTCCTCCAGGACTGCCTGAAGGATTCTATGTCCAAAAGCTGCTTCAGCTAATTTAAGGGCGTTTATTTTACAATGTTTAGTGAAGGCGTAAAAGGAGGCCTACATGGCCGCCCTACACACCTCCTCACAGGATACCCTTGATCTGAATGCCCAGGATGTGGCCGTTCCTCTCAAGGAGCGGGCCAGAACTCTTTGAGGGGGAGGTAAGTCCTGAGCTCTGTAAGCCTCCAAGATACAGGATGTCAGGCACTTGGCAACGACCATCCTGGAGGCTTTCCTACCTGTGTGTGTGAGCGCACAGTTTACAAATAGGGCTGTAGTTTTCCTAAAATCCTCAGTCCTCTGTAAGTATACCTTAAGAGCCATTCTCGCATATAAGCTGTAACACAGGATCTCTTTGAGATGAAGGGCAAATGGATGGTAATGATATTTCCTGACACCCATGAAAAAAGGTAGAGACTTTCAGGATCAAGGACGGCTCTAATCTCAATGTCACAGAATGCCTCTTTAAGGTACATAGCACAAGGTCCATCGATAATGCCCCCAGCTCTGAAATTCTCCTGGCAGAGGTGATGGCTATTAAAAAGGAAACCTTCATAGATAAAAAAATATAAGGAGGTCTCTGAAAGGGACCTGGAGGAGGGCTCCAAGAACCACATAGAAGTTCCAAGTAGGAAACCTGTGTGAAACTGGAGAAGATAATAGGCGAGAGGCCCAACTAAATCTCCTGACATGCGGGTGGGAAGAGAATCTGACATTTATTAAACTCCTTAATACCCTATCTAGAGCTGCTACCTGTCGTGATAGGGTATTGGGTTTTAAGCCCTTTGGAGTCCTTGTAGGAATTCCAAAATTATTTTTATACTGACAGAGCATGGGTCAATCTGGCGAGATCCACATCACACCAAAAAGACACTCCACGTAGATTGGTATATCCACTTGATTGACTCCAGCTAACAATGTCTCTAGGACTTGGCCTGAGTATCCTAGTTGCTTGAGGGCTCCCCTCTCAAGAGCCATGCTATCGGGTTTAGGTACTGCGGATTTTTGTAGCAAATCGGGTCCTGTGTTAGGAAGTTTGGTAATGCTGGGAGTGGTAATGCTGGGAGGCTCCACACTCAGTTCTCCCAGGTCTGAGTACCAGGGTCTTCTGGGCCATGCTGAAGCTACCACCAATTACTTGTGAGCTAGATTTCTTCACTCTGGCTATGACTTTGACCTTGTTCAGCAGCGGGAAGGGGGTGGGAGGGAGAAGGCATATAGCAACTCCTTTGGCCAGTTCATGTTCAGTGTGTTGCATGCCTCTGCTTGCCAAAGCAGATTTGGTGGCTGAAGTGTGTCACGAACTGGGTCACTTTCCCATTTGTTGGGGACGTTAACAGATCTAAGATGATGGTTCCAAATCTTCTTTCTATTAGCTCTAAGGCTTCTGGAGCCAGCAACCACTCCCCTTGGTCTAGATGTCATGAACTCAGTCAGTCCACTGTTCCATTTTACTTGCCCTTGATGTGAAGGGCTCGCAGGGAACAAGATTCCACTGCAGGATCTCTACTGCCTCCTTGTGCAGAAGTTTTAAGCTCAAGCCTCCTTGGTGGTTTAGATAGGCCTTGGCTGATAGGTCACCCATGTACACCGGTAGGTGGCTGCCCTTCACTTCCTGTTCAAGATATCGAAGGGCGAGGTGCACTGCTCTGAGCTGTAGCCAATTCAGGGTTAGTTTGGCTTCGCACTGGACCACATCCCCTAAACACAACACTTCTCCAAATGTGCCCCCAACCCAAGACTGGCATCGGTTGTTAGGACCAGCCTGGGTAGTTCTGAGAGAGGGGAACCCTGCTTGGAATCGATGCTCTGTCAGCCACCAACTGAGGGAGCCCTACATGTCCTGTGGTACTTGGACTTGGGGGTTCAGTCCCTAGGTTAGCTGGTCTTAGAACAGTCTCAGAAAGATTTGTAGGCTCCAAGAGTGGACTCTGGCCCACTGCGAGAATAAAAAGCAAGAGACCAGGAAGCCTTGAAGTCTGGCTAGGCTCTTTAGTGAGTGGGTCTGGTCCTGTATTGGTCTGATCAGAAGTCTGATTTTTGTTTGTCTCCCCCGGGGAATGAAAATCCTGTCTTGTGTGGTGTCGACTATCACCCCTAAATGTTCCAACGATTGGGTTAGGACTAGGCAGCTCTCCTCAAAATTGATCACAAACCAGTCTCTCTTCACTTTATCCTCTGAAGCTGCTTGAATCAATAGGTTGCCCAAATAGGGGTGAATGTGAATCCCCTCTAAATTGGAGGTTGGTGACCAGGGCCACCAGAATCTTGGTGAAGGTTCTGGGAGAAGTAGACAGGCCAAGAGGGAGGGCTCTGTACTGCCAGTGGTCCCCTTCATAAAAGAATCATAGCCAGTGTCTGTGGCTCTGATGGGTTACTATGTGTAGGTACACTTCTTTTGGATCCACTGAGGCAAGTCAGTCCCCTGGGGATATTGCCGCACACATTGAATGTACTGTCTCTATCTTGAATTTCCTCAGCCTCACAAAGCAGTTCAGCATTTTTAAGTCTAAGATGGCTCACCATTCCTCAGACTTTTTGGGGACTAAGAAGAGTATTGAGTATAGGCCGAGGCCCTCTTCTTGCTCTGGGACCCTCTCTATGGCCCCTATGTTGTGGAGGCAGGAGACTTCTGTTTACATAGCCAGTCAGGCTTTTGGGAAGTTGGAGATGGCACAAAGAAATTGAACGGCTTCCTCCTTAGTTCTATAGTGTGTCACCCTAGTATTGTGTCTGTGACCCACCTGTCTGTGCGTGTGCAGGCCCACCTGTCGACAAAAAGCTGGAGTCTGCCTCCTATCAATGGGCTCTCCACGAAAGCAGGATCCCGATAGTTAGGAATCGGTTTTGGGAGCGGATTGTCTCAGTCCCGTTTGTTTCTATTGTGGCTTGTGTAGCTTTGAGTGCACTGCCAGCGTCCCTTGCCTCTCTTATCACAGGCGTAGGTTCCTGTAGATCCTTGTCCATAACCTGAAAATCTGAACGGCTGCTTGAGAAAGGGACGAAAGGCGCCTTTTGGATTATTAGTGTTGCAGGGTATGCCTTCTTGTTTTGTCTGCGGCATCTGCCAGGACCGTATCCAGGCAGACTCCAAAGAGCTTAGCGTTCTGGTACTCCCCAGAGATCAGTAGGTTCTTTGCTGCGTATGAGGTAGTGGTAGTCATCCACAGCACCATGGAGGATGCCTTGAAGTTGTTTTATAGTCCTGATTTGATAGTCCCCTTCTGCTGGGAATACAGACTGCCTTGCGGGGGATGCCGCAGCTGCATCCACTTTAGGAGAATCGAAGAACCCTCTTTTCTGGGATGAGAGGGTCTCCTGGGTTTTTGTTAAGTGCTCGGCTAGCAGCTTTCACTCTGATCTTATTAGTTTTTCAAAGGCCTAATCCAGAGGGAAACACTTCCTGTTGTCTGGGACCTTGGGTAGGTACTCCCCAAGAGGAGTCATTGGGTGAAAACAGACATGACGCTAACCACCCTTTAACCACCCTTGGTGGTCATTTATGCATGTTTCCGGGCTGCATAGGGCACCAATACAGCCCTGAAACATGCATAAATAACCACCAAGGGTGGTTAAAGGGTGGTTAGCGTCATGTCTGTTTTCACCCAATGACTCCTCTTGGGGAGTACCTACCCAAGGTCCCAGACAACAGGAAGTGTTTCCCTCTGGATTAGGCCTTTGAAAAACTAATAAGATCAGAGTGAAAGCTGCTAGCCGAGCACTTAACAAAAACCCAGGAGACCCTCTCATCCCAGAAAAGAGGGTTCTTCGATTCNGCGGCATGTTCACACCTAATTTGTCCAGCAATGCTAGGATTTTATCTAGTATCTGCAGTGTTTCAGCCTGGGGGGGCTTGAGTGGTTGCCAAGTCTCCACTGAGAAATGGGTCTGCATCCTTGCTGACACTGTCGTGCTGGCTCCTTGCCTGGCTGCTCTCTCCCTCTGTTCCCCCTTCCTGTCTTTAAATTGTAAGCTCTCGGGCAGGGACCGTGTCTATCTTATTCTTTGTAAAGCGCCAGGTACATCGCTGGCGTCATATAAATGCTAATAATAATAATAATAGAGCGGGCCCTCCGACTGTTGCTGGGCCCGATCCTGTGGCTGCCAGCAGCATGATTGGAGCTGTGTACGGGACCTTTGAGGTGGTCCTGCTGCTCCCGCTCTGCCCTTTCCCATGGGGTGGGGGGTTGGGGTGGAAGCTTCTCTAGCCAGCTCTCCGCAGTTTCCTTCTCTCTCTTGAGGAGGCCTGGACCTTTGAATTTCCTCCAGGCTGCGGCTGCAAAAATGAAAGTACTTCTGCGTCAAGCGTCTCCGCTCCTTGCTGGTCTGAGGCAGACGATCTGACTGGAGTTCCAGGGAATAATCTCCCACTGAGCATGCTCCACCAGATTCTTCTTCTTCTTTTGCCTTCTGCCGGATGAGGCGGGGATCATTCCCCGGCATTCCAGGGAGCACAGGAGAAGTCAGTAATTCACCTCAAAAAAGTACTGATATTTTAGTCAGATGGGTACTCTATGTACCTGAACATTTTCTACTTATGGCACAGAATTCAACTTATCCAATTCAAGAAGCAATACAGGAAGACATTTCTTCACCTTAACCAGGAATCAGAGTTTATTTATTATACAAACTTTTAATCTCGTCCCTCCTAGCAAAAAGCAGCTCGGGGCGGCTAACCGTGTGCAATATAAATACATATAAGAGATAACACACAACACAATAAAACAAACAACAGAAGTATTAAAATAGTAGATTTAAAATGAAGGCAAGTCAAAATAACGAGAACCCCCACTAACCCTCATTCCCCTCCCCTACCCATCTCCCTCACCAAATGCCTGGCGGAACAGCCAGGTTTTGCACGGACGTCTAAAGGAGGGGAGGTCCGGGGCCACCCAGACCTCCACTGGGAGGAGTTCCACAGCCTTGGTGCGGCTACCGAGAACGCCATCTCCATAGCCACCCACCCGAGAAACTTGGGGGACTCTGAGAAGGGCGCTCCTGGTTGACCGCACGGGTCAATCTAGGACCCAGGGAGTGAGGCGGTCCTGCAGATAGGTAGTTATACAAAGTAACTTTAGTGGATCCCAATATAAAAATAAGGAAGCAATTGTGGCAATTTTATTAAAGTAGGGCATTCCAACCATTCAGCACAAAGAACTGCAACTGATACATTCCTAAAGATAAACGTCTTACCATTCCATACACAGGCACTTGAGGTGTACTCACTGGGTAGTTCATTGGAGCAGGTACCTTGAATGGGGAGCAGAAAAATGACATGAAATCTTTCCAAAATAACGTTCTACTGGCAACACTTAAAGAGACTTTACAAAACATAACTTATATTTTGTAAAGGACTTAAAACAGGTTACAAGTTTACAAGAGAGTAACTTACATATTCAGGGTAACGTACTCCATTCTGGCATGGCAAAAGGAGTAAGGACAGAAAATTATTTAAGTGGAATTGAAAGTAAACAACTTCAGCCAGGAATGAGGTTAAGATATGGCACTGCAATAATTTGTAGCCACTCCCCTGCACTGCAAATATAGATTTATATGGTGTGCCTCAGTAGGTTGTCAGGTATGCCTTGAAAATTTAGGGCAATATAGTGGCTCAGTAAAACTGTGGCCCCAAGCCCATGCCATAGCTGTTGTAATGGATATTAAATAATATTTAATATTATAGGGGTGACAGTTTAATAAGTCCAATTAATACCAACTTCATTCTGTCTTTGGCTATAGGGGGCCACTGTTTACTATTGAATATTTGAGGGGAAATTTTCCTTTGTGTGTGCAGCAGTAGGTAGAAATGAGTACAGTCCTGTGTGCCACAGTCATCAAAAGCATTTGGAGTGAGCTCTGGGAGAAGGACGAGATTCAGAGACAAGGAAGGAATGGTCACTCAGCTTAAAAAACAGCAAGAGATGGGGCTGATGGGGATGCTCAGGTAGAAGAAAGGCTGAATGCACAAAGACACTTCCCATGTTTCTTCAAAAGGAGAAAGGTTATTCCAAAAATAAGCTAGTCTTGAGGAGCACATGGGAAGGAAAACAAGCCGTGCTGGGAACAGTCACTCTACAGAATCACCTCTACACGTTGCATTGTCTCGATAGCCTGTGGTGGCCCATTGACAAGTGTGCACGTGCACACCCATTAGTGACTGTGGTAATGACTTGCAGCAGGAATAAAGCTAGACTGGAGGATTCAATCCATGTGGCAGGTATGCCAATAGCACATGTGCACAGTGTGGTGGCCTGGGGGAAAACACACGGCAGCTCTGGAAAGCCAGGTGGCCGAGCTGGGGCTCCCAGCACTTGTGCTGAGACCTTAAACAGATGGGCACTAGCATTCCAGCAAGATGAATGAGGATTTGGCAAGATACAAAATTGGGCACCAAACAGCAACAACTGGGCACCATCAAAATATGGAATTAAAATCATTATGGCCATTACTAATATACACTATACTGTGCACGTACACACACACACACACACACACACTAGAGAGGCTTAGTTTTTAAAAATAGGGACCTAAATAGCATGGCCCTTTTTACACAGACTATAACATGAGGAAAATGGGTGTTACATTTTATTATACATGTTGCAGGGCTGCAGGTGTGCTCTATGGGTGCCCTGCAACATGCATAATAAAATGTAACACCCATTTTATCCATATTACCCCACCCCTTCTGACACAGCAGCTCAGGGCAGCTTACAACAAATAAACATTTAACACATAAAAAACCAGCACAAAATAAGGAGGATTAAAAATCCCTTCCCAACCCCTCCCCCCCAACCCACTCCCCTGCCAAACGCCTGGCGGAACAGCCAGGTCTTACAACTACGTCGAAAGGGGGGGAGATCCAGGGCTAATCGGGCCTCCACTGGGAGTTCCACAGCCGTGGCACAGCCACCGAGAATGCCCTCGCCATTGTCACCCTCCAGAAGACTCGGGGGACCTCAAGAAGGGCATCCCCGAATGACTGCAGGGGCCGATCCAGAATCCGGGGGGTGAGGCAGTCCCGCAGATAGGTTAGAGTGTTAAAGTGTCTGTGTGAAAAGGGCCTATGTTACATTTCTGTTTTTAAAAAGTCACTCTATAAAAGATGTGCAGCGTAGTAATTGAGAAGGAAAAATTACACGTCCGATGCATCAACTGTTCTTTAACACGTGGTCCTGCAAGCAAAGCACACATCTACTGCATAGGTATAGAATGAGAGAAATTTCTCATATTTTCCAACTGAAGGAGACAAGTTATAATAGCCATCAAACCATGGCAAGTGTTTCGGTGATAACTACATGAAATTTACATCCTGCTGTATCCCAAAATATGGCAAGTGAAAAAGCATCATTTAGATAATGCAACTTCTGAAAGAGAACAACAAAAAACTGTAGGTTAGGCATTTCTCATAAAGTTTTAGAAGACTCTCATTTGCCATCTTGGGCGGAGGTTTCTTCGCGATGTTCACGACATGAGCATGCCGCTATTGTCCCCCAATTTCCAAAATTTATTCAGGATTGCGGCAGGAAGATGTATCTGATCAGTACATCTCCTGACATGAGCATTGTGCAAGTTTCTGAATTTCCCCCCAGCCCATGAACCATAATTCGATATGGCATTCAGCTCTCTCCCCCAACCAATCTGACTCTTAACACCACATTTAGGCTCTACTGATGAGAACTAAAAATGATTAGTGGCAAAGTCAGACTACTAGGAAGAAAGATTTGCAGTAGTTTGTGCAGCACTTACCGTTTTCGTTTTATGGGTTTAAAACCCACCAGTTTCTAGGGGGTCAAAAAACCCCTTCATTTTATTTTAGTAACAAATAAATTAAAAATAAATTTGCAAACTAGCCCCCGGGGACTTCCTGCACATGTGTATCTACTGGTGCCATTTTGGAAGAGGGCTGTGCATTTTATCAGTGATTTTATTATTATTTAATTAAAATTGAACAAAAACCAAAAATGAACGACATTCATCCACTTGGGGAATTTTAGTTGCTAAAATGAATGGGACTACATTCATTTTAGTAACCAATAAGAACAAAATGAATTGCACATCCATATTAGAAATATTCCTATACTTTCGAGAAGGTTTCAACTTGGTTGATCAGACCCATTTGTGAAACGCAAGAAAAACAAAAACTAGAATTTTTATAAATACATTTCAGGGCATGCAAATTGTGATGATGTACCTGCTCTCCATCATCTCACAAGTATTTCTGCAGAGCTTGATAAATACACTCACTGATACTAAGTAGGGATTACTCATCAGTTTCTTTTGCTGACATTAAGCTTTCTTAAAATCCACTGTGGGGTGAAGCTAGACGAGGCAGGCTGGGGAGGCTATCATGCTTTAGGTAGCCTTAACCCTCCCTGGGCAAATAAGCCACGCAATGCAGTGACTCGTGTGCCCAGAGCCTGCCAAATGCTCCCCCCTTCCTGGGGTGAGCAGCTGGCTGTTCCACAATGTGTCCTTGGAAAGATTCTGAGGATGTCTCGCGGAGCAGCCTTACTCCAAGGTTGCTCAGGGTGGGGCAACTCGTGTGACGGGGTGCTCTTGTCCTACCACGAGGTGCAACGCTGCAGAGGCATGAGCAACAGGTGCTAGTCTGCCACGTGACACAGCCACGTTAGTGTCAGGGGTAGACTCTTAGTCTGGCCGGTGGAGGGATATGGAGCAGGACCAGGCACCTGCTCGTGTGGGTGGTACCATGGCCCATCGTAGCCTTGGCGGCAGCTCTGACAAATGCCAGCCAGCCCAGCTTCCCCTCAACCATCTGGCCGGCTTATCGCAAGTGCCCCGCAGTGTGATGGTGGCGACTGCCCACCACGGGGCCACATGGGGATCGGGCCCCTGCAGCTCGTCTGGCACACCCTATGTTCAAACTGACTATGATTTCTATTGATTCACCAACTGTAACTCAGTGCATTATTGGCTTTGGGAAGGGTGTGAATTCCACCAAACCCAAATCAACACAACTGAAGCAGCCACGGCTCCCAGCACTTGTGCCAAGATCTGAAACAGATGTGTACTTGCATTCCAGCAATTAAATGTCTCTCATTCAGACAAAAAGTCTTCTCTAAATCTCTCTGACTGCCATGCTGCTCCACAGACACTTCATACTTGGGCATCCTAGAGGTGTGCATGTCGTTTTCATTATATCAGTAACGAAAATTGTCATTTTCATTATTGCAATAATGAAAACAAACAAAAAAATAACAAAAACAACAACAACAACAACAATGAAAGTCGTTATTGATTCGTTATTGCCTGGCAGGCGTTTTTTTGGAGGGAGCAGACATCTCTGACCCAGAAAACGTTGAACTCTTGAACTGGGAAGAGAAGGGCCTGATGGATGCATCTCTGGCCAATGAGCAGCGTAAGCAGATCCCAGCAGCTGAATGGCACCCTGTGATTCCTCAATGCCTCTGCCTCCTAGAACCAATCAGGAAGGCTCTGGGGGAGGGCACGGCACTGCAACCCTTAATATTGTGTATTTTATATATATATGGACAGGGGGAGGGAATATATGGACAGGGGAAGGGAAAAGGAAAACTCAGAGGTATATCTACTCTCTCTAATCTATATTCTGTGTGTGTGTGTATATATATATCTCCCTTATTCCCTAGGTAAGCAAGCACGCGCACACGCACGCACACACAGAATATAGATTAGAGATAGTGAATATACCTCTGAGTTCTCCTTTTCCCCTCCCCTGTCTCTCTCCCCCTGTCCATATACTATATAGATATAGATATTAGTTGTATATTATATATAGATTAGATATTTAGATACTAGACTGTTTTATTATCTATATTAGGATTATAGGATAGGAACATTTTGTATTATACATAGGTTAGGTTTAGCTTAGATTCTGTATGTATTATATAAATAAAACTACATATTGTGTACAGTATATATTATTGTGTGCAGTTCTTTCTGTATCACAACGAGAAGGGGAAGGAGTTCAGCTTCTGACAATTGTTTGTAACAAAAATGACACATTTTAACAATGAAAACGGTAACGAAAAACGACATGGGGCCCTGGTGCACAGCCCTAGTCGATATACCTTATGTTAAAAAAAAATGCAAGGCAGGGAAGAGGCAAACAGAATACATTATTTAGAGTAAGAATTTAGCCCAATATTTACCATGTGTGAGGCAGGAGGAACAGGGACAGGATTCCATGTGGTCGATGTGCTTGTTCTTGCCTGCCAGTTTGTTCCACCAGTAAGTCTCTTCTCTGTAGGTTGATTCCATTGCATATCTGACCTAAAAATAAAACTGTACAACTTAACTTCCACATATACTGGCTATGGTGTATAAAATATGACCGCCCTGTTTACTTTGATAGTTAATTACAACGGTCACTGTCACCTTCATATCCCTGCCCTTCCACAGCTTTTTGGAAGAAGATGCAAAGTACACCGATTCCCAACACCATCTAACCGAGTGCAGTTCAACTGCTCCGTTTCATCCAAATCATTTCCCAGACCCATCACTAAAGCAGCTTCCTCCAAACTCCCCTCGGACTTATCTGCTCTTCAAAGTAAATTTACTCACAATTCTTCATTTATAGTTTGCAAGCTTAAAAGGGCTGCTATTGCAGCACTATGTTAGCTAGTCCAAGATTTTTGCTCTTAAATTCATGAAGTATTCTTTATTAATCAAAGATGGTCAGCATGATAAAGCTTAGACTTGCAGTTCATGAATTCTATCATGCTATTTTAAATATCATTTATGTCCCACTGAAAGCAAGCTGGCCATGTTCAAATACTGTTTTTGGTAGCAAGATGTCCTGAGCAGTCGAGATGGTTTCCAGCATAAGCAGCTTTGATTAGCCAAAGTTTCACCTGAGGCTACATATTTGATAGCCTGTTGCATGGTTTCAGAACAACTTCTCACTAACCAGGTCAGTAAGGATAAAATATGCTAATAGCTATCACATCCAGAACACTATTGTAACATTATTATTAATTAGGTATATAGTGCCAGCAATGTACCTGGCACTGTACAGTCAGTAGTTACAGACAAGTCCCTACCCCAAAGGGTACATCTCATAGTATGATTTAACATGACATCATGGGATTCTGTAAGTATGGACAGATTCACTGCATTCAGTGAAAGGGGAGGGTCTTGGTTACTTAGGTGTTTTATAACCATGCAGACTGAATCAAGTTCGATACTCAGGGCTCACTGTTCGAGTACCAGGCCTGTAGGCCCTGTAATTACAGTGGTGGGGAGCAGCCCAAGCCAATTTCTCTCTTCCAGTCCTACTCTAAGTTGTGGACTTCCTTTCTCCCCAAGATGAATTGTGTTACAACAGTTTTACTCAAGATGATGTGCAAGATTTTTTCTGGTCCTTATTTAAATGGTGATGTATAAATAATGTTCCTTAAAGGTAACCAATCTGAATTGAAGGGAATTTTTTTTAGTAGTAAAATAATTCTAAAAGTATGGACACTAATGCAAAAATAGTATCTAACTTACTTTTTGGTTGGGGTTCCTCCAAAGCCAAGATCTGTTTAAAAGACCCAAACACATAAACAATCTCAGAAAGTGTTTCATGAAGTTTGTGTTTCTCTTATCAATAATCATTGAAAAAGTAAATGGTTTTGAACATCGCACTTACTTCCTACTAGGTTAGCAAGGGAAGAATCAAGGTCATTTGCCAAAATTTTTCCACTTTGTGGATTGATTAGAACTGATCTCTGATTTTGTGTTGGCATTGCTGGCTGTAACACCTCATCTATCATGTTAACACTAAAAAATAAAAATAGAAAGAACATTATTAAAACTCAATCATCTGTATTGCCATAAATACAGAATACAAGCAAATGAACTTCAAACAGCCAGAAATCCACTTCCCTCATAGGACACTATCAAGTAGCTTAAACATACTTGGTATGAATACCAGTTTTGATATGTCAAACAGGTATTCAAGGTTTAGGTTAATTTCTTGTTTTTCCTGGAATACTGAATATTCTGGAGGATTCTAAGGAACTATTGGAACATGTATGAATTTTGTTTGGGCAGTTGTAAGTAGGAATTTTAGAAAGTGGTCTTAAGCTGCTAATAGGGACTGATATGAAAATCCTACAAGTGTCGAACAAAGCTGAACCCCTCCCTCAGTGAAAAGCACTATTTTAAAGAAAATTACAAAATGAATAAGAAATGACAAAAAAGCACAATGGTAAAAGAGATGCCACCTTTAATAACTTTTGCATAAGACTATTTGAAAAAACGTCTTGGATTTTCAGCATTAAATCCAGCTACCACTGATCAAGTTCATGTACAGGTGTACATTTCCCATTATATGCAGTGTCACAAAACCCTGTACTCAACTCAATAGCACTCCTGTCCATCTCTGTTAATGTGGTAACATTTGAAAACTGCATCCAATCAATTTCAGATTTGCATGGAGTGCTCTTAGGTATCCAGGAGCAGAACCCCAGAACCCCAACTGTGGTGGAAAAGCAATAAGCTAGAAATGGAACTGTAAAAAACAGAATTGTCCTTTTAAAAGAAGGGCAAGAGAAATGGGTGCTTGGTTAGTAGCTGGGGTAGGAAGATGCATTAAATGGGAAGCAGCAAGGACCAGAGGAGATGGGGCAATATTACACGGAACTTATCCTAGAAGCCAATTTCCTTTGATTTTGGCTTGTCCATGACTATTCATGAGTTACAACTGTGGCCTACATAAGCAATACAGTTTTTGACTGTAGTGTTAACGTAACTACCATGGAAGTGATTGCAAGAGCTACATATGTCAATTCTCTGAAGTATTAAGTTTCAAATAAAACAAACCACAGCATTTCTGTAACACCACTAAAACTTTTAAAATATTAAAAATTCTTAAAATATTTAAAATAGTATTTTACAGGCACTTACCCATTAAAACAGACATCCATTGGTCACGTTGAAAAGTTATAATCCGAACGGGTGGCGGGGAAGAAGAAGAGAGAGACATTACACTACATATTAGATAAACAGACTGGCTAAATACCTTATTTTTCACATTTCCACACTCTGTTAACAAATTTATGTTCAATTAATTTCAGTTACATTTTTCTAAACTTATCCATTTTTATTTTGAGAAGCTCATTAAAATAAAAAAATAAATAAAAAAATACCAGCAGTTGTTCCTGCTCTGCCTTATAATTCCAGCTAGCAATATAAAAATTGGTCACTTGATTCTGCAGGATTTTGATACATGCAATGTAATTTTTACCAGCTGTGGTCCTGTATTCAGGCGGCATAGACTTTCCTCCAAATACAGCATCAAAATCCACATTAATCGTTGACGAGGTTGTGCTCTGTGAAGCCGAATGAAGAGGAAACCCTAAAATGTTCATTAAATGTGATCAGAAGTGAAACAAGATCATAAAACAAGAAACTGTATATGAAATCAGAATGTTTAAAACCAAAGATTACCATCGATAGTCAAAGGAGGATACACAGAAGCGTATGTAGGTTTATGACTGGTAAAATCATCTTCATGGAAGAGAAAGAAAAGAAAGTTTAGATGGGTTTCTGATAACAAGGGGAGAAAAAACTGGAAGGTCAATTTTACGTAAAGAAAACCTTACTTCTGCTCATCACCTGCAAATCTCAGTTATAAGTGCAATTTATAGCCATAAATAATTTAGCAAGCAGAGGTATCCACCAGTCCTTATGTTCTTTAACAAAATTAATGTGGATTGCATCTGGGCCAGTTGCCTTATGGCTCTTAAAAGAGTCAATCAGACTATCAACCTCCCCATGGAGGCAGTGTCTCAAAATTGTTCCCACTCCAAACCCCCTCCTCCTGTGGATCTTCTCCAGACTGATACAGAGCTGTGAAATGCCTCACCCAAACCTCCAGGGCAATTAAATGATCTACCACCCTTAAGCCAGGGTTGACGGAACAATTTATTATACACCAAAAGGCCTTTACATCCTTTGGGTCAGAAGCTCGTAGAAATTCCGCCCATTGTGACTCCCCATACAGTTTTTTCTTTTCCTTAATGCCTCTGTGAGGAGACAGTCTTAGGCGCATTATCACCGGCCTGTATCAGCTGGCAAACACTGGAAGAGAGTTGGCAGAAGATTTCTACAGTATCACTCGAGTTGGAAGCTTGGATCAATAAACTTCTGAGGGTATTAATATCAGGTTGCTGAATCAGGGACATAGCCTTAGAAACCATCTTGCTATTCCAGGGGGGTAATCTATAAATATCCAAATCCTCTACCACTAAGGGTGGGTTGTTTCTAACTACTGTATCTTGTCAGTCACCCCTAATTATAAGATGGAGTGGTAGGTGATCTCCCAGGAACTCTGTACCAACAAAAAAATCTGCAACAAGAGACAAAACCGGGGATGAAACCAAAATAAAAATCGATGGTATTTATGGCTATAAATTGCACTGGTAAGATCCCTGTCCCTGTCGTAGGGACTATGGCTTTAGGGGTGCCCATCTTTAAGAAGGGTCCAAAGGAAGATCCAGCTAACTATAGGCCCATCAGTCTTTTGTCTGCGATTGGGAAAATCTATGCAAAGCTTTTACTTCACAAATTGATGGACTGGATGCAGCTAGATAATAGTATTGCCCCAGAGCAGGCGGGTTTTCAACACGGACGCTCTACCACTGAGCAATGTTTCATTCTATACCATTTATTGGCTAAGTACAGGGCTTGGAGTGGAGCTGTTTACGCGGCCTTTCTTGATTTGAGGGCCTCGTTTGATTCGGTCAACAGGGAGGTCCTGTGGAGTAAGCTACAGGATTCCTCTGCTGACCGGAGGTTGGTATGTCTGATTCGCGCCCTGTACCGGAGATATGCATTGAGGGTGAGGGTTGACCGTCAGGGGCATGTCACCGCTCCAATCCGCGTCTGCTCTGGGGTTAGGCAAGGCTGCGTCCTTGCTCCAATTTTGTTTAACTTTTACTTGAACGCAGTTATCCCTATGATGGCTGCTTCAGAGTGTTTCCCTCTTAAGTTGGCAAATAGGCCTATTGGGTGTCTTTGCTACACGGACGATGTGGTGCTTTTATCTCAGGTCCGTGTTGGTTTAATCAGACAAATCAAGGGCTTTGTTGATTTTTGTGAGGTTAGCAGACTGACACTCAATTATCAGAAATCTAAAATCGTGCCAGAAGGAAAATCCATAAATGGAGTTCAGGTGCCCAGGAGATCCAGCAAGTTACTACCTTTAAATATCTGGGAATTTTGTTCAACAGCTCCCTTACCTGGAAGGAACATGTACGTACGTAGGTGTCTGACTGCTGCCAAAGGCCCTGCCCGTGCCATTTACAATCTTTTTGCACGACAAGGCAGGTCTGCTGTTGTTCCCGCTCTTAGGGTTTATAACAGCAAGATCAGGTCACAAGTCCTTTACGGTGCTGAGTTATGGGCTCCCTTTGCTAGGAAGGATCTGGATTCCCTGCAGGCCAGGTTTTTGACTGGCCTTTTGGGAAATATCAAAGGGACCCCGCATGTGGTTGCGAGGCTGGAGCTGGGCCAAAGAGGATGGCAGCAGATGGCTCTTGAGGTGGCTCTCAAGATGTGGAGTAGAGCCTTTTTGGGACAGGGGTCTGTGTTGCTTAAAGAACTCAGTACGGACAGCTATGCAAGTCCATGGCGAAGTAGGGTGGAGGCCTACTTGCAGGAAATGGGGCTATCACGGGAGTATTTGGCCCACAGGCCGCCAGTCACAGTTGCGAGGGAGGTGGTCCAGAGGTCGAGAGATATTGACAGGCAAATGGGGATGGCCAGGGTTAGAACTCCCCGCACCTGAGGAATTATGATCAGTGGGCTCCTCTCCCCGATAGTATGGCCCCTTATCTTGCCATGCGAATTTCCCCAAAGGCTAAACAATTCATCTTCCAGGCTAGAGTAAATGTGCTACCATCAAGGGTCTGGGACGGCCGCTTTATGGGGGTTCCTTTCTGTGAGAGACTCTGCCCCTTTGATTTCTTGGAGGTGAAGACCGTTGGGCACATGTTATTGTGCTGCCATCTTTATGATGGAGTCAGGGAAGAACTCTTGGCACCATTCTTGGATCAGCTGTCGGGAAGATCAGAAGAAGTGACTTTGGAATTTTTGCTGGACAATATAGAGGCAAGCCAATGTGCCGCAGAATTTCTCCTTCGTATGATCAACGTACGGAGGAGTTTCCTGCACTACAGAAAGCTTTCAGAGGAATCTGCATAGGCTTGTATAGAGGATGGCTCTCTCGGTTTACCCTTGCTGGAGAGTTTGATAGGGTTTTTACTTATCTATTTATTTACCTAATGTGTGTCTCCTGTAGTGGATATATTTTAGTGCTATTGCACTTACTGTATGCATTAGTTGTTTAGGCCGCTTTATTTGGGAGCTTTACTCTTTTATTTTTCCCTCTAGAGTAATTGGTTTTAATTTGATGCTTATTGGGGGATTGTGTATGTATATACTGTAATGTTTGTGTTTCTTTGTTATGCAATGGCCAGGTGTCACGCTTAATAAATACTACTACTACTACTACTAGTTATAAGTTGCACCCCTCTTTTTAAAAATTAATGGTCAATAATTTCTCTGGGAAAGAAAAAAGCAGTAAAAAGCTACTGGATGCAGAAGTCTTCCAATACTGCCGTGTCATACCAAACTGAATTGAAAATAACACAAAATTCTTCCAAATTAGATAAGGAATCCTTAACTAGTTTAATATTATAATGGCATTAGAAACACCATTACCATCCCCATTTGGAAAGAAATTAGACAATGTTTTACCACTAAATAGTTCCACTGTTTGTTTGGAGGTAAAGGTGGAAGTCACGAAAGAAGTGGTAGATTTTACAGCTTCTTCAACAGGCTTCATATCAAAGATGTCCAGATGGGGCGGAGAACCAACACAACCATTTGAGGAGGAGAAAGGACCTTTCAGATATAGCAGTAAGTCATAAGGAAAGGAAGAAAGAGAAGCTAGAGTACAATAGTCTAGAAATGAGAAGACTGTACACATCATGGTATGAAAGTTCCCAGAAGCAGAATTCAGCTGTAAGGTTTTAAATACATTTGTAGCAACAGGTTTTCTATATCTGCCTACCTACAACAATTCCACCACTCTCAAATCAGTTTCATTTCCAGACCCAATAAGACCCCACTGGGAACAGGCAATACTTTTGGGAACAGGCTTTAACCCTAGCAAACTGCATTGGAGTCACTCATTGTTCCATAATTTCACACGCTACTAGCATTTGTACCAACAAAACTGCCCCATTTTAATGTGGTTATGAACATAAAAAGGAATGTATAAAGCTAGCACTTAAACTTCTTGTTAGTACAATTGCTTCTTTTAGACCAAATTCTTTTCTTACCTCAGGTAATGTAATGGCATCATATGTATATACACACACTAAAGTTACTGAAGTTAAAAGATGGACTGAATTTGGCCCTATGTACATACATAGTTTCCTATGAAACACCAACTTGGCAAAGCCAGTAGCATTGTGTATTATCAACAAAACTTCCCATCAATTTCAGTTCTATAATCTTTACTACTGATCTACCGAGCAAAGGAAAGCTGTTCGCAGCAACCGATACGTTTACACCTAAGACTAGGAAGGTAAATAAAATCTGCTTGACACATTTTTCAATGAAGAAGGGGGGGGGGGGGAGAGACACCCCAAATTTAGTTTGTATACGATTTTTTAAAAAATACAGCCACAGTTGCCAATTTATTTTTCTGCTATAATGACATATTTTTATTTCCTCTGTTACAAGAGGCCATGACCTTTTAATATATTTAATGTCAATTCTAAGGTGACCTAATCCTGCTCTTATGGAGGAAGGAAATATTTGTATTTTGAGACAGTTAAGACTCAGCTACACATCATTAAGTCTGAGTTTTTCTTTTATTAGGGTAAACACAACTGATGATTTCCTAAACGGTAAGATATTATCTATGTTGTTACACCACACTAGGAACCTACCTCCCCACGCACTGCTTACTGATGTTGCGATAGCTGGTGTGCTCTGTACAGTTGGAACAAACGCAGGTTGAAGATCAAAGAGATCACTAGAAAGATTGGGCATGCTGAAAGTACAGAGAGAAAAGTGGTAATTAAGCACCACGTGGTCCGTCATCCTGTTTTACTTCCTTGAACAACTTAAGTAAGAATGAGTTTTTATTTTTCAACGTCTCCCAGAAAAATACCAGAAGTCTTAAGAATTTAAATGACCTCTGTTCACAGAAAAGAGTATAGTTTCATAGAGACCAACCTGGATTCCTCTTACTGGAATCCTGTACTAGAAATCACAAAGCAAATAGCTATGCAGTTGGAATATTTTACTGTAGTAAAATAAAATAGATGATGTTTAACTTTGGTATCTTGTCTAATATGGAAATTCTTTGCCTTGAGAAGTGCACTCAGGGCATAAAATTCCCATTGACTAATGGTGGAGGATTGCACCTTCCGTAATATGCACTTTAGTTAACAAGTGTAACAAAAATTACATTTTTTGTTGCATAATTTATGCAGCTGGGCCAATGCAGTTTGACTTTAGCAGTGAAGTGCCTCTTACCTGTTGGTTGTAGGTGCTGGTGCTGTAAAGAGATCAACAGCGGCAGTGGTATTCACACTCTTCCCTGATAAAGTGCTTGGAGATGCTGATGTAGAAGTGGAATTTGATACCACAGAAATTTCTCTCAGTCGCTGTTCCTGAAAGACAGTTTTGTCAGATAGTGCACACTAGGGAAATATACTTTGCACTAGAGCCTTGAAAGCCATATCATTTAAAGCATGTGAAGTAGAGTAAACACAGAACAGTTATTGCGGGTGGGAATTGTGCAGTGGTAGATCTAAGCTAGCGATATTATCATGGCACGACCTTGGGTGACGCCAGATGAGCTGGGAGGGCCTGATCCTCCACAAGCAACCACAGCAGCCATGCTTTGGGCTCCGAGGAGCCGGCCACACAAGGCTGGATGCCTGGAGTCCCGCTGTGCTGCAGGATTAGGCACGCTGCCTCTAGGCAGCTGTTTGGGGGAGGAGCACTCTTTCACCCCACCTAACAGCTGATTGGGAAAGGGAGGTCTGGAAGGAGCGTGTGCACTCCTCCCAGGGCCCTCTCCCCCAAATCCACCCCTGCCAAACAGCTGATAGTGTGAGGGGGAGGGGTTTGGGAAGCAGGCGCAAGTTGCTTCCAGGTCCCCCTCACGATTAGCTGTTGAGCATCAGGGAACTGGGTGCAACTCTTCCCAAGTCCCCCTCATCAGCTGTTGGACAGGTGGGAGGGCACGCGCTTCTCCAGGCCCAATTCATAGATCCTGTTTTGCAGCAAGGCTGCATGGCCCAGCCACAAGGGAGGCAGGCCCTTGAACCCACTTCGGGCAATGCTAGCATGTGATGCATCCCTGGCCTTTTTCAGAGGACGCATTGCGTGTTAGTTGACTTTCTAGCCCTCCCCAAACATCTGGAATCTGCAGGGCATACAAGCCACTGCACTGCATGTTAGCACTGCCCTAAGTGAGATACGGTCTCGTGTGGTTGCTCTCATTGACAGCAGAATGGAAAGGACTTGAAAATTCATACAACTCCTACTTCAAATAGTTTTAGGAAATAAAAACCTCTGCAAGGAAAGTGTATTCTACACAATCCATTTGAAAAGTCAGGAAAATAAAGTACTGAAGTTTTTACTATTCCCTTTTCATATGGTTGTAACAAATTATATTGCTGCTGAATGGGCCACCATACTCTGTAAACCAGTCTACAAAATATTTAAGAACAAGGCAAGTGTCTGAATACCAGATGTTAGTAGGTGCAATACCTTAAGTGCTTGCAGTCTTGCCTGCTCTTCTTCCAATGCTTGCTGCTTCTCTTTCTCATCCATCTTACTGAATGACATTCCCGTGTTGGCAAGTGTAGAAACAGCACTCGACAGAGTACTTGCTCTGAAATAAAGGAAAGCTAGGCACGTCAGGAAGAGAGACCTCTGAAGAAAAAATTAATAGAATCTATACAGCACTTGAGGAGTCTTTTGGGTAATACAGTTTCTCTTTGGAGAGGGGAGAGAAGGACTCATAGAATTGAAAGCTATCCACTTGAGAACTAAAAAAGAATAGTTATCAGAATGTAAATAACTAAATACAGTTACGTTTCATTATTATAATCCCGGTTTATAACAAAGCACAGCTTGAGGAAGGATTTCTATCCGTTGCACATTGCCAACCCTATTACAGTGAACACCCTCTGGTCCCTCTGGGGTTTGTTATTCAGTACATAATCTCCTACATATGTTTGTGGGTTTCCCTGAGAATTTGTCTGGTAGAACATCTACGTAATTATAACAAAATTCTAAATGGCATTTTTTTGGGAACATATGCCCTGAGAATTTTTACGCATAAGAATTATTTTCCCTTTCCACACATGCGTGGTTTTACAAATTTAGAGTTTATGCCTTAGGACAGAATTCCACCACAAATACGTGAAAATCAGAGACTCAAAGCAGATGTGATAACTATCTCTGCTGTAGTGCAGAGATGTGGTAGCTGAAATTGCGCATGTCCAATTTATTTATTTATTTATTAAATTTATACCCCGCCCTTCCTGAATACAGCTCGGGGTGGCTTCCAACAGTAAAAAACAGTTTAAAACATATAAAAATACAAATATAAAAATTTCTGCTTAATGGCTGTCCTATGCAATCTTAGCCTTTTTAAAGTACACTTCACTGCGTATAGCAAAAAGATCAGATAGTGAGAACAGTGTTTTGTAGAAAAAACAGCAGCATATTAGAAAACTAGAAGGAATAACTTCATAACCTAGCATGACTTGTTTAAAGAAATGGGGAACCTTTTCCTTCTCATGGGCCTCTTTGCAAATTAGTACAAGTTCTGGGGGCCAGATAGAAGTTGAAGGCAGGGGCAGGTGAGCTCAGGATAAGGAAAGAATCCAGATCTAGGTCACTGATCAATCCCACATCCTTGAGTGCATGCCTTTATCTCTGCCCCTTTCTTCTGAGCTCACTCTTTCCATACTTGAGGGTAAGGACTGGATCCATGGGCCAGATCCTGGAACTGGAAATCCACTGCCTCCACTCCTTCCCTCCAGAAATAAAACAAAACCCACCACCACCTCAGGCCAGATTTGGCCCATGGACCATTTCCCCCCACTTGAGTCTAGAACAACCATTTACATAATCTTTATCCTATGTACAAAGTAACCTTTGTGGCATAATATAGCATGAAAAATCTGACTTTGTAGGTGCTTGGGTAAGGGTCAAAAGGTTGCATTCTCTCACAACCAGAAGCTGGTGCAGTACGAGATACTACTTTGTCTCCATTAAAAAAAAAGGCTTAATTGGTGTACTCCTGATTTTCCAACATAAGCGATTCTGGATTTTTGCACCATTTTAACTATAGCCATCATTACAGTATCTGGTTGGCATTTGGTTCAGATCATGTTTAATTGAACTAGGAGGCTATTTTTTGTAAACTGAAGCTAGAAGCAAAGTCTGCATTTGGCAAAATAGATCCCAACACAGACATAAACCCAGACCCGGCTATGGGAGTAACTCCTCTATGCTGGGAGAGCTCAAGCAATGGAAATCCCTTTACATAGCCAAATCAATGTTGCAGATATTCGTAATGACATCAGCCACCTTTGGCATAAGACACACTGGCAGTAGAGAGGGCTGCCCACATACTTCTAAGCATGAAGAGTCTGCCCTTAAGGTGGTCAGTTTTTCTACACTCCCACAACTACAGTAGTGTTAAGGAACAGAATTTTCATGGATACATTTTTTATACATCCAACTCTTAGCTCTTGAAATCCATTAGCCTTTGCTCAGTTTTGAACAGGGAAGCTTTTTGCAAAAGTAAAAGTTGTTTCCATTGACTGTTAACATCAAAATAGTCTGAAAAGAATAGGCACTGGCTTTAAATTTAAGACCTTCAAACCTTATTGCCTAGACTAGAAGACAGCCCATTTCAGGGTTCCTAACATGTCACATTCTGTATCAGGAGTGTGCACTGCAGAGAAGCAGTATTGCCAAGCCCTGAGGGAATCTTACGGTGCCATTCTCCACACATTGAAGTAAATGGCAAAACTCCCCCTGAATTTAATGGTGGAGAATTGTCCTGCTAGTGTTCAGCCAAAACACCTTGAGACCTCAAGAATGAGAGAACTCATGTCAACAGTAAGTAATAATAGGCTGTGCTCTGCATTTCAAACATAAAACAGCAAGAGCAAAAATGGTGGATGGATGGTACTTATTGGGGGGGAGGAGGGGGGATATTTAGACAACTGGGGTAATTTTTAATTATTGAAACTATGATGTTTTTATGGCTTCCAAGTATTAGCATTGGAATTTATGCGTTACAGAATACAGCAGGTACCATCTGGTGCATGTAGACAACATAGATTTTAAGAGAACAGTTAATGCAGTTTGAGAAGCAGAGAACTGAACTGTTAACTGAAAAGGAAAAATATTTCCGGAATATACTGCACATGAGCTTGAATCAGCTTTTTGCTACCACAGTTGTATGTTAAAAAACCAGCTGAATGAAGAGTTTGGGGACAGAAATATTAAGTAATTGATGAAGTGATGTGTGTCAGTCACTAGACAGGAGAACACTCAGTGCACATTCAAATGGCATCCCCCTACTGAAGCAAGCAAGCTTAGGCCATCATTTCCACTCTTCCCAACGCATATTTTTCTAAAATTAAGTGGAAGAAAACAAATAGGACAGCTCAAAATACTGCAAAAACACAAGCTTATTAACTGCAGCGAGACTTGGTTATAAAAGAGCATAACATTTTATCCAAGGCAGTACTCTGGTGATCAACCTGATGCTTACCTGCTGGCAGCTGAGACTTCTTTTGTCTTCTTTCCTTCCAGAGAAGCCAAATGCTGCTCCAATGCTTCAAGCAAACTGCTGGGCGCCTAAGGTTAAAATTCTTGTAAAACGCTTGCTCGATGATAATGCAATACCAAGAGTTTATACCCTCAATGTTTTAAACTAGTACACTGAATTTGGTTTCCAAGGTTACTTTTACTAGCCTTTGCCTTTTAATCATTTCCAAATATGTTCAGGACATGGAAGTACTATGCTTCATACACTGGGCTTATGTGCAGAAGCAAAAAATTGAAGATAGTCAACTGCATGGGCTGTTCTGTAGCCTTTTCAGTACAAAGGAAGGGTCAATAAATTATATTTGGCTCTAATTAGTACCTCCCACAATCTGTGAAGTGCTTTCCTAAACTGTTAATTCTGTGCAGCACAGCTGTACAAAGATCTAATATACTTTCCGTCATTTGAATGCTAACAAAGAAATAATTTCTAACGACAGTCATACAACCAAAAATCTATAAGCAAATTGACACAAAAGGGACTTCTGGAAAGTCAATTTAATCCACGTAATTAGTGGTCAAGTGGAGCAATATAAGCAAATGCACTTCTACCCACACGAACACAGAATATTAAATGATACTCATTTACCAGAAATCACATCAATTCAACCATAAGGTAATATTTTCTCCTCAGTTTTTTCATGGACCTCTCAAAAATCTCAAGACAACACACTTAAAAAATATAATTTCTTTCCTGGACAAAAATGTAATTTCTTATTGTCATGTGTTTTTTTTTTTGCAGATTGCTGATGACTAGACACATAAAAAAATTTAATTTGAAATGACTTAGCAGTATTTAATGAAGATCTGAAACAACTTAATAGGAGAACTCTGTAGCATAGCAAATCCCAGGCCACTTTCAGACCCCACCCCCACATGCATATTCTGCTGCAGGAGGGAATGCACAGCCAGAACATGCATGGGGATCGGCAGGTCTGAAACCCCCCCTCCTCCTCAATGGGTGAAAACAGACATGACGCTAACCACCCTTGGTGGTTATTTATGCATGTTGCAGGGCTGTATTGGTGCCCTATGCAGCCCTGAAAGATGCATAAACGACCAAGGGTGGGTGGTTAAAGGGTGGTTAGCGTCATGTCTGTTTTCACCCAATGCGGCTTTGCCGGCAGACACGCGCAGGGATGTAGCGCTCGATTCCCTGCTCTTCAGCCCTGCGCGTCTCTGCCAGCAAAGCTGCGTGGGGAGGTGGGGGGCTTTCAGACCAGCCGATCCCCGCGCAGATCCTGACTGCGCATCCCCCACCCCCCTGCAGCCAGAATACGTGCGGGGGGGCAATGTCTGAAAGTGGCCTTAGTCTATAACTGAAAGCCTTAATCTTTTCACTAAGATCTCAGCATCATAAAAAGACCAGCAACGTGGTTCCATAGGAAAGGAAGTTTTGTCTCAGTGAATGAGGTATCTGAACCACCAAGAAATGGGGGGACAAAAGAAAGCTAAAAAGAACCATCTGTACAAAGCCAATATTGATTTAGCTTTTGCACAAAATATATGAAAAGCAGTCTCTATGCGAGTTTAAAAGGTATTTTCCCCCTCAATTAAGCTAATGGTATTAAAACAAACCATTAATATCAGTGTATACACAGTTTAGCACCTTTAAAATGGTTTACACTGGTTGTGTCCCTGGGTGGGAGCTTTGCCTTCTTCATTCGCTCCATAAAGGAATGTGCCTCCAAAGGGTAGGGCTTCTGCTCTGGCTATGGGAGAAGAATCTATTCTCCTGCCTGCTGCTATGGCAACCGCAGCTCCATTGACCGACTAGGCTGTATCTTGTGCAGATTCGTGAAAGCGCACACATAGATCTCGGAAACGGGAGAGTGTTGCCCACAGAATTGCTAGATCCATTTTTAATTTTTTTTTCATTTTTTAAAGTGGACCATTAAGCATTTGTATGAAGTTCAAGTCATCCTCTGATCCACTGCATGCTGATCCTGCACTCTTGTGTTTTCCATTGACAGTGTCACTATCCAGTCTGTCCCCCAGGCACATCACCTGGGATTTATTTTTGACATTTCCCTCTCCTTTCCACCTTGGATTCAGTCTGTTGCTAAGGCCTGTTGCTTCTCCTTCAGGGTACCGTCCCACCTAGAACTAGGACAACATTGCTAAAATCTGGCCCTTCCTTACTGCTCCCACTGCCCACACCCTAGTGCATGCTCTAGTCATCCCTCTCCTTGACTATTGAAACCACCTTCTTTCCTGGCCTTCCCTGCTCTCACCTCGACTCTCTTGCTTCTGTTCAAAACTTGACTCCCGAGGTTATCCACCTCGCCCAGCATTTTCATCGTGCTCATTTTCACCCATGCCAGCCCTCGGGTGCCAGCCCAAAGGGCAACACACAAAGGGCGCTGGCCATTTGTGGGGGCCGTTCGTGGCAGTGGCAGCCAGAGCCATAATCGATCAGGACCCCTTAGATAACCCCTGGATTTCTGGGTCTGGCGCGGCCAAAAGCAGCCTGCCACCCAGCCCAGGAGGAGCCACTGCCTTCCACCTCCCAGCGGCTTACCTGGGTGCCACCGCCGCTACTCCGGCCGCTGGACCAACCCACTGTCTCCCGGAGTCGTGCCGCTCAGTCCCACGGGTACCAACACCCCCAGCCAGAGGAGGGGGACGGGGCCTGGGTGCACGGCCAGGACCTCCAAGCCTGGTGCGTCCAAATGTGGCCTGCCACCCGACCCAGGAAGAACCACTGCCTTCCACCTCCCCGCGGCTTACCTGGGTGCCGCCGCTACTCTGGAAGCTGCTGCTGCCGCTGGACTATCTCGCAACCTCCTGGAGCCGTGCTGCCCGGCCCCGCAGGTACCAACTCCCTCCTCCCCCAGCCGGAGGAGGGGGGCGGGACCAGGGCACACGGCTAGAACGTCCAGGCCCGGTGTGGCCAAAAGCGGCTTCCCACCCAGTGGCACACCTAAGGGCCAGCCCTTAGCGGGACCGGGGTGGTGGTGGGGGGGTGGGGGTGGAGGCTTTTTTGTTGTTTTAAGGGAGTTTAGGGTGGGGATGGGGTGTTTCCTTTTTGAGGGAGGGGGACAAGGAGACTGGGTTAGGGATGGAAGGGCTGACCCCCTCAGTGTGAGGGAGGGGTGCAGCCCTTTGAGAGGAAGGGATCCTCCGGTGGCAGAGGAGGATGGGGGTGGGGATCTCCTTTGGGTGGCTGATGGGACAGTCTCCGGAGGTGGGGGGGGGGGGGTCGGTGGAGTGGATCGGGGGGGTCCTGCAGCCATACGGGTTGTTCTGGGCCGGGGAAATTATGACTCTTCTGGGAGGCGGGTTCGACCTGCGAGATGGGACAGATGGTGTGTTTCTGTCCCGTTCACTGGCCCCCAGGCAGGTGGTGAGATGATCGAGTTCAGAGGGACCCTGGTCTTGGCTTAATGCTGATAAATGCGAGGTCGGTGGCTAACAAGTTAACTGCAGTCCAGGAGCTGATCGTGGACCAGGCAGCCAACCTCACATGTGTCATGGAGACCTGACTGGACAATGAATCAGGGCCTATATTGGCTGATCTTGTTCGGCTGGGTACTCTGTGCAGCATCAGCCGTGACTGGAGGGATGGGGGGGCGGTGTAGCCATTATTTTTAAGGATACCTGGTCTGTGAGGAGATTCCCTGTGCGATCTATCATGGGTATAGAGGGTCTCCATCTTGGGTTGGATTTGAGTGGGGGTACTGCTGATATACCGTGCACCCACCTGTACAGCAGCCTCCCTGCACACACTGGCTGAGCTGGTGTCGGAGGAGATCTTGCGGTCCCCCAGGATGATAGTTCTGGGGGGACTTCAATATCCATGCTGACGCCAGTCTTGGGAGAGGCAGAGCGTGAGTTCATGGCCACCATGGGCCTGTCTCAGAGAGTATTGGGTCCCACACACGTTGGGAGGACATACCCTGGACATGATATTTTGCACAGGCCTTGAGGCGGGGAATCCGTTGGTGGGGGAGATATCAACAGTGCCCTTGTCATGGACGGATCATTATCTCCTTCAGGCAGATAACCTGGCACATGTCGGCCCCCGGGAGGATGTGGAACCAGTTAATTTGGTTCGCCCCTGAAGGCTTATGGAACCTGAAAGGTTTTAGATAGCTCTAGGGGATGTTTCCTCTGACCTCGATGGCCGCTCAGTCGATGACCTTGTGTCCAGGTGGAATATTGTGCTAACGGAGGCCATCGACTGTGTGGCTCCCAGGCGTCCGCTCCGGAATCGTCGACAACGCAGCTCCCCGTGGTATACCAGGGAGCTGCGGTGGATGAAGCAGGAAGGGTGGCGGCTAGAGCGATGGTGGTGTCATTTGCGTACTTAAGTTGACCGGCTGTGGCACAGAGTCTGGTTACGTACCTATGCCGTTGCGGTGCGGACAGCGAAGAAGGTTTTCTTTGCTGCCCTCATTGTGTCCGCTAAGTCCCGCCCGGTTGAACTGTTCCAGGTGGTGAGGGGGCTGGTCAGTCCGGCCTCCCTCCGCCCGGATGTCGAACCATCAAATGCTTGCTGTGATTTGTTTGCGGACTTTTTTGCAGATAAAAATCGCTCAAATTCACTACAGTTTTGATGGGACTTTTTCAGCAGGGAACGTGTCCGAGGCAGTACAAGCCCCTTCTTGTACTGTTTTATGGGATGAGGTTTGGGCAGTGTTGTCCTCAGATGCGGCGGATGCTCTTGGGACTGTTCGAGCCACCTATAGTGAACTAGATCCATCCCCGTCCTGGCTGATTAAGGCTAGCCAGGAGACATTAGGGCTGTTGCTGGCAGGGATAGTCAACGCCTCGCTTGGGGAGGGCAGGGTGCTGGGCTGTCTCAAGGAGGCGGTGGTGCAGCCCCTGCTTAAGAAACCATTCTTGAACGCTGACGCTCTTGCCAGTTATCGGCCAGTCTCTAACCTTCCCTTTTGAGGGAAGGTTATTGAATGGGTGGTGGCTCAGCAGTTTCAGGGGCATTTGAACCGGGTTAACTTTCTCGATCACTCGCAGTTGGGCTTTTGTCCAGGTTATGGCACGGAGACTGCGCTTATGGTCTTGGTCGATGACCTCTCCCGTGAGTTAGACCGGGGTCATTCAACCCTGCTGATCCTATTAGATCTCTCGGCTGCATCTGATACCGTTGATCATGAGTTGTTGGTGACTCGGCTGCGGGACCGGGCAGGGATTGGCGGGACTGTTCTTGAATGGTTCCCCTCTGCCCTGGCTGGGAGAACCCAGCGTGTGGTGCTGGGGGAGTTTTCATCTTCCCCCCAGGACCTCACATTTGGAGTACTGCAGGGTTCCATCTTATCCCCTCTCTTGTTCAGTGTGTACATGCAGCCTCTGGGAGAGGTTGTTAGGGAGTAAGATGTCAATATGCTGATGACACCCAGCTATATCTCTCGTTTTCCTCCTACTCAGGCCCAGCAGTCTCGGTGCTTACCCGGTGTTTGTCTGCTGTGGGGGATTGGATGAGGGCGAGCCGCCTGAGGCTTAATCCTGGCAAGATGGAGGTGATGGCTGTGGGGAGTGCCAAGGGAGTGGTGGCCCCCATCGTTGATGGGGTCCGCCCTCCCCTGGTTTCTCAGATTCAGAGTCTGGGGGTGCTCCTGGACCCACAGCTCCTCCTGGATGCCCAGGTGGCGGCTATGGCGAAGGGAGCATTTACCAGTTACACCTGGTGCGTCGGCTTAGGCCGTATGTCTTGGACCCAGATCTGACCACAGTCATCCATGCTTTTATTACCTCGAGACCGGATTACTGCAATGCGCTCTACGTGGGGCTACCCTTGGTGTTGGCTCGAAAGTCGCAGCTGGTGCAGAATGCGGCGGCCCGTCTCTTGATGGGAACGGGCCGATATGAGCATATCACACTGGTGCTTCGCTTTCTGCACTGGCTGCTGGTAGGCTTCCGGACCCAATTCAAGGTGTTGGTGTTGACTTTTAAAGCCCTAAATGGCTTGGGCCCCACCTATCTGCAGGACCACCTCACCCTCCGGGTCCTGGAGTGGCCCCTGCAGTCGGCTGGGGGCGTCCTCCTCAGGGTTCCCCAGGTTTCCACTATGAGGAGGGTGTTCTCCGTGGTTGTGCTGCAGAACTGCCTCCCGTTGGAGATCCGCTTGGCTGCCGGCCTCCCCTCTTTCCGCAGACAACGTAAGACCTGGCTGTTCTGCCAAGCCTTTCCCGAGGGAGATGGGGTGGGTAGGGTGGGTTATGGGGGGGATGGGGTTTTATATATATATTTTAACTGAATCTTTATTGTTTATTTTAATGTTTTAAAATGTTTTTAATATGTTGTGAACCGCCCCGAGATGCCTGAGGCAGGAGGGGGCGGCATATAAATATAAATATAAAATAAAATAAACCCCTCCTCACTTTCCGCATCTAGCACAAACTCCTTTACCTCCAAGACCCTTTATGATCTTGCTCTTCGCTATCTTTTTGCCCTCACTCCCTGCTATGTTCTCACTGGAGGACTTCGCTTCTTCTCCCCTGTAACTAAGCACATGAACCTTTGACTTCTTAGTTTCATTAATATATCCCCGTTTCTCTCTCTCTCTCGTCTCCCTTTCTTTGTCTATCCCAGATTGTAAGCCCCCACCAGAGCAGGGATCTGTTTTAGTTAAGCGCCAAGAACATTTCTGGTGCTATGTAAATAAATAATTATTGAGCTGTGGGAGTGGCTCTATAGTTAAGGCAGCTTGCACTCCATGTTAAAATCACAAAAATTCTACTTGCTATAAAATGGAAATATTTATCCTTGGTTTGAAATTTTTGAGAGAGTATCGCTTGGGTGAGGGGTAGAAGCTGTCCAAATTTCAGACAGATCAGTTAAGGAACAGCTGTTATAGAACGCTGATTTAAATTACGAAGTTTGTTTTGAAGTTCCCAGGTTATCCAATGGAGAGAGCGAGATTTTAAAATAGCATCAGGATGGACGTAGGTTAGGCATGGAGCAAACGTAGATACATTTTATGTACCTCTCCCTCTACGCTGTTATAAAGAGAAGAGACTGTATCTGTGTGTAGGATATAGAGAGGTTATTATATGTAGATGCTACACATATATGCTACGTATGAATACCCAGTTTACAGTGCGGTAAATGCTGCTGGAAAGAGGTAGCAGCCATGGCTTGTCATTTGCTTCACTAGTGGGTCCCGGAGCCGCAGTGTCCGGAACAGACTGCAGCGGCTTCCCTGTTCCTGAGAAACGTTTCCATGCTAAAAGTCCTGGACAGTCCCAGACAGTCAGTATTTTTCCACACTGGTACTGTTGTAGGAGGGGGAACTTGGTGTATTACACTTTCAAAAAAACCATGGAAATTATAGGATCAAAAAACCTTTGGTTTAAGAGAGGAGTTAAGGCTCTTACAAATTCAACCATGTTCCAAAAAGCATGGAAATTGTAAGTTAAGGCTCCTGTCTTAATTTGTGCGCCATGTAAGCAGTAAAGATGTTGGACAGTCTCGCATATTGTGCTCGCTTACAACTTAGGCAGGAGCCTTAACTTACAATTGTCATGCTTTTTGGAGCATGGTTGAATTTGCAAGAGCCTTAACTCCTCTCTTAAACTGAAGGTTTTTTTGATCCTATAAGTAATTATTTATAGTTAACTGGGAGTGGAGGAAGGAAAATGTATGGCTCTACCAATTATCCCCAGGGGAGGACGGACGGAAAAGGAAACTAGATCTGTTTTCCCTGCTAGGGTTCTGCCCCTCTGTTTCACACTCCCATTCTAACTCTGACTCAGTCCCGCCCATTTTAACAAGATTTTTAGGGAAGGTTTTTCAAAACCATGACAATAGTGATTTTTGATCTGGCAGAAGGAAAGTAGCAAATGGGATAGAGTGGGCTAACAGCAATTATTTAAGACAGCCAAGCGTGGGGAGGAATAATCAGGACTGAAAGGCTGAGGAAATTCAATGTTAAGCTCAAATCAATACAAAATGTAATGAAAAACAAGCTGCAACAGATTTCTAGCTGGGAGCTAGTGAAATGAACATTACTGAAGACATGTTTGAAGTGGGCAATGCCTGTCCCAAATAACCCATGCTATTAGCCATATTCATAAAGAAATTCAGAGATATTTCATCTTGATGACTCCATTCATTTTTGGGTGTGTGTGTGCAGGAACCTCATAGCAGGAAAGATTAGAGACTAGTACTATATTATCTGTTAAAGTAATGATCACAAACTCAAAAAGATAAACACAATAAAGTAATGACACAGAAAACAGCAGCCAGACAATCTACATTTGTCAGAGGGGAAGAAAGGACTTCATGAAATTAAAAGGGCAAAATTTTAACACTGATAACGTGACACACAATTATTTAACATATGGAATTCATTGTTGCAAGACACTCTTTATCCAGTGCAAGTTTCATTGAGTGAACTCACATGTAACTCTGCTAAATTCTAATGGCTACAGGGCCCCAGAAGCTGTATAATCAGCCCCGGATCACTGCTGCATGCGAGTGAGACACTCCAAGTTCCAGCCCCACTTTAAGCTTGAATCTGATAAGTAGATCAGTTCTAAATGTCAGGTCAGAGTTTAAAGCGAGGTTAGAAAATCGGACTGCCTCACTTGCACACAACAGCGATCCGGGGATCATCCAGGGCTGATTATACAGCTTCGGCGGACATCAGAATTTAGCAGAGTTATGTGTGAGTTGACATTAAGACAAGACATCAAGGTTTAAACTTTATGTATTGCCTAACTGATCTGAGTTGACTGATTTATGTATTGCCTAACTGATCTGAGTTGACTGATTTATGTATTGCCTAACTGATCTGAGTTGACTGATTTATGTATTGCCTAACTGATCTGAGCTGCATTGCTCTTCAAGCATCTTCAGGATCCCACTCAAGAAGCACTCCAGTCAGGTCCTCTTTTCTCGGGGCACGCTTCCAACAGGGCCCATAATGGCTAGGTCAAAAGCCTTTACACCATTCAGCACTTCATAGGGATTCTCATTAATGCAGAGCAACCCCTTCCTACATTAACCTGTTGACTGCTACTTGCTGCTGGAGTGCAGGGATATTCTTAAACATGTACAGCCAGAGCAGAATCACGAGGCCCCAGAATAGCCGAGGCCCTGCAATTTGTAAGGACATTTCTGCTACAGTGACACAGCCTATTGAGAAGATGGAACATAGGCTTGGCTGTACAGAAGCTAATTTTGTGCCTGCACACCCAGAGAAATGCAACAGATACAGATGCTGGGCTAGAAAGGCATATGCTGCAACTTTACTGATCTTATATCAGGCAGCCCATTCCTTGAGCATACCGTGTGACAATAGCAGCAGGAAACCACATGAATGCATGAATAATTAGGAAGGGGGGCCAGGTTATTTCCAGCACCCCAAAACTTGGTGACCCGATCTTCTTGTGGTCACCCCCCCAATGACTCAGACTGGGGGGGCGGGGGGAACCATCCTGGTCCAGCCATTTTGAGCCTAGAGCAGGGCCCCCAATCCATGTGACCCTCCGTCCCCTCATAGTGGCGATGGAGCACACCGGCATCCCCCTGACTCATAGGGAGCCTCATCACAGCATGGTTCCCAAGCTGCTATTCGTTGAACAGTTGCGTCAGAGCAAATGACAACTGGCAACTCAAATATAAACCGCACACAAACTGCTGTGGAGAAAGCAAAAAGACCATCCACCCTGTTGTGCCAATTCAGGCCAGTGGAAAAATTCCTTTTCGGCCCTGAATACAGTGACTAGCTTGAGCCCACAGCTATGACCCTGAAAGTCAGCCAGACTGGAACCAACATAAAAGTAGGGCGGGCAGGGAGGGTGTCAGCACTTCACTGGAGCCAGGTAAAAGCAGGGGAGGGCAGCCACCGGCACGGGTATTTATCTGCCCAAAGCTCCTCCCCACAGGTGCATCTCACCTGGCCCTATTGGCCAGGGATTTCCCCAGGACTGGCAGTGGGGCAGGAGCATTGCTGTGCCCTGGGGCAGGGGTTAGGCAGGTAAGCGTTCTTACACATATTGGTTGCCTCATGTAGCTTCTATTTCCATGCTTTCCCTATTGCAGTTCACCAGACTTTAAATGAGGAAAGTGATACTCATTAAAAATTATGCAATTCTTACTTCTAAATGATTCTCACCAGCGAACCTTCTAATGTCTCCCATCTTACAGGGCCCGAATCTCCAAGGATACTGACACTTTATACATGGTTAGCCATCTCATTGTAAGTCGATACAATGACTCCAAAGTGCATAAATACTTGAATTTTAAGGCCCCAAACCTGCAACTCTGGAGCAGTGACAGTAGGTTCAGTCACACAATCTGCGAGGCGCAAATCCCGCAAGGCCCTGTGGTGCGTAAGCGCAGCTGCCACACTGTGGGGCAAGCGCAGGGAGATGGACAGACAGTTGGACCCCACTGGGGAACAGCCAAGTGGGTGGGCCACTGTCAGATACCCCGCCATGGTCGGGGCGGGCCAATGCTGAACCTCAAAACGTTTTCATATCTGACAAGCAAGGTTTGAACCAGACACAGATTTTACTGTATAACTGGTAAGGGGTGTGTGTGCTCATTTGCTTGAATCAAAAAGCTGTATTTTCCAAACCACAGCTTAATACATCTATATTTCTGAAGGAAAGATTGATTTTTTTTTCTTTGTCATTGTGAAACCATAAGCCATGAACCAGAAAAAAATGATTTTAAAAGACAGGATTTCAAGACTAAGTGAACCACTTACACACGCAACAATTCTTGGGGAAAGTGACATATGTGTTTCCATATACAAATATATGGAAGAGAATGATTTTTCAGGATGAATGGGATGAAACAACAACTATTAAAAACACAAAGGACAAAAGAACTGGGTTAAATTAATATGAAATGTACACTGACCTGAGTAAGATCTGGAATGTCACCCTGATCAATTCCAACTTGCTGGGTTCACAAAAAAGGGGGAAAAAAATGTACATTACTCCATGCAGTGGCAATGAAAAGAACTGTGGGTCTGAATGTTTACACAGAAGATAAAGATATCAAGGAGGACACAAATAACTTTCTGGACTGGTACAATTCTAAGAGACAATTTCACAGCTAGAATTTCAGTGTGCACATCAAGCAAGTAAAGACCAGATTCTATCTGGAAGTTTTTTCATGCAAAGATGTTATGACTGATTTCCAGTGCTGGTAAAAGCCACACTGTTTGCTGGACCTTTTGCTCTATTTTGAGTACTCATGTTAAATCATTATCCAGCACTGACATTTCCATATACTTATCTTATAGCAGAAAGGCGTACTGCACTACAAACAATGAAGTATCACAATATACACACGTTTTAAGGCGATGCTTACATTCAACAGCAATCTACTGAAGATTTTGCAAAACCATCATGCAGATGTCGTGAAGCATGTTTATGAAATTATACTAACTTGAATTGTCAACATATATTACTGTACCAGTGCAGAGAGCTACATGAAAACACTTTTATACCTGTGGATTTATTTACCTCTGCTACTTTGAGGAATTCTGACAATTTGGTCATTCTGGCCAGGAACTTTTTATAAATATCCAGACCTTCTTTGCACTGGTTCTTCTTCATGTCAAAATACTTTTCTGTAGATTGAAATGAAAAGGGTCATTTGTATTTACGAGACAAAAATAGGTTTGATTAATAAGAGATTAAGAAACTTCAAAAAAACAAAAAAACAACCCCAAAATCACAAAACAGTTTTGATACTTTAGACAAAAGAGAAATTCTAAATCAATATAGTAAATTAAGAATTGCTATGGATAAGGCAAGGGCACACAGAACTTTTCATAACAAGTTCAGTGCAATAGGGTTGTTTTACATCTCAGTAAGTCAAGACTTGGTACACGGTTATAGAAGGGACACGTTATCGCCTTTATTTAAAGTTTAAAGTTTAATTAAATCTAAAATTTAAAAATGTAAATAAAGGCTATTACCTTTATTTAAAAATTACAAAGCAAATCAACTTTCAAAACTCCATTTGCTTTAAGTTGCACATGGAGATTCAGAATTTGAAAGACATTTTCAAGTGAAGACTAAAGCTGCTGATTTTTCCAAAATGCAAACACACTCTTAAACTTTAGGAGGTCAATTGGAAAACTCCTCAAGTTAAAGCTGGTGCTTAAGTCTTTGCAAGAGAGCGCCTAAATTTTCATAAGCATCACAATGGATAAAGTCACAGATGTGTGGGTGGTACAGCAGTTCCCTGGCCCAGGAAACAGTGGCCACCCCTCCCCATGACACTGAGCTAACGTGACTGCAACCGGACAGCCGTCCCGCTGCACACATGCCACAGGTAGTGTGGGGAACTCAACAGATGTGCGAGCAGCTCCACCCTGCTCCCAGCACCTTGCCTCCCACCATGACGCCCTGAGGCGTGGATGGCAGGGTCAAACACACGTGCTAGCCCACATTGTTGGTCCTTGGCCTGGGCTGCGTCCTCAGAGATAGGCTAGCTGCCTAAGGCCAACATTCGGCAGTGCATAAACACACCGAGACCTGGTGTGTCCCAGGTCAAAGCGGGTCACTGTCATGTCTGTTTTTACCCAGTCTTCACTGATATTAGTTTACAGTTTCCTTACTATGAATAAACCTGTCAAAAGGGAACAACACGTGCACCCTTCTTCTCTAATCCGTTCTAGACCTGTGGTAGTTTAGCAAATCACTAAAATGAAAAAACAACATTGGTTGATTTCAACAGCACAGAGGGAAACCGGATTCAAAACTTTAGTAAGGACAGTTAATAGGAGAATTCATTTCATGTTTAGTATCTTCGTTTTCGACCACATCTAAACTTTACAATTACCCTTGGGGGGGAAAAAAGGCTATTGTACAATTGTATTTAGCATCTGTTTCAAGCACGGGGCTGGCATACCAAATAGAACTCGCCAATCTGATCAGCATAAGCAGCAACAGTTGTAAAGATGAAATATAAAAGAAAAAAATGATACTATGTGCAGGACAGGCTGTCTATTCAGTAAATACATACTTAGCATTTAAAATAGTTATAGGCAGTTACACAGATCAATACAGTTCGGAGTTGTTTAACTTTTATTTTTTCACTGAGTTTTGTGGCACTTCCATTCCCATACTTGGTAGCAACGTCATTCACCACACATTTCTGGTGATGAAAATGTACATTTCAACTTAAAAAAAGACCACCGCATAGAACTGCTAGAAGCCACTGCTGCCCACGCTAAAATGTAGGATAAAACTACTATCCTGCTGATTGGCAGCTGACTCGAAACATTTCCCACCCCCCCTTCTCCCACAGCACAGTGTGACTCACTTGTTTGAGACACCTGGAATTTTCTTTTTTAAGACCGTTCCCTGTTATTTCAGGCATCGGTGCTCTCTGATCAGTGCTTCTGTCTCCTTGAGGCAGATATTTATTACAGACTCTCTTTCCTGTTGGTGGATTTTTTTCTGTAGACAGTTCGATTACGGTTAATCCTGGAATGGTGCAGGGGCTGTACCAGATAGAATCATAGGCCTGCAAGGGACCTCCCAGGCTATCAGCTTCAAAAAGAAGCAGAATCTGGACCTCCGTTTGCTAGGCAATTAAATGGAGTCTCATTTTTTATTTTAAAGAACTAATGAAAAGTAAAATAGCAGCATGCTCTGGACATAAAATTCTACTTTTCCCCTCACCAAAGATTTAAGAACAAAACAATTTGCATTTACTGTTCTACATACCTAACAGGTTAATAATCCCCTCATTATAGGCTGCAAAAAGCCTAATGGAATCTTTAAAGAGAAGCATGAAGGCAGCATTTATTACACCATTGGTTAGTTCATTTGGATTTGCCTGCGAAGAAAGAAAGAAGTAGGTTAGAAGCACTGGCGTGTGGGTACATATGAGCAATTTCCCCCACATGATAAATACGTAAACAACAACTAAAGCATCCAGTTTACAAAATACTTACGTCAAAGTCAAGGAGCGCATCAAGTTGGTTCTGAATTATTGGAAGAGTTTTCAGAAGCTTTTCAGTATTCATAGTTCTCATCACTCCATCTATCCTAAAAAGCATAAGATGGCGTATTAAATATACACACATGCAATATAGAACATAAGGCACATCGACCGTTAGTATTCAATATTTCAACTACAATATAAAGAGAGGAACATTTATTTCTATGGCACACATCTGCATGATTAACTAGTACCATCTTGGATCTGAAAACATGCAAAGATTATTTCTTACCCTCTTTTCATTTTGGTGAAATCAACTGCTACAAGTCTGTAAGAAAGTGCTTTTTCATTCAAGTATCTGCTATATCGCCTGATGAAGGTAGACATATCGTAGCCTGAAGAGGATAGAATTATTTTTCATTACAATTCCGTAGTGCTTCATTCAGTGACAAAGCCTTGACTGCTTTCCTCCCACCTTTTCCCTTATTTACTCCAAGCTTGAGGCCAGCGATACTGTCATCACTTCTCCCAGAAATGACAATTACATGGAATCTCTTTTGAGTGCATTAATGCCTCTCATTCTATCAGCCCAAGAAAACACTGGGGGAGCCTTCTCAAAATGCACTCTAGCTTTTAAAGAAGTCTATTTTTGCACTTGTTTGGCAGGGCCACCAATTCATTAATCTTTCAGTCAGTCTACAACACAAGCCAATATTCCTAGCTTCGTTTCATGCTCCCATACAGAAGCTAATCCACCTACGATACGTAACCCATCAGAGTCAAAAACCAAACGCGTGAAACTCTGATTCACCACTGCAGCCCAACAGCTATTCTTTCCCTTTGCTGTGCTGAAAACATGCGCTTTAAAGGTAGAAGGCAAGACTATAAATTCTCAACTATTAATATAAATTGTGCTTTGGAGAGGACAGGATTTGCCTCCCTCAGTACTGTTGTCTGAAAAATTTGCAATTATGGGTATTTTCAGAAGTGAGGCTGCCACCCTTTGCCACACTTAACCCCCCGCTGTCCCCATGAGGCCAAAGCCATCATCACTTCTGTTCGGCGGCTGTCAGATGTTCACCATACTTTGCCCCAAACCATGGCTGCAGTTACCACTGGTTGTGATCCTAGAAAATAATGGAAAACAGCCAGCGGTAAGCACTGCCACAGTTTGGGGCAAAGCGTGGTAAGGCACACTATCATGTTCTGCGTACCAGCCTGCCCTGAGGCAGGGTGGCGGCCAGTACCCCGGATTAGATCGAAAGCCGTTTTCACATGGATGCTGCCTCCCCCCGCACACGTGGGCTGATGGGGTGGCTCCCGTGGGAACGACGCAGCAGGCGTGCAGTGGGGGGAGGCATGTGTGCTCCCGTGCTCCACCCACCGCACACCCACGGAGCAATTGACCAGAACGGCAGTTGCTCTGTTAGTGGAGATGGGTGGGTGCCTGTGGGAACAGCCGTCCACACATATGCTGCCACCTCCACCCATCCCCTCACCCACCAAGGCCTGGGTGAAAAGGACCTAAGCGTGGCAGTGTCACTTCTGAAAATACCCAATGTATGTAAAGAATATTTGTTGACTCCCTAAGCAGCATGTAGAATGCATTGGTAGTATTAAGAACAAGATAACATTATGGTCTCAAACTTATACTCTTATAGCAGTCACCATAGGAGGTGGGGGGTGAAAATTGTAGTGTTGCTACAAGGCAGCCTAGGCTTCCACGTAGCCTCTATAAGTAGCGCAGCTACATTTTAATTTTTTTATTTCCTTTTTTTTAAAAAAACGAATCTCAGGTGACAGGACACAATTACACACACTTCTAATTCTTAGCCACCTAAACTTTCCTTCATTGGCCCCCATGAGCTTCTCTAACCTGGTTTACTGAATCATTACTGTGCTAGTCAATTTAAATTATAGACACCATTTCACAGAATACAGGACACAAGTAAAGATACTTTTATCAGACCAACTTTTTTTCATTTATTTAAGTACACAAGCTTTCAAGCTTCACAGAGCGACTCCCAAGGCAAAAGGAATTGGTCCATGAAGTTCAAAACATGTCTATTCACCAGCAGAAATTGGTCCAACAGAAGTTATCTTATATTCTCTGTCCTCCCATTCTCATATTTGGACCAACATGGCATCCAAGATTTAGACTTGTCATAAGCAGAACTATAATTTAGCTACAAATGCAGAACTAGAAACACACACACAGAAAATGGAACTTTAAAAAAAAAAAAGTCCCTTCTCATTTCACACTGCTGCTTTGCTAACATTCCCTCCGAACAGAAACATTTTATTGGCTGCAATTCAGTTTTCCCAGGAGAGACACTCTTACCCTGCATGGCACTTTTATCCAGGTAGTTGTTTAGGTTAAACAATGTATTCCGGGATGCAAGATATTGGATAAAGCGCTGTTGGTAAAAAATAAAAATAAAAATTATTGCTTGAAAGTTAAATATACTTAAGTTGTGGGAGGAAAATTTAAAACTTGGGGCCTGTTCCTCAACCCACGAGTGGGGTTTGTGCATGACGTGTGCGCTCTGTACACACCATTGTATACATGTCGCATTGTATAAAGAGGTTGCGGGTAAGCTGCATGCAGGTAGGGCACAGCGTGTGCAGGTTTGGGTTCAGGCTGTAGATTTCCATCCACTGTGACATAACTCATGAATTCTGTTCATTCTTAAAGCATATAAATCAGTGCAAAAGTAAAAATAATAAATCAAATCTTGAACATGAACTACCTAAACCCAAAACACAACATGTATAAAGTGGAGTATCTGACAGAATAAATTCATTCAGTCTGAAGAAAAGCATGCCATTAGCCCAGACAAAGCAAATCAACATTGCAAGGAGCCAGCTCTGTAGACATTGGCCCTGATCCCAACCCCGTCCACGCTGTGTGCACAGATCCCACACAGGGATCCACACGGCTTGTGCGCACCACAATGTCCCTGTAACAGGGGTGTGCGTGGTTTGTACGTGCTTGCACTGCACACAGACCGGGCTTGGGATTGGCCTCAATATTTATTAAGTAGCTCACAACAGTCAAATTGGGACAAGTAACAGATGATCTAAAATTTTGCTCTATGTGACTGATGTCAAAATGAGGCGAGGTCCAGGCGGAGCTGGGGATCGAGGAGCACCCCCAGACTCCAAACCTGGAAGACCAGTGGGGGACAAACCCCATCAATGATGGGGGATGTCACACTCACTGCCCTCCCCACCAGCATCACCTCTGTCTTGTCAGGATTCAGTCTCAGTTGGCTTGCCCTCATCCACTCCCCCACAGCTGCCAGACATCGGGTAAGCACCGAGACTGCTGGGTCTGGGTCAGATGAAAAGGAGAGGAAGAGCTGGGCGTCATCAGCGGCTGCATATACACGTTGAACAGGAGAGGGGACAGAATGCAGTCTCAGTGCCGTAACCCGGACAAAAGCCAGACTACGAAGGATCCAGGAAACTGGTGCGTTCCAGATGCTCATGCAACGGCCGAGCCACAGCCCGCTCAATAACCTTCCCTAAAAAGGGAAGGTTAGAGACAGACAGATAGCTAGTGGGGGAAATCAACGTCAAGTGATGGTTGTTTAAGCAGGGGCCGCACCACCGCTTCCTTGAGACAGTCCGGCACCCTGCCCTACCAAAGGGAGGCATTGATCACACCCACCAACAGTGGCCCCAGTGTCTCCCGGCTGGCCTTAACCAGCCAGGACAGGCATGGGTCAAGTTCACAAGATGTGGCTCCAACAGCCCCCCTAACATCCTCTGCAGCGGTGGGTGTCACCCACTGAAACAGATCCCACAAAATCAGACAAGACCTCCATAACCTCTGGTTCTCCTATTACCATAAATGCGGAGTCGAAGTCATGGTGAATACGAGCGATTTTATCCACGAAGTATTCAACAAACATGTCAGAGTGGGCACTGGAAGACTCCAGTTCCAGGCAAAGGGAGGCTGAACTGACCAGCCCCCTCACCACCCAGAAAAGCTCCGCTGGACAAAACTTTGCAAACGCAATCAGGGCAGCAAAAAATTCTTTTTTTGCTGCCCTGACAGCCATGGCATAGACCTGTAAACTGGTTCTATGCTGCAATCGGTCAGCTTCAGCACGAGACCGGCACCACAACCAACACCCTTCCTGCTTCAACCGCCTTCCATAAACCATGAAGAGCTGAGGTACTGATGCCGAGGGAGTGGACACCTAAGAGCTGTCCAGTCGATGACCTCGGTCAATAAGGTGTTCCACAAAACCATGAGGTCATCAAACGAACGGCCGTCAAGATCAGAGGGTAACTCCCCAAGAGCATTCTGGAACGGAATTGGTTCCGCACCCTTCCGAGGACAGACATGTGCCAGATGACAGGAGAGAGAATTATATGGAGCAAGAATATTAATTAGAAGTTACCTAAAACTTTATTTTCACTTTAACACAGGAAAACAATTAGAAATACTGTGTTCAAATATCTGTTTAGTAATAATGGAGCAGTTAGCTTACTCATTGCTTTCAGTAACACTTAAAACTTAGCAAAACTTCATTTAACAAACAAAACAAGCGTGACACCGAATCTAGAGAGGATTTAGTATTTCTACTATAAAAGAAACTGCTTAATGTTTAGGTTTTAAGTCTTCTTGCTCCATTCCATACATATAGTATAAGCAGCATCCAAACGATTGGAGAATTTTTTTTTTAATTAGGGTATTCGTATAATAGGGTTTGGAAATATGCAATTGATAAAAATAGTTCTTAAAATCGAGATTGCTATGAACAGGGTTGTTACAGCGAAGATTGGCTGTAATATTCACAGAACTGTCATTGCTACACAGGTTAAATCTTCTTATGCAATCTTTCAAGTTTTCTGTCATTTCCCCCACCTTTAATACACACACCTGTAGACTTATTTTCCACTGCTGGTTTCTCTTTCTTCCCATTTTAAAGTTTTTTTAAAATGGACTGTGTTCTATTGTTTTTGTGAAATACATTGAGCGCCATTGGTGGGAGTGGGGGCTTTATAAATAAAATTATTGCTATTTTACAGGTCTTCTCTTCTTGATATTAGCATGTAATTCTAATTATAGAACATCTGCCCCCTGATCTCCTCTACTAGTTTAACTAGTGAACCCCAGTGTTTCATATTTAAAGCCTATGAAGACCACACTGAGTACTTCCTACAACCCCTTCTTATCTATAAAAAAGGATAATTCAACATTCATACTATTGACTTTCAATGGGACTAAACAGATCTTAAAATCATAGGATAAAACTTTCAAAAACATCTCTATCAATGCAAGAATAGCTTATGGAACAAAAGATGGCTCACTAAATAAGAATTTTACTAAAATTTTAAGTATACAACCAGCATTTCACTGATACTTACTGTTTTCCTATTTTTCTTAGCAGCACCTTAATACAACTGTACCATTCTATAGATATTACACAGTAATCAGTCTTACCTCATTTCCATACATCATGAGGTGGTGTGTTGTAATTAGAGCTTTGAACACTACGACCCAGCTACTGTTAGCAGTCCTCTCAAAGAGTGTGTCTGCCAGCTGAGGAATATTCACATTCATCTCATTTGTGCACTGTATTAGATCTAAATTAAAAAGCAAAATGTTACATTAGGATATGCAGAAATGAAGAAAATACTCAGAGATGCAACAAAATAAGTTTCACAGACAATGTTCAACATAAACGTTGACTGCTATAAAGAGAACTCCACACTATTTGGAAGCTGCTTCTTCTTACATGGTTGTAAGACATAAAAAGCTACCAGGGTATGCTATGTTTTCTTAACAGCAATATAGAGAAAAGATTAAAAATCAAACAATTAAAATTAATTCTAATCAATCAATGGTTTTCTGGTTTAAGGTGTCTTAAGATCGTCCAATAATAATAAAAAAGTTTAAACTAGATCAGAAAAATATTTTTAAGAAAGAAGTTGAGAATCAGTAGTTAAGACCCTTTTTCAAACGGATGTTCCTCCCACCTGCCCACGTGTGCCGGTGGGGGAGGGCATCCATTTGAACAACATGGCGGGTGTGTGGGGGATGGGTGGGCATCTGTGGGAACACCGCGGCCGGTGGGTGGGGGTGCGTGTGTGTTCCTGCTAACACCCATCTCTAGCCATCACCCACGCATGGAGCAATGAGCGCCAATGCTGGATGCTCCATGCATGGAGGTCTGTGGGAACGACCGTGCTGCCCACCTGCGACGATCTGAAAAGGCGCTAAGTGTTTCAGAGTTACATCTGAAGAGAGATTTGCAGAGGATGTAATTATCCCAAAACCAGGGTTATAAAAATCAGGATATTAAGAATTAAGCATGATAATGTGTGGAAATGCGCAGGTATCGTACTTCATCTCTGCTCTTAATGACACCACATAAAACATCACATCATTATTCCCGGAGGAAGCCCGTCTGGCCCCAGGTCTGTTGGCGTTTCGGTGAGCCTGTAAGACCTGGCTGTTTGCCCAGGCCTTCGGAGGGGAGGGGATTTTTAAAACATTGCTTTAATGAATTTTATTGTGTGTTTTTATGCTGTAAGCCGCCCCGAGATGCCATAGGCATGAAGGGACGGCTAGCAAATATTTATAAATAAATAAATAAATAAATAATGATTAAATTATTTTAGTGTCAGTTGTGCCAAATGAAACTCATTTTCAAGACACATTGGATTTTTCTTTCCATCTCATGACGTTACTATGTAACAGTGGGTTTTGTCAGTGCCCCACAATTAATTTAATACAGCCAAGAATGCAGATGTATGCACTAACTATATTTTTCTTTTTCCTCTTCAGACCTCAAAGTCATTTAACAAAGGGAGGTAGACTTGATCTAAAAGACCCAGATCTTTTAATTCAAATATGGTCTAATCATGTTTCAAGACCAATGAGCCGCCTGTGCAATTCCTCCCGGGAATAACCCAGTGTCATCGTTGCACAAGTGGTCCTTGGACAGAGAGTTGACCTTAGTGAATGCTGGGAGTATACTGTCCAACACAGAGTTCATTATTGTTTGCCTCCCTTTAATATAGTGATGGCAAGATACACACAGGTTTACAAAATCAACTTCTTGTCGAAGCTAGGAGACCTGGGTCTTTTAGACCAGCTGCTAAGCCCTGCTTCTAGCCAAAGTCCAGTTTGTCCAAAGTCTAGTCAACCCACATTCATCAAAGGCAAGTTTAGCATAAAATTAAAGTCTACAAAAATTGTCCTGTAGACAATGAAAAATGTTTGTTAAGTTAAGATTTTCATATTTCTGTGCTAATATAGAAATTGCCTTAATTTACAATGTTCCAGGCATTGCACTGGTTGCCTATTGTCTTCCGGGCCCGATTCAAGGTGCTAGTTTTGACTTATAAAGCCCTACACGGCCTGAGCCCTGCTTATCTGAAGGACCGTCTCACTCCCTGGACTCCCCGTCATCTGGGAGTGCCCTCATAGAGATCCCGCACTATCAGTACAGTACAGTACAGTACAGGCAGGCAGTCTCAGTGGTTGCTCCATCGCTGTGCAACATCCTCCTGCCAGAGATCTGTCTCAGCCTGAGTCTCCTCACCTCCATCGACAATGTAAAACGTGACTCTTCTGCCAAGCATTTAAGCAAGGGGGGGAAGGAGGGTGGGATGGGAGGTAAATATTTTTTATGTTCTCTATTTTTAGCACAGAACTGTTTTATGTATTTTATGATGCATATTTTCTTAATATTGTATACTGTATTTTTATATATTATTATTTTTATATGTTGGAAGCTGTCCCGAGTCGCCTTAGGTGAAAGGGACGAGGTAGCAAGTGCAAATAATAAATAAATAATAGTTACATTATTGGGGGGGCGGGAAGGGGGGGAAGCTATTCTTAAATACAAACAACAGAATGAGAAACAAAAGTAAACCCATCTGTTCAGGTCAATGGCTAAAAAAATCTGACAATTTATAAAAAGGAATTTATGTGCGTAAGTATTTTTTCTCGCTATTTTTGTAGTCGAGGTCATTGGGGGGGGAATCTTTTTTAATAACTTAAAATCCGAAATTAAAAAAATATTGGAAAAAACAAACAACAAACAAAAAAGCCAACTACCACCAAAGAAAACTGGGGAAACCAACCAAAGCGTGAAATTTGCAGGCGCCTGGGAGCCACTGGCGCCCAGAAAACAGAGGCTGATGACTGGTTCAGGGGCAAGAACAGTCTGGTGAGTGGATTTTTTTTTTTTTTGGCTCCCAGAGTTCAATCTGAAATTTCATGCCCTGAACACTCAGATTTTATAAAAACATTTTGTATGGCAAATTTCAGCCTTAAAGTAGTCCTACTCCCCAAAAGTTCTAAATGTCTGAATAGGATACATTTCTAATATGTCCTGAGGGATACTTCATGACAGCATTAGAAAGGATGAATGTTTGTAAGGTTGCAGTAAAGCAATACAAAAATAAACATGGTCATCACAGCAGTACTTCCCATTTGTAATATTTACTAAACAGTAATGAATATTCATAACAAATTTATATGAAATAATATTTGCTTTAATCAGAATTCCTTGAAATCATATAACTGATTTTCAGAAAAGTCAATTTTCTGGTGAATTCCAATATTAGATTTGAGAGATAAGAAAAATGAGAAAAAGGCATTGCTAATTATCACTAGATACCAAGTAGAGGAGACTAAGCATAAGTTTCCTTTATCTGTCAATACAGAAAATACAGATAAACAAAAATGAAGTTTTAAGCAAGAGACTTCTTCCACTCACAAAACCAGCAAGTAGCAGGAAAGGTAATGAAAGGTGAAAGATCTTCAAATATGCTACCTTGGATTGCATTTCTGTCACAACAAAGGGTTTTGAATACTGCAATACAAAGATTCGTTTCACATGACTATGGTATTAAAGCTGGATCCTCAGCTCCCACTGAAGTTAGTGCGAGTTCAGGATGCTTGGTACTTTTCCAGATCAAGCTTTTAGCTACTGGGGTCTAGCTAGACTACAATTTGGGTATTATGCCCCCTACAGCTTTAGCCAGATGTGATGTTTTCACAAGTCCTCCCCTCTGCCTCAGGGTTAGCATGGGTTCTTCCCCTTGCCCCCAGAAACCAGGTTGTGGACGGAGAGGCAATACGGGTCTCTCTCCCCTGGTCTCCAGAGCAGCGTGGGTCCCTCCATTCTGGAAAGCAGGGCAGGCACTTGTCACTGGAGAGCCTTGGGAGAGGTGCTGCAGTGGGGCACTTGACCAGGGCACAGCTCCAGGGGGATGAGGGCTGAGCCAGGGTGGAGCAGTGTGACGAACACCCAGGGCCTTGCCAGGGGAGTGTCACAGCAAGGCACACAAGACAGGAGGCAGGGTTGGGGGGGCACTCCAGAAAGCATGCTAGACAGTGTTTGTTGCAAGAACAGGCACATTGCAGAGAAAGCTTCCCAGGCCCCATCTCCCCACCTCACTCTATCCTTCCTGCCCCATTACACCTCAGTACTCTCCCAGAAAATGCTGCGGAGAATGGGGAGTTAGCTCTGGGTCAGAGGACCTGTCTATCTTTGAGTCATGTTGCCGAATAGCTGTACATGGTTTGCTCCAATCCAGGTGTGGCTGCATCCCCACACATTTAAGCTCAATGCAAATAAACTTTGCCAGAAAACTGCACAAGTGAGAAGAGTCCAATATCAAAGAGGTTCTCAGTGCTGCAAGGCTGTTCCTGAGACACTAAGGAGATGCAACTATCCCTGAGTGGTGTTGATGTGTGGCTTTTCCCCATCTGCTTCATCCCACCACACATGCCACAATATCCCTCTCCCTCCCAGAGTCAGCCTGCGAGTCTGGGTTTCATGCCCATCCTGGTTTTAAGTGCCCACCCCAGAAGCCAGGAATGGGTGTTTCCAAAGTGGCTCCATTACCACCCTGTCCTCCCCCAAACTCTTTGGCATGTCCACCACACCTATACCAAACTAAGTTCCTGACCTTGCCTTTTTATTGTGTAAGGGGGAAATGGTGTAACAATTTTTCCAGTCTTACAAAAATGGACTCAGAATTCAAATTTTGTTTACATAGGGGAAGAAACCCCAATTCCCAAAGACTTTGTAGTATGTAATGGGTGAAAACAGACAAGACAGTAGCCCACGTTGGTCCAGGACTCACCTGGTATTTGCTCTGTTCCCACCAGATGTCTGCCTGTGTACGCCTGGGGAGAGGGGGTGTGGCCAACTGCTATGGGATATGTCCTCCAGAAAAACTTGGACACACACGGGCTAATCCAGGCTAACAGACGTGGGCATGTCAATTAGGCCTGTTGCAAGGCAGGGTCCGTGGATTGGACCTGGACGAGCACACTCACTCCCGCCACAGCTGAGCTTCAGTGACCCCTATCAGCTGTTCTTTGGCAGCAGTTCTTGGAGCCTGGTCCTGCTGAGCAGCACTGACCTGAAAGTTGTGTCCTCTGTGAACAGCTCCTCGAGCCGACCCAGGGCATGGAGGGACCTGTGATGTGAGCCCCCAGGCCTGGGTTATTGGGGGGGGGGGGGGAAGAGAGAACGGGTGTGTGTATTAACAGCCCTCCTCACCAATCCAAGGAATGGTGGCTGCAGAGGTTTGCCCTGGGGCAGGCTAGGGGCCCGCCTCACCACCATCACGTCTGTTTCAACCAGAGTCACCGAGACTGAGTTTTGAGCCAGCATTCCCAAGAAGGACGACAGGCAGCACTGAAGTCTGTTGACTTGGCAACAGAGCTACTTGGCGTACCAACGTTATTCCAAATCCTAACGGAGGGAAAGGTGCACTGTACCGTCACCACCAGAGATCTCTCCAAGGCTAAGAATGCCATTTCAGAACTAGGTTATTAGAACTTCAAAATATTAGCCTGGCTGAATAATAAAAGCAAAAAGTTAGGGAATTTTCAGTTCAATCAGAGCTTTAATGAAGAGTTAGATCCAAACAAAAAAAGTTGGGAAGAATTGTTTTTTGTGCGTTACCCATTAACTTGGATGTGCTGTAACTCAGGGACCCCTTCCACCCCCCACCAAAACCCACGTAACGTTTTGTAAACATGGGGGCATTATTACATTTCACACACACCCGTTTTCAAAATAAAATCTTTAAGGGTTTAAAAGTTTCAGTCATTTAAAGTTTTCCCTTGTAGACAGAAACATCTCTCTGCCTGTGCGCTGTGACATGAGCCAGCAAAGTTAATAAAGCAGGGTTTGTTCATTTGGGTTTAAAAAAACAACACACACACAAAAATCCCAACCCTATACAAAAACAAGAGTAGATTCAGTTTAAGTATCAAGATGTTTTTCTATGTAATGTATGGTAGATAAATTTGTGACTATCGTAGATCGTACAAACTAGCCAGTTTTTTTTAGCTCTCTAAATACAAGGTATTAATTGCCTTAGTTACACATTAGCCAGATTCTGATGTCTTTCAGCTGAATTGCTATTGCTCCAGCCTAGCTGTGGCTGCCGGTTAACTGCCAAGTTAATACTTTCACAGAGGATGCAGATACCGTTTTCATGGTTTTTTTGGGGGGCGGGGGAGGTTAATGGCAGAATAAATAGAATCATCTATAGAATGGACATTTTAAAAAGAATTAAGGAGTTGTATTTTCACTATGAAGGAGAAAGCTAAAAGGAAAAAAACAATTATGAAACCACTTAAAGCTGTATACGCTACACTCATGAGTTCCAAGCAGCAGTTATTGATATAATTGTTTGCCTGCAGAAAAGCCAGCAAATAAGTAGAAATGTAGGATTCATTTTTAAATACTAGGGTTCTTAAGAGTTTGTAAAACAATTAAAACCCTCGCCTTAACCCATGAGACAACATATTTTTCATGGAGTAGATTTTTAACCCAGTCGTGTTGAATGTGTCAACTCACATCAAACCTCTTGGGTTACATGTCTACACCAGCCTGGGGTAGAAATCTATCCCATGAGAAAATGAATTTTGGCATGCTACAAATCAGGACTCTTGGGGTAACTTCCTACCCCATGGTAAAACAAACTGGGGGTCTTTTTGTACACACGCACACACACACACACAAAATGGTTAATGGTAACCAACTTGCCTTTGGGGTTATTGTGTACCTGTGTGCAGGTATGTCCTAAAAGGGCTAATGTCCTAAAAGGGTAAAGTTGGAGAGCCAATACCTTATGAGTTATTGAAAGAGAGGATAATAATAATCTTTATTTTTATGTAGCGCCCCCCTGCCATGGCACTCGAAGTGCTTTACACGTAACACAACTTTTAATCCTCACAACAACCCTGTAAGGTAGGTTAGGCCAAGAGAATATTGTGACTGGCCCAAGGTCACCCAGTGAGTTTCTGGTTAAGGAGCGATTTGAACTGGGTTCCCCCCTATCTCAAGTCCAAGTACTGCACGCTTAGCCATTACATCACAATGGCTCTCAGGGTGTGCATTTGGAGTAGGAATATACCCCAAGAGCAAATACAAAGGCATGCTGGATAAAAAGAAGCTACTTAACCAGTTTCTGAAAAGCATTTGTGGACCATCTTTAATCTCAAAGTGCTTTAAAACTACACACAACGAATTCACCTCAACCACAGCTATTTCTGGAATACAAAGCAAAAACTGTTTTAACACCACAAAGGAAGACTATACTCATAGACCAGAAGAATACTGAAGCCAATCACAACTGGTGGGGTATTTAGGTACACTCAGCCTAATTATCCACACTGGAATTTGGCAAGAACACACGGTTAACACCTTCTACTCCTTTGGAAGAAGCTCTTTAAATTACTTCAAGGATTTAACTTAATTGAAATATCATTAGCAGCTTGATTTCTTATGGAAAGAAGGCTTATACAATCACCCTGTGTGTGTGTCCTAGAACGGAGCCGAATACCTGCCAAAAAGAACACCTCCCAGTGGATTTGTGCCTACCAGGCCCCAGAACCAAGCAGGAACCCTCCCACCAGGGGGAGGATCTTTGCCCCAATGGACCAAGTGGGTTGCACCTGGGAGAGGGGAGGAGCCCTGGGCAGGTAAATACCTGCGATGGTAGCAGCCCCCTCCTCTCTGTTCCCACCTCCCAACTTATTGGGTTTCACATTCAAAGACTAGTTCTTCTTCGACAAGGCTCTGCCAATGGGGGACTCAATCTCATGAAAGGCCTACACAAGGGGTCTTCGGGGGTTATGATTTTTTTTAGTATGACACGGGCTAAGAGAGCAATGGTCGATCCCACCCGACTATGTAAACTGGTTTACAGCATATTTACACCTGCGTGGCTTGGCAGCCAACATCATCAAATGTCGTTAGGCCGCAATCTCATTTTATAGTAAATCCAACAGCTCTGGTGATCTGGGGGACAACTTTAGGCTGAAAAGGGCAGTTGAGGGCTGGACAAAGGCGAGTGGCCCTACTATGGACTCCCGCCACTCACTGTCCGTTTACACCTTGAGCCATCTGTCCTTCACCTCACTGGCACTGTGCTCATCAGTATACAAGACTATGCTGTTTCACATGACCTTTACCACAGTGTTCTTTGCAGCACTAAGGATTAGTGAGCTGGTGCCAGCCTCACAGAATGACCTATCCGGCAAGGGGCTGGAACAAAGGGACGTGTCTCTGAGGTCGGACTCAGTGGAGCTGACTGTCAGTCACTCTAAAACCAACCAGGCAGGTAAGGGGCAGAAATTAACTTTGCAGAGGTCGCCAGCGAAGGCAGTACGCCTGGTAGAGGCCATGAAGTCCTTCACTGAAGCGCAGCCAGAACTGGATGGGCCATTGTTTGTTCACCGGGACGTCTCCTTCCTTACGAAATTTCAAATCATGGTGGTCTTCACGAAAGGAACTGATCACCTCTGACTCCGCACCCCCATTTTGGAACACACTCTTCCAGGATAGGTGCAGCCTCAGTCGCAGCAGCTGGGGGGTCTTCCTGGGTCTCAGAGTCAGTCAGTTGGTTGGTGGAGGTCTGGCGTTTACTGCTCCTATGTCAGGCCTCTGGGTTCCCTGCAGTAGTGTGCAGTTTCTTCAGCTGGTCTCACATTGTTTTCTTGCTGACAGGTTCCTGATGCCTCCTTACGGTATGGATTTGCGGGCACAGTATTGTGCGATGGGCGGAGCGACGGACAGCGATGACAGTTTTTGGGTCGCAACTGGGATGCAGCCTTCATGCGCACCTGTTCTGGATCAGGACCAGCAGAATGCAGTGGAATAAGCTGCTACCCTTGCTACTGTGTAGAACAGCAGAGAAAGGACTGGCCGATATAGCGATCATCCACCTGGGTGAGAATGACATGGGGTTAGGGAGCACCTGGGGCCTCATGGGGCGCATGAAGGATGACATTGTTCGTTTGTGGAGCAAACAGCCCCAGTCCGACATATGGTAGTCATATATGTTGGAACGGAGGTCATGGCGGTATATGCAGCACGAGCCAGAATTGAAAGGGCAAAACGTAGGGTCAATAGGGCCTTGTGGGGTGTCAGTGAAGACATTAACAGCAAGGTGATTCATTATCGCCAGTTTGTGTTTGATGATGAGAGCTTGTACAGGCAGGACAGGGTGCATCTGTCCCACCGGGGAAATATTGGGCTACAGGATGCCCTGCATGGGCATTTTGGCATACCTGTGTGGGGAAAAAGGGGTCAGTGACAAGAGGCTTCTTTCTCTTTTTTGTGATGGATAGCAGCTTGGGAACCATGCTGTGGTGAAACTCCCTATGAGTCATGTGGGATGCCATTGCACCATCACCACCATGGGAGCGTGTGTGTGTGTGTGTCTTAAGGCATGGGGCATGGGCTCAAGTCTCGAAACAGCTGGACTGGATGACCCACAGGGGGGTTGAACCACGACTGAGTTCGGTCACCAAGGTTGTGCGCCGAGAGTAGCCCAGACCCCTTCCTGCTTAATTGCATGGTTTCCCGCTGCTATGAACACAAGGTATGCCTGAGGAATGGGCTGCCCTGAGATTTATTAATGAATAAAGTTGTGGACAACGCTTTCAACCCATCTATGGCATCTGTGAGGTTTTGGGATCAAAACCCACACCCGTCAAATCTGAATGGTCCAACCTCAGCAGCAAACACTACTCGACTAATTACCTATTTTTATCTTTTTGGGTTGCTTGGTTCAGTTAATACATTTTCAGTTTTTACTCCACCCATTTTCATGGTCTCTGACAAAAATTGACTGGAAGCGAAAAAAACAACAAATGAACTGAAATTGTGGAAACACAGTTGCTTGAACAGTGCTCAAATGTTGTTCACATTGACTACATACACCCTGCTGGAAATCGCACACACACACACCCTTGCTGGAAATTGCAACCCCACCCCCAGCCACATAAGCATCTATTTTGCTACCTGCTTCTGTTCTGGTGTCCTCCTCAACTTTTGACCCTACAGGTTGATTTCAATGAAATTTAATTGGGGGGGGAGGTAGGTATGGAGCTGAAGGTCCCAAAGTAAGGAGAAACCCACAATTTTGTAACACTCAAAGTGGTTCACCAGAAGGGGAGAGGTGGTCCCTTTTGCGGTCAAAACTGCCCACTGACCTACGCTGAGCATTCTCCCTCTTAGGAAACAACGTTTCATTAAGTTTGATTCCTTGCTATACAGAACTAATGGTAGCTTCTCTTAAGTCAACCTGACAGAATACCGAATGAACGACAAACATAAATTTCCTGCTCCACACTGGGTCTTCCTTGCAGATCGACATTTCGCAGTGAAACATTGACCCGTCCTAGACCACGCGCCAAGCTGAGAAGAAAGGAGAACACAGCCCAAAGCCCGGCAACAAAGGGTATGAAAAAAGTGAGCAGAAGAGCGAAACCAACAGTTAGTTTCAAAACTCATCACTGACTTCATTATATTTACGTAGTATCAAGACCGAAACCGTGTGTCTGACGTTATGTACATTATGACGAACTATGTATTTTAGGGATTTCCAGAAGACAGCAAAGATATAAATGTTGAAACACCCAAGCAAAGCTTTTTCCCCCTTGTTCTTCTTGGTAATATCAGCAACGTTTTAAATTTCTGAGAGGAAAAAGCTGGACGCCTAGTGTTGTCGTTTGATTACCCAATGGGATTTTTTAAAAAAAAGTTCTCAAGAGGAAATGATTTCCATGGCATCATAGAATCTTAGAGTTGGAAGGGTCCTCAGAGGGCATCTAGTTCAAGCCCCTGCTCAGTGCAGGAAATCCACAGCTACAGCACCCCTGACAGATGGCCGTCCAGCCTCTGTTTGAAAACCTCCGGCGAAGGAGAGCCCACCACTGCCCTAGGCCGTCTGTTCCACTGTTGAACAGCTCTTACCATTAGAAAGTTCTTCCTAATGTTCAGCCGAAATCGGATTCCTTGTAATTTGGGCCCATTGGTTCTAGTCCTGTCCTCAGAACCAACAGAGAACAAGTCTGCTCCATCCTCTGTGCGACAGTCCTTCAGACATTTGAAGACAGCTATCATGTCTCCCCTTAGCCTTCTCTTCTCCAGGATAAACATATGCAGCTCCTTCAACCTTTCCTCATAGGACTTCGTTTCCAGACCGCTGACCATCTTTGTTACCCTCCTCTGAAACCCGTTTCAATTTGTCAATGTCCTTCTTAAAATGTGGTGCCCAGAACTGGACACAGTACTCCAGATGAGATGTGACCAGCGCAGAATAGAGTGAAACTATTACTTCTCGTGACCTGGATACGAATGTTAATGCAGTCTAAAACTGCATTAGCCTTTTTAACAGCTGCATCACACTGCTGACTCATGTTCAGCTTGTGGTCAACTACAATCCCAAGAACCTTTTCACATGTACTGCTGTCAAGCCAAGCACCACCAATCCTATACTTGTGTATTTGATTTCTCTTACCTAAATGCAGAACCAGGGCATGAAATTTCAGATCAAATAATAAATTTCCAAAAAATAAATCAGTTGCCAGACTTTATCCTGATATTAAACTGTTCTTGTCCCACTACACCCCTGAACCAGTTGCCAGCCTCAGTTTCTGGGTGACAATGGCTCCCAGGCACCTGCAAATTTCATGCCCTGCGCAGAACTTTACATTTCTCTCCGCTGAATTTAATTATTATTATTATTATTATTTATTATTAACAAACATTTATATAGCGCCAGCAGTGTACCTGGCACTTTACAAAGTAATAAAATAGACAGGGTCCCTGCCCCTAGGGCTTACAATCTGAGAGACAGGAGCTGGGGGAGAGACTTAGGAAGGGGAACAGAGGGAGAGACAAGGGGTCTAACATTCATGAAGATGCGAGGTCTCAAGTGCACGTACTTGGCTTAGTTACGATGAGAATGACAGCAGGCAGGTCCATGTTGCAAGGATAAGGGTAAACCGATCGTAGGTATAGGAATAGTGGCTCAGCAGGATAAAGAGTCAGACAGAGCAGAGCGAAAGAGGTGAGTTTTAAGGAGAGATTTGAAGGTATGAAGGGAGGGGGCAAGGCGGATGTGGACAGGGAGGGAGTTCCAGGCATGGGGGGCAGCAAGTGAGAAGGGACGAAGGCGCTTAGGGGAGCAGGGAAGGCGTGGAAGGGTGAGAGAAGGGACAGAGGAGGAGCGAAGTGCACGGGCTGGAGTATGGAGGGCGATAAGTGCAGAGAGGTAGGGGGGAGCAAGGTTGTGAAGAGCTTTATAGGTGAAGACTAGGAGCTTGTGCAGGATTCGTTCAGGAAGGGGAAGCCAGTGAAGCGAAGAGAGGAGGGGCTGCACATGGTCGAAGCGACTGGCGAGGTAGATGACCCTGGCAGCAGAGTTTTGGACAGAGATGAGGGGAGAAAGGTGAGACCGGGGAAGGCCAGTGAGAAGGAGGTTACAGTAATCGAGGCGAGAGATGACCAGAGCATGAACAAGAGTTTTGGCAGACGAGACAGAGAGAAAAGGGCGAATCTTAGCAATGTTATGGAGGGAGAAGCGACAGGATTTAGCAACAGAGTCAATGTAGGGTTTAAAAGAAAGGGCTGAGTCAAAGATGAAGCCTAGGCTACGGGCTTGGGGGACAGGCAGGATGGTGACTCCATCAATAGTTATTGACAGTGAGGAAGGAGAGGAAGGATGAGGGGGGAAGATAAGGAGTTCAGTTTTAGCCATGTTGAGTTTGAGTTGACGTTGAGACATCCAGGTAGAGATGTCAGAGAGACAGTTGATGAGACGAGCTTGAACAGAGGGAGAGAGAGAGGGAGTAGAGAGATAGAGTTGAGTGTCATCAGCATAGAGGTGGTATTGGAAGCCATGGGAGGCAATGAGTTTGCCTAAGGATGAGGTATAGATCGAGAAGAGGAGAGGGCCAAGAACAGAGCCTTGAGGAACACCAACTGAGAGGGGGAAGGAGGAGGAGGCGGAGTTGGAGAGAGACACATTAAAGGAGCGGTCAGAGAGGTAGGAGGAGAACCAGTTATGGACAGAGCCACAAAAGCCAAGGGAGTGAAGGGAATCCAGCAAGAGTGAGTGGTCAACAGTATCGAAGGCAGCAGAGAGATCAAGGAGGACAAGAATGGAATAGAGACGTTTAGATTTAGCCACCAGAAGATCGTTGGTGATCTTAGCGAGAGCAGTTTCAGTAGAATGAAGGGGGCGGAAGCCAGATTGGAGGGGGTCAAGGGAGGAGTTGGAGGATAGGAAGTCAAGGCAGCGGGAGTAGACAACACGTTCAAGCAGCTTGGAAGCAAAAGGAAGGAGTGAGACAGGACGATAGCTAGAAGGGTCAGAGGGGTCAAGAGTGGACTTTTTGAGAATAGGAGAGACTGTGGCATGTTTGAAGGCAGAAGGGAAAGAGCCAGTAGAGAGGGAGAGGTTGATGATGTGCAGGAAGGAAGGGGCGACAGTGGGAGTAATGGAGGTGAGGAGGCGGGAAGGAATGGGATCAAGGGGGCAAGTGGAAGGGTTGGAGGAGGAGAGCAGAGAGGAGATTTCCTTAAGGGAGGCAGGGGAGAAGGAGGACATGAGAGAAGGAGGGGGAGGAGGGAGAGGGGTGGGAGTGGGAAGAGAGGAGTGGGAAGCGATGTCGAGGCGGATCTTGTCTATCTTGGAGGTGAAGAAGGAGGCAAGATCCTGAGCAGAAAGGGAAGAAGGAGGGGGAGGACAGGGAGGCTTGAGGAGGGAGTCAAAGGTAGAGAACAGGCGGCGAGGGTCCCGAGAACAGGACTCAATGCGGGAGGCATAGTAGTGTTGTCTAGCAAGGGAGATAGCAGAAGTAAGGGTGGAGAGACAGAATTTGAAGTGAAGGAAGTCAGCGTGAGAATGGGATTTGCGCCAGAGTCGTTCAGCAGCACGAGTGCAAGAACGGAGGTGGCGGATACTAGGGGTGAGCCAAGGACGGGGGTTGTGGGAGAAGGCAGGGCGGGAAGAGAGAGGGGCATGGGAGTCAAGTGTGGAGGAGAGAGAGGCGTTGAGAGCAGAGACAGCGGAGTCAGGGGAGGAGGAAGAGAAGACTGTAGGAAGAAGGGGAGAGAGAGAGGAGGCAAAGTCCAGGGGATCAATAGCTTGAAGGTCACGGAAGGGGCGTAGAGAAGGGGAAGAGGAGGGGGGACAGTGGGAAATGTTGAAAGAGGCAAGGAAGTGGTCTGATATAGGATGAGGATCGAAGGAGAGATCAGCGACAGAGCAGTTTCTAGAGAGGACAAGATCAAGAGAATGGCCATTAGTATGGGTGGGGGAGTTGGTCCAAAGGTGGAGGTTGAAGGAGGAGGCTAGGGAGAGGAAGCGAGAGACTGAGGGCTGAGATGGGTCATCAACATGAATGTTGAAGTCACCAAGGATGAGAGTGGGGATATCAACAGAGAGGAAGAAAGTGAGCCAGGACTCAAAGTCAGAAAGAAAAGAGGAGAGAGGACCAGGGGGACGGTAGATGACAGCAACACGTAGATGGAGGGGGGAGTAGAGGCGCACGGAGTGAGCCTCGAAAGGTATGGAAGGAGAGAGAGGGGGGAGGAGAAATTGGTTGGAACTGACAGGATTGTGTTAGATTTTGTTGTGTTACAACAAAACACAATACAACAAAAATTAGATCTAACACAAATCTAATTGTGTTAGATTTTCATCTATCCTTTTAAAATTTGATCACCAGAGAATGAAATTCCAGCTCGAACTCTGGGATTAAAAAAATAATCCACTCGTCAGACTTTATCCTGATATTAAACCGTTCTTGCCCCACTACCGGAACCAGTTGCCAGCCTCAGTTTTCTGGGTGCCAGTGGCTCCCAGGTGCCTGCAAATTTCATGCCCTGCTTCAACCCCTGCTATCTAGTATGACTTATCCAGTGGAATTGGTCAAACTGAAGCTAAAACATCAGATATTAATCATGGAGAAAGTATGTACTGGAGAGCTCCTTGTGGCTCTTAGGAGCGTCAGACTAATGGTTAACTGTAAAAATTTCATTTTGGTTATACATCAGGAGAGATTAAGAACAACCGCTGGCTCTCACACTAGAAATTCCTCAGTTTCTACTCAGAGCTCTAAAATATTTTGGCCTCAGCTTAGTTGCATACAGTGGCATAGCCAGGCCCTTAAAGCCTCTTTAATAGCTGGACTAAAAGCCCAGTGACACTGGTGTATCTGCAGTGTAAGTATCCTTCCGAAGGACAGAGTAATTTTCTTTTCCGCAGGCAATAGGGATAGCAGATTGTCACCTTATGAAATATTATTCTCATTTTCAAAATTCTGGACAAGGTCCTCTTATCACACTGTAAGAAGGCAAGGATGTGAGAATTCTAACATTCATTTTATCTTCACATGGTTCCTAAAGCTCCGTTTTCAGCTTTAGGATTCAGGGGTTTTTTGTTTTTATTTTAAATATAAGAATATATTTAACTGGCAAAATGGATTTATATCCAGAGCCAGTGTGGTGTAATGGCTTACGTGCGCAGTACTGGGGGGGGGGGACCCCGGTTCAAGTCTCGCCTTAGCCAATAACACACTGGGTGACCGTGGGCCAGTCACAATATATTCTCTCAACCTAACCTACCTCACAGGGTTGTTGTGGAGGATTAAAAAAAAGTTGTGTTTATATGTAAAATGCTTCAGGTGTCATGGCAGGGGGGGTGCTATGTAAAATTAAAGATTATTATATCTAAAGTTTGACTAATTGTTCAGAGTATATTCATCTATAGCCCTCTCTTTTCAATTATCCACATAATGAGAATTGAGGGGGGGGGGGTTAGACCTCGGGTGAGACACGAAGTGAGAATTTCATTTTGGCTTTTTTTTTTTTTTTTTAACCAACTCAGAATATTGTCACTTTTTAATACAAAATATTGTCAGGCTTGTGTGTGTCAAATAGGTTAGACTGGGTCAGGAGGTACTCTCCCCCCTTCCCCTCCAAGAAGTGCTTGTAAGAGCCTGCCTTAAAAGGGCGGATCCGTGAGGTTGGTTAGCATATAGTAGGAGAATGCAATTTTAATATGTTAATTTAGATATTAAATCTAGTTTAAGATGCAGCTTACAGAGCATGGCTAAGGCATGCCAACATCACACCCTTCACTCAGAAGGAAGTCTAGATGTGAATCCAAGGAGAACGAGAGGTTGCGGGTATGGAGAAAAAAATCCTCTAAATGGATATTCGCTACGTTGAGGGCACCAACTCCATGCAACAAAAATGAAATAAAAGCACTGACTGTGTGCAAGTGTGTGAATCCCCCAAAGTGACAACATACCTCCCAACAAGTAACGGCAGAGAATTAACATGGAAACTAATACAGACTGATGCAGAAATACTGCACTGAAGCTCACTGTTTGCCAAACAAATAGCTGACTATTTCAGTTTGAACTAAAAGCTGGCATTGTTGAGTATTTTACTAAATAGTCTTTTCCCATTCACATGACAAAAGACACACGATTCCTGCGCCAATATTCATTTGAGGCAAAACTGGAAGTCTCCAAGGGTAACGATGCTCAAAAAATACAATAGAATACTGCAAATTAAACCTCAGAGACTAGTTGTAAAATAAAATAAAACAAAACTAAATTCCAGTTTCTCTACACCCTGGTAACAAGATTAACTTAATATATGGCAAGTAAATGCCTGTGCTTTTAAACGCAGTCTAGAACATTCACACAGAAGAGCTGCACTACCAAGTACCTTGTGTCACACTCTCTTCTCACAACCTTTAGAATCCCATTTTTAACTCAACATTGTTTAATAATTTCTTTGACGTTTGAATCCTATTTTCCTCCCTCTCATATTCTACCTCATCATTATAGAGCTGTAACTGCAAGCATTAAAAAAAGGTAGCTTTTTTAAAAACAGGCCAAAGCTCATTCAGATAGGTGGACCAATATTGATCGACTGCCTCCTAGGGTGAAAATTTATTCCACAAGCTCAAAATGAAGATATGGTTACAGAAATAATAATATAAGCTTAATTGTCTAGCACCCTGGCTAACATTCATAATGGCCTAGATACTGAAAATACCTATGAGTAGTCCAAATCAAAATAAACAGGAACATGTGGGCAAAAGTTTCCACAATAAAAAAAACAAAAAACACCTCGCTAGACACAAAAAAATTAATGTTTGCATGCACAACATAGCCAGACCGGCTAGCTATATGTCTAAAGCGTCAGTTATACAAATCAACTCTCTTTCACTGAGTTTGGAAATGGTCCATTATTTAATGCCGTTTTATGCAAATAGCAAGCACCTTACTGACTGTTAACTCCAAGGTGTGAAATAGTGTTGCCATGACATTCACATAAACAACAATCTTTTTAATTTTGTGGATTATTAACTGTGAAACCAATTGGGGCATGGGGAAACTTTGGTTTTTATTAATTTGTTTAAGTTTACCTAGGATTTAGGAGGCAACAAATTTTATGCAGTGTTGCTCACTTAAGAGTCTTTGGCTCTAGAAGACTAGGGGTGTTAATAAATTAGTCCCTGTATTGCCAACATGGGATACCCTGAATATGTAGGGAGGAGGGAGTGTGTACACAACAGCTTGTGGGGAGCGGCTGGTATACTTAGCGGCTAGGCTACCCACCAGCTGTTGGGGGAGGAGGCTAGAAGGCGATAACTGGCCGCAGGCAGGTCCTGAGAAGCAGTGGTGGAGGAAGAGTTGGCAGGTCCCAAGAGCTTTAGCTCGCTGTGCCCCAAAACCCGCAGCCACCACTGCTGTTCTTGCTGCTGCCTCGGCCAACACTTCCCAGAACGTTCTGCCATTGCTCCTGCTGCTGCCACTTGGACCCCTGTGCGGAGGCAGGTCCTGGGGAGCAACAAGGGCAGCGACAGAAGCAGCAGCTGCTCACTGACTCTCGCAGGGAACCATCACTGTTCCTGCTCCCAGGGATCCAGGTCCGTGTGCGGGGACAAGGACAGCAGCCACAGTGACTTCCTGCTGCTGCCGCCATGCTCTCTCCCCATGCATCTGTCACCACATCATACCTACTACATGCTAGTGCTTAGCCAAATATCCACTGAAGTCCACTGTGCAGGGTGAGCGAGTAGCCAGCACCTAGCTGACGAATTAGGGGTTTAAACACATTATGCTAGGTATTGTTTCCAGCATGAAACCTGCACCAAGTGTAATGTGTAAAAAATACCTTACAGCGAAGACCGCTTATACCCAAGATTATCCTGCAATCGACCAACAGCTATATAGAACATATATCCTATAAAACCCCTACAACATAGGAAGAATTCTTCCTGTCCGCAATACACACTAGGACCCCAAATACCCAACTGGATGTGGGTGGTGGGAACTTTGTACCCACACAAGGCTCCAGTGAAATCACTGGGGCTTGGAGGACAGATCAACTGCAAGATACGGTCCTAACTGTGGCCCTCCACTGCAGAGATTACATGGACACCCCCCAACTCACACACATGGGCGAGGGGGGGCACGTCCATGCGAAAAGGCCCTGTGTGGTGAGTAACAGAATTTTTCATTTAGCTATTTCAGAGTTATTAACCTTGCCTTGTACTGCACAATAAACAGACCTACTGTTAGTTCCTCCCCTGCACCCCCAGGTTTGCTGGTGGTAGTTTTAGACAGTAATGCAGGTGGCGCATTCATAATCTCCAATGTTGTAATTCAGAAGCTAGTAGAAGTAAAACATTCAGCCCAACTGGAGGGGGGGAGAGAAGGAGGAAGAGAAATAAGGATACGAATCTCACAGTGGCATTTTCGGCTCTAAAAGATGATGGCCCCCTGGTCACACCACCACCAAAGCGGGCAGAGAGGAAACTGGAGAATAAAGTCGATAGGAATTTTTAATTTTATTTTAAGAATTTGATACCCCACCCTTCCTGCCCCAGGCAGCCTGGGGCGGCTAACAACATAAATATAAAGTATCATAAAACAAATTAAATCATACAACAAAAACCTACCCCAACCCTCACCAATCTCCCCACCCGTACCCCTCTCCCTCGCCAAACGCCTGACAGAACAGCCAGGTCTTACAGTTCCTACAAAAGGCTGGGAGGTCTGGAGCCAGACAGGCCCCCACCAGGAGGGAGTTCCAAAGGCTTGGCATGGCCACTGAGAATGCCCTATTCTGCGTGGCCCCGCGGGAAACCCAGGGGACCTCCAGCACGGCGCCCCCGGACAACTGCAGGGGCCGGTCTATTATTATTATTATAAACATTTATATAGCGCCAGTCGTGTGATCTGGCGCTGTACAGAACACAGAATTAGACAGGGTCCCTGCCAGTGGCTTACAATCTAAAAGACAAAGAGGGCGGGGGAGACAGGGAGAGGGGACAGTGGGAGAGACAGGGGAGAAGACAAACAAACATTCAAGCAGATGCGAAATCTCAGGTGCGTGTGCTTGGCTTGGTTACAAAGAGGTTGGTAGCAGCAGTCAGCAGAGAAGGGCCGACAGTAAGTGTACGGGGAAAAACTAACAGGCATTAGGAAAGGCAGCATGGAAAAGGTGGGTCTTGAGGAGGGATTTGAAGGAGCGGNACTAGCAGGCATTGGGAAAGGCAGCAAGGAAAAGGTGGGTCTTGAGGAGGGATTTGAAGGAGCGGAGGGAGGGGGCAAGGCGGATGTCGGCAGGGAGGGAGTTCCAGGCATGGGGGGCAGCGAGGGAGAAGGGTTGAAGGTGGTTAGGCGAGCAGGAGAAACGAGGGAGAGCGAGGGAGGGGACGAAGGAAGAATGGAGAGCGCGTGCAGGAGTGCGTAGGGAAATTAGGTCCGAGAGGTAAGGGGGAGCTTGGTCATGGAGCGATTTGAATGTGAAAACCAGGAGTTTAAACAGGATACGTTCAGGAAGAGGGAGCCAGTGCAGGGAGAGGAGGAGAGGCTGCACATGGTCGAAGCGACGGGCAGAGTGAATGACCTTGGCGGCAGAGTTTTGGATTGCAATAAGGGGGGACAGGTGAGAGCGAGGGAGGCCAGCAAGTAGAAGGTTGCAGTAGTCGAGGCGAGAGATAACCATGGCATGAACAAGGATTTTGGCCGAGGAGATAAAGAGAAAGGGGCGGATGCGGGCAATGTTGCGGAGAGTAAATCGGCAGGATTTGGCCACAGAGTCAATGTAAGGTTTAAAAGAGAGGTGCGTGTCAAAGACGAAGCCCAAGCTGTGGGCATGGAGAACGGGATGGATGGTGACCCCATCGATGCAGATGGTCAGGTTAGAGGGAGAGGAGGGTCTAGAACCCGGGGAGTGAGGCGATCTTGCAAATAGGCACGGCCCAGGCCATGTAAGGCTTTATAGGTCAAAACCAACACTTTGAATGGAGCCCAGAAGACTACTGGCAGTCAGTGAAGAGATCGGAGCACTGGCGACACAGTCCCACCAAGAGCCGGGCCTCCGCATTCTGCACTAGCTGCAGCTTCCGAGCAGATAAGGAGGAGATCTTCAGTACTCTGCCAGGTATGCCAAAAGACCACAACACGCTATTTTACTTCATTCCAGTATCTTGACAGTATAAAAGTAGAGCAGCCGATTTACTCGGAGGGACACCGTGACCTACATTATGAATGGCATATTTCCATTCCAATAACGCAGAACAACAAAAAGTATGAAGTTTAAAACAAACAGCTCTGATACTCAGCAATCCAACATAAGCCAACAAGATTCCAGCACCTGTGCAACTGCTGCCACACTTCTAATATGAAAGTAGTTTTTTTTACTATTCACATCTGGGAGTGAACTTTGGGATTTTGGCAATAATTTGGGCAAGGGAATCTACGCAGCATAAGAGTTATGCAGTTTATTTTATTTCTATATTTTTACTCTGCTCCTCTCAGTGACTTGGGGCAGCTTACAGCAATGCTAAAACATTAAATAGAACAAAACATTAAACATTTACAATAATAAAACAACAATAATAAAATCCAGTTCCAAACCTGGTCTGAGTAATTAATAAACAACACCCCCCCACCCCAGTTGCAGCTATGCACCTCTATCCCAAACAGTCACAGGATCCTGTAACCTTCATGTGCAGCAAATACAAGCTCTATCAAATAGTGCCGCGAATCACATAGATGGGGCCTAAACCCAAATACTTTGAAGTCAGGGAGAAACTTTTCATTAACTTATGGGCCCGAGATGAAGATGAAGTCATTTTCAGATCTTATTCAAATTGGATTTCTGTTTTGTTCTCTGCAGGGGGTAAACGTACTGAACCCTACAAGAATCACATTATACAGATATTTCAAAGACCAAGAGGACCATACATAGCTATATCTTATCAGCACACAAAAACAGCCAGAGATTTTCACTTGTGCATTCTTGTGATCCATGACAATGCTAGGTTGAAAATGTTAGCCTATTCATTTCCCATACCTAAATGCCTGAAAAGCAGCTAGTGAGGATTACAGTGTGGCAGGGAATAAAAACAATGTTTACTAATCTCTTTATTACAAACACCACCGTGATATCATCGTACTTCGGATATACTTTCAGAGCACTTGGTTTTTATTTGTTTTTTCCTTTACAGAGGACAATAAAAGAAAACAGCATCAAAACTCAGAATTCTCTACAAAAAAATCCTTCCAAAGAAGTGAGACCAGTGTCATCTCAGTGGAAGTTGATACGATACAGAGGATGACCAACAAATTACATTTCCTCATTTTTTGAGATTACATTCCACTGAACCTTATTTCAACAGTTTTGCACTCTGTACACAATTCGTGTGACCTCCTGAAACTTTCAAACCATTGAGCAACACCAATGTCACCACTTTCAAGTTTCCTGTTGTGCTGAAGTTCATGGATCTCACCTCTAAAACTTCAGTCTACCACAGGCAGCAGAAAACATGAGAAGGAATGTGATGATGGAAAGAAAATATCTGGGAAATGTGGGTTACTAAAAAATCAGATACTTCAGCAATGTGAAGATCCTTCCCAAAGCATCTTCATTACAATATTAACGGACTTTCATTACTACAGCAAAACTCTTTAAGAGCCACACTCTTTGCTATACAGTCTCATAGTGAGCATTACCAGTGGAGTTCAAAAGATCCAGTCTCCAAACAACATACTGGTTTATTCCAAACTACATCCTTATTCAAACACCATTTGAATAGTTTCAATAGAAAATATACAACTGTGATAAACTCTTTATAAAGGCCCCACTTTTGCAAATGTGTAGAGTTTTACTACCATGACCGAGTAGTCCCATTTACTTCAATGGGATTATTCACAATACTAAAGCTAAACCTGCACGTAACAGCAGGATCAGAGCCATAGGATAGGTTGGATACAATACATAGGGCTTTTTCACACAAGGCCAACAAAACACCCTATGGTAAAGTTTCCAGAGGTGTGTACACACAGCTTTCCATCTGGAACGCAGAGAAGACTTACTCCACTAGTTCAAACTATGGTAGTTTACTACAGGATAACTGGCAAATTACCCTTGAGTAGATAGAGCACTGTGTAACCAACTTGGGCATTATCCTGAGGTAATAGCCGCTAAGTCCAAAGCACAGTCTGGATGCCAGGGTCAAAGTTCTGTAGCCTATTTATTTTTTTCTCTTCTTCTTCCTGAGAAGTTTAATGTAACATGATTTTGGAACAGATTTTTTTAGCTCTTGAACATACAGTGCAGAAGTTGCATAATGAATTAAACTCCAACTATAGCAACAATCTAGAAACAGCAGTTCTGAAGTCAAAGTAGCAGTTTCTAGCCATATTTATACCTACAAGTTTACAGTTTACATAATGATTGTACACTCTACATATTCTATGCATTTCCAAGAGGCCAGGGAAAAAAGGGGATGTATTTCTAAAGAAAAAGAAAAAAGATTTTGAGCAGAACATGTATTATGTTTGGGGGGAAAAGCAGGAGCATTCTTGGCTGTGTCAACCTACACCAGCTGCAACATAAAGGATGGCAAATAAATTAGGCCTTTGGAAAAACTGCTTCTACCTAATCAAGAGACCATTTTAGCTGCCAAACTCTGTATAAACAGCAATCACATTCTCTAATCCCCTCTAGTGCTAATGGGAAGCTTCATACCTTTGAAGCCTAAGGGGAGGAATCTCATGCATCTGGAGACAAATACCGTACGGTTCAGAAGTCACTTTAGGCGGTAGCAACGCAACCCAAATCCTTAGAGTGCAGAGGCTGGGGCTACCTTAGGGAAATACGGGGGGTCGCACTTTCGGAGGGGAGGAAGGATGGACTTTCAGTCTATTCGAGGTGAATACACTGGCGATGTTAAAAAGTCCACCTTCCCCTCCCCCGGTGCGGGCGCTGCTTGCTCGGACAGTGGCAGAGATTCCACGGAGAGGCAGCGGGGGGCCAGGTGAGTGTCCGAGTCGTGGGTTCGAGCCCCAGCTCAGCCACTGACCTTGGGCAACACACTTAACCTCGCTTGAACTTGAAACGGATTCCCTTCTTCCAACCCGCCGGGCTGGAGGCGGGGGTGGGAGAGCCCTGCCCTGCCTGCCAGCTGCGCGGCTCCCCGGGAGGCCCGGGCATTCCCATGCTCTACTCACAGTCCAGGTGTTTCTTCTTGGGGCCCATGACCTCGTGGGTGGTGGCCTTACAGACGGCTTTGGAGATGGCGGAGCCGGTGACACTGTGCTGCGCGGCCGTGATCCGGTCGGTGATCGACTGGCCCGACATCTTTCCCCCCGGCCGGCTCCCCTCCGGCCCGCTCCCAGCAGCCAGGGAAGGGTTAAGCTGAACGCCCGGCAGCAGCTGCGCCTCGGCTCCGAGCCCCCCCGGGGGAGGGTGCACAAAGCGCCTCTCTGCGCCCCGCGGGCTCCAGCCTCCCCCCCCGCTGCCCGCCCTGGGCTCCCAGGGGAGCCTCGCTCTCGCCTGCCCGGGGCTCCGCTCGGTCTCTCGCCTCCACCCCCCGCTCGGTCTCCTTCCCCGGGCTCCTCACTCCGGCTTTTCCTTTCACATTTCCACTCCCAGACAAAATGGCGGCGGCTCCGCGGCAGTAGCGGCGGCGGCGTCAGGTGACCTAGCGGTCGCCACCTCCCCCGGCCCCTCAGCCAGCCCGTGGACACCGCTGCTCCCAGCCCCGGTGCTTCCCCCCCGGCCCTCCTGACCTGACCGGCTTCCTCTCCCCAGAGTGAGCAGGCCCCTCAGAGATACGGGACCCCCAAAGACCCACAGGCCGCCCCTCAGAGATCCCACAGCCCCAAATACCCGAATCTGACCCTTCAAGGGGTCCCAGAAAGCCACCCCCAATCCTGTGCCCTTAGAGATACCAGACCCCCAAATACCTGAGTCTGACCCCTTCAAGGGGTCCCAGAAAGCCACCCCCAATCCTGTGCCCTTAGAGATACCAGACCCCCAAATACCTGAGTCTGACCCCCTTCAAGGGGTCCCAGAAAGCCACCCCCAATCCTGTGCCCTTAGAGATACCAGACCCCCAAATACCTGAGTCTGACCCCTTCAAGGGGTCCCAGAAAGCCACCCCCAATCCTGTGCCCTTAGAGATACCAGACCCCCAAATACCTGAGTCTGACCCCTTCAAGGGGTCCCAGAAAGCCACCCCCAATCCTGTGCCCTTAGAGATACCAGACCCCCAAATACCTGAGTCTGACCCCTTCAAGGGGTCCCAGAAAGCCACCCCCAATCCTGTGCCCTTAGAGATACCAGACCCCCAAATACCTGAGTCTGACCCCTTCAAGGGGTCCCAGAAAGCCACCCCCAATCCTGTGCCCTTAGAGATACCAGACCCCCAAATACCTGAGTCTGACCCCTTCAAGGGGTCCCAGAAAGCCACCCCCAATCCTGTGCCCTTAGAGATACCAGACCCCCAAATACCTGAGTCTGACCCCTTCAAGGGGTCCCAGAAAGCCACCCCCAATCCTGTGCCCTTAGAGATACCAGACCCCCAAATACCTGAGTCTGACCCCTTCAAGGGGTCCCAGAAAGCCACCCCCAATCCTGTGCCCTTAGAGATACCAGACCCCCAAATACCTGAGTCTGACCCCTTCAAGGGGTCCCAGAAAGCCACCCCCAATCCTGTGCCCTTAGAGATACCAGACCCCCAAATACCTGAGTCTGACCCCTTCAAGGGGTCCCAGAAAGCCACCCCCAATCCTGTGCCCTTAGAGATACCAGACCCCCAAATACCTGAGTCTGACCCCTTCAAGGGGTCCCAGAAAGCCACCCCCAATCCTGTGCCCTTAGAGATACCAGACCCCCAAATACCTGAGTCTGACCCCTTCAAGGGGTCCCAGAAAGCCACCCCCAATCCTGTGCCCTTAGAGATACCAGACCCCCAAATACCTGAGTCTGATCCCTTCAAGGGGTCCCAGAAAGCCACCCCCAATCCTGTGCCCTTAGAGATATCAGACACACACACCCCACCCCAATACCTAAATCTGACTCCTTCAAAGGATACTAAGGGCAATCCTGTGTCTGTAGAGATACCAGATACCCAACTCTGACCACTTCAAGGAGTATCAGAAGCCTCCCAATTCTGCCCCCATAGATATACCAGACCCCCAAATTCTTGAATCTGACCCCTTCAAGGGGTACAAGAAAGCTCCCCCAATCCTGTGCCCTTAGACATAGGCTTCCCCCCCAATTCTGCCCCCTAGAGATACCAGACCTGCAAATACTTGAATATGACCCTTTGAAGGGGTACCTGAAGGCCTCCCCAATTCTTCCCTCATAGAGATACCAGGCCTCCAAATACCCAAATCTGACCCCATTAAGGGGTACCAGAAAGCCCCCCAATCCTGTGTCCTTAGACATACCAGACCACTAAATAACAACCTGAATTTGACCCCTTCAAGGGGTACCAGAAAGCACCCCCCAACCCTGTGCCCTTAGAGATACCACATCCCCAAATATTTGAATCTGACCCCTTCAAGGGGTACCAAAAGGCTCCCTCCAATTTTGCACCATAGAGATACCAGTCCCCCAAATACCTGAATCTGACCCCTTCGAGGGGTACCAGAAAGCCCCTCCCCCAAATCCTGTGCCCTTGGAGATACCAGAGCTCTAAATACCTGAATCTGACCCCCTTCAAGTGGTACCAGAAAGCCCCCCAATCCTGTGCCTTTAGGGAAATACCAGATCCCCAAATACTTGAATGTGACCCCTTCAAGGGGTACCAGAAAGCTCCACACAATCCTGCCACCTTAGAGAGACTAGACCTCCAAATACCAGAATCTGTCCCCACAAAGGATACCAGAAAGCCCTCAACCCACAACCTGGGCATCTCAAAGTATGCGAGCCCCCCAAATATCCTCAATCCATCCTCTCTGGGGTTCTGTAAAGAACCCCTCTAATTCCCACACCCCAGCCCCCTCAGAGGTACTATAGAATTCCACAAATACCCACAATCCAGTCCCCTCAGAGATAGTGCTGTACATTGTGTGCTATCCACCCTGACTTCAAGATCTTTTTCTAAGTGATAACACTTAATTTAGAATTGTGCAAGTATAATGATGATTAGTTTTTCCTAAGTGCATTACTTTGTACTTATCAACGTTGAATTCCACCTGCCATTTTATTGCCAAATCACCCAGGTTTAAGAGATTCTTCTGTAACTCTTCACAGTCTGCTTTGGACTCAACTATCTTGAGCAATTTTGCATCATCTGCAAATTTTGTCACCTCACTCTTCACCCCGGTGAAGAGTAAACCGCACTAGTCTGAGTACAGATTCCTGAGGTGTCTTCTTGTTTACTTCTCTCCATTGTGAGAACTAACCCTTTTCGCTATCTTTTATCCAGTTACTGCCAGAGGAAGTGGTTAAGGCTGGTAGTGTAGCTTGTTTTAAAAACTAGCTGCCCCCATCAAGGGGTACTAAGGGCAATCCTGTGCCCTTAGAGATACCAGATACCCAACTCTGACCACTTCAAAGGGTATCAGAAGCCCCCCCCCATTCTGCCCCTACAAAGATACCAGACCCCCAAATGCTTGAATCTGACCCCTTCAAGGGGTACAAGAAAGCCCCCTCCCCTAGTCCTGTGCCCTTAGACACAGGCTTCCACCAATTCTGTCCCATAGAGATACCAATTCCAATTTAATTTATATCCCGCCTCTCTCCTGAAGGACTTGAGGCGGCTTACAACACAAAAATACAAAATACATTCTGGGTCTTTGTTCCACACAGGGAAGACCCAAGTCATCAACCAGACCCCATCCTTCTGTCCTTCCCTCCCTTGAGGAAATCTCCCTGCTCTCCTCCTCCAACCCTTTCACTTGCCTCCTTGACCCCATCCCCTCCCACCCTCTGACCTCCATTGCTTCCACTGTCGCCCCTTCCCTCCTGCACATCATCAGCCTCTCCCTCTCTCCTGACTCCTTCCCCTCCGCCTTCAAGAACGCTACTCACTGTCTCTCCTATCCTGAGAAAGTCTACTCTCGACTCCTCTGACCGTTCTAGCTACTATCCTGTCTCACTCCTTTTGCTTCCAAGCTTCTTGAACGTGTTGTCTACTCCCGCTGTCTCGACTTCCTCTCCACCAACTCCTCCCGTGACCCCCCTCCAATCTGGCTTCGGCCCCCTTCACTCTACTGAAAGTGCTCTCGCTAAGATCACCAACGATCTTCTTGTGGCTAAATCTAATCGCCTCTACTCCATTCTTGTTATCCTTGACATCTCTGCTGCCTTTGATACTGTTGATCACTTACTCTTGCTGGACTAACTTCACTCCCTTGGTTTCCGTGGCTCCATTCTCCACTGGTTCTCCTCCTACCTCTCTGACAGCTCCTTCAATGTGTCTCTTGCCAACTCCACCTCCTCCTCCCTTCCACTCTTGGTTGGTATTCCCCAAGGCTCTGTCCTTGGCCCTCTCCTTTTCTCTATTTACACCCTGTCCCTAGGCAAACTCATTGCTTCCCATGGCTTCCAATATCACTTCTATGCTGATGACACTTAACTCTGTTTCTCTACTCCCTCTCTCCATCTATTCAAGCTCACCTCACCAGCTGTCTCTCTACCTTGATGTCTCAGCATCAACTCAAACTCAACATGGCTAAAACTGAACTCCTTATCTTCCCCCCTCAACCTTCCTCTCCCTCTTCCCTATCGATCCTTATCGACGGGGTCATCATCCTTCTCATCCCCCAAGCCTGTAGCTTCGACTTCATCTTTGACTCACCCCTTTCTTATAACCCCTACATTGACTCTGTTGCCAAATCCTGTCGCTTCTCCCTCCATAACATTGCTAAGATTTGCCCTTTTTTCTCTGGGTGAAAGCAGACATGACGCTAGCCACCCTTTAACCACCCTTGGTGGTCATTTATGCATGTTGCAGGGCTGCATAGGGCACCAA
>QEPC01006282.1:9184586-9198216 GCA_003113815.1 Sphenodon punctatus
GAAGCCCGCCTGGCCCCAAGCCTGTTAACATTCCGGCGGTATTGTAAGACCTGGCTGTTCGCCCAGGCCTTTGGGGTGGGGGGGAGGGGGGGTTAAGGGCTTTGTTTTCTTCCCCCTACCTTGTTTTATGGTCTTAATGTCAAAGCTGTTTCTCTGGCCCTGTTTTAAAAAGTATTTAACTTTGATTGTTTTAAATTGTTTATATATTGTATGATGTTTTATTGTTGGAAGCCGCCCCGAGCTGTGTACAGGAGGGGCGGGGTACAAATGTCTTAAATAAATAAAATACCCATGAATTGCCCTGTTAGGGATCACCAGTATAGCATACTGTTTGTTTTTTGTCCATATCTCCTTTGAAGTGAAATGAGGGGATCCTTCATTAGTCTTTATTCTGTGAAGTTCTTTCACCAGAAAAAAAGAATAGTTTATTATTTATAGAGACTGCATTATGAGAAAGTCTTTTTCTATATGAATTAATAGCTAATGAAAAACAGGATTTTAATTTATTTTTTATTTAAAAAGAATCCTATTATGACTTCTTTATTTCTCAGTATTGCCAGAGTGTTCACCATAAAGCCACTTCCCTTTCCTCTCCACATTTTTGGCACTAATTTGAATTAATTGTACCTTCATGACCCTGACCATCCTGCACATTAAAGTCACTGATAGTTTTTCTATTTACTTCAGTGGGTACAGAATCAAACCCTAAGTAGTGGAACTTTTTTTGTCTAATTTGGGGTTCTATTCTGAATACTGGGCCGGTAAGGAACTGGCATGCATGATTAAGGAAATTACCCTTAGAATAAGGGATAGGGATCTGCAGGAGGAAATTGCAGCTATTAGAGCCTTCGCTCATGTTGCCGACTACCTATTGTTCATGCCACCCTGACCCAGTATAGCTGATTATTTAGTCTCAGGTATTCCCTCTAGAGGGAAATATTTTTGTGTGCTAGACTAAATGCCCTACCTACTGCCCTGTTGGATGGACGCACTTGGGCTATAGAGTTTTCTGCGCGTTTATGCCCTTTTGATGCGCAATGTGTGGTGACAGTTCAGCACTTACTTTTGAGCTGTCATCTATATGATGGTATCCATCCTGTCTATCTTGCTTCTCTGCTTCAGAAATACCCTGGCAGAACAGAACATAATTTGCTCTGTTTGGCTTTGGCAGATGTGGACCCCAGTATTACAGCTGTGGTGGCACAATGTCTTGTGGCTGCACTAAATCTCCGTACACTTTTTTTGCAATCCCGGCTCCCCATGCTTTAGGGGCTAAAAATTGTGGCACTGTGAGTATATTGTCTGGCTCACTAGTGGCTTTTGAGTTTTATTTTTAGTGTTTATTCTTAGGTTTTTACATGTATTTGCATTTGTTATTATTTGTAAACTCAGGGGGTACTACCCCTGTTTTCGCCTCTATGTTTAGGCTGCTTGCTTTTGTGCCATGTAACATTGTCTTTTGTTCTTATGTTTATTGGCTTCAGCCGCAAATAAATAAATAAATAAATAAATAACCCTAAGTAGCTACCAAAAGAGAACTGAAGAAGAAGAAAATGTTCACCATGACCAAGAAGCAGTAATGGATGCCAGGAGAGCGTCAGTAAGTAGGCAGCCCCACTACAATAATAGCCCGACTCCTGGCAGGTTCTACTGAGTCTGTCAACAATTCTGATTTTATAGCACCTGGAAAGTTTCTTCCATTTCTTTTCTTGCACTGTGGAAAAGAAACCCCATAACATGGGAATTTCAATGTCAGGCACTGGGAAATGCTTTATGTTTTGGCTCTGAGCTGCTTGAGTGCATGGTGAAGTGCTGAAATTGTGTGCGTATGTGGTGATGTGTCATTGTGATAGCTACTTGACATCCAAAGGAACGGGAAAAGTAACAAAGTTTCCCCAGACAAAATATTGTTGGCATTCTCCCAAAATAGTGATTTATAGAATGGTTTTGGTGGTAATGGTGGTTATTATAAATAAAAGTTGCCTGCTGCTGTTCCATCTCCTGTTGTGATAGAGTAAGTGTGACAAACATAATCCCTTCATAATCAAAGAGATGACCTTGGGTTCTATGGCCCATGTTTTCTCACACCTAAGCAATCCTATCAGTTTCAGTAGGGCTGTGCAGATTCATTTGGCCTTACGAGTCTATTATCTGATTTCACCACTTCTCTTGTTGGGATCCAGGACAAAAGAAGAAAAGGAACTGGGAACTTGAATCACTGTTTCTCTTTCTTTTCACCTTGGCTTCTATTTCACGAGCCCAGAATTACTAAAAGGAAAACCGTCACCATCCTCTTGTTTTTCTTATTGAATTTTTCAGAATGGATAGCTGAATCCTCTATGCCTTAATGACAGATTCTTTCACAGGGGGCATACATGTGTCTGAGCTCCCCTGGAATTTTGACACCAAAGCTTTATGTGAATTTTGTGATAATTTCACTCCTGCAGTTGCAGGCATGTCTACACAGTATCCAGTTTTACACCAATTTATCCATGTTGGGTGTAACCCATCAGTGTAGACACAGTTACACTGATTTAAAACCTGGTGTAATTGCACCAGCACTGTTGTGGACCCTCTGGCACCCAGGATCACAAGCTACCCCTCTGTCCTTCCCCAAGCTTGGGCAAGACCCGCTTGTGTCTCCTGTGGTGTCAGATCCCTAACACCACTGGCCTCTGGCAACCTGGTCTTTCCTGGTTTCTTTTACCAATTGCTTAACAGCAAGGCAGTCCTCAAACCTCTTGGGCCCTGTGTTTTCATCCCCTGACACTGGGCACTCATAGAAATTCTAGATCCTCTGTTTCCAGATCACCAGATTCACCTCAAATCACTGCTCTCTTAAGACACTCAGCACTTGAGTCCAATTGTAGTAAACTAAAAGAAAATTTATGGCACCAATGCAGGCCCTGCAACATGTATGTTTCATAAGCAGCCTGGGAAAAATATACATAGGTGGCAACCCTANCTTCCACTGTCGCCCCTTCCCTCCTGCACATCATCAGCCTCTCCCTCTCTCCTGACTCCTTCCCCTCCGCCTTCAAGAACGCTACTCACTGTCTCTCCTATCCTGAGAAAGTCTACTCTCGACTCCTCTGACCGTTCTAGCTACTATCCTGTCTCACTCCTTTTGCTTCCAAGCTTCTTGAACGTGTTGTCTACTCCCGCTGTCTCGACTTCCTCTCCACCAACTCCTCCCGTGACCCCCCTCCAATCTGGCTTCGGCCCCCTTCACTCTACTGAAAGTGCTCTCGCTAAGATCACCAACGATCTTCTTGTGGCTAAATCTAATCGCCTCTACTCCATTCTTGTTATCCTTGACATCTCTGCTGCCTTTGATACTGTTGATCACTTACTCTTGCTGGACTAACTTCACTCCCTTGGTTTCCGTGGCTCCATTCTCCACTGGTTCTCCTCCTACCTCTCTGACAGCTCCTTCAATGTGTCTCTTGCCAACTCCACCTCCTCCTCCCTTCCACTCTTGGTTGGTATTCCCCAAGGCTCTGTCCTTGGCCCTCTCCTTTTCTCTATTTACACCCTGTCCCTAGGCAAACTCATTGCTTCCCATGGCTTCCAATATCACTTCTATGCTGATGACACTTAACTCTGTTTCTCTACTCCCTCTCTCCATCTATTCAAGCTCACCTCACCAGCTGTCTCTCTACCTTGATGTCTCAGCATCAACTCAAACTCAACATGGCTAAAACTGAACTCCTTATCTTCCCCCCTCAACCTTCCTCTCCCTCTTCCCTATCGATCCTTATCGACGGGGTCATCATCCTTCTCATCCCCCAAGCCTGTAGCTTCGACTTCATCTTTGACTCACCCCTTTCTTATAACCCCTACATTGACTCTGTTGCCAAATCCTGTCGCTTCTCCCTCCATAACATTGCTAAGATTTGCCCTTTTTTCTCTGGGTGAAAGCAGACATGACGCTAGCCACCCTTTAACCACCCTTGGTGGTCATTTATGCATGTTGCAGGGCTGCATAGGGCACCAATGTAGCCCTGCAACATGCATAAATAACCACCAAGGGTGGTTAAAGGGTGGTTAGCGTCATGTCTGTTTTCACCCTCTGTCTCCTCTGCCAAAACCCTTGTTCACACCCTGGTCATCTCTCGCCTTGATTACTGTAACCTCCTTCTCATTGGCCTCCCCGGCTCTCACCTTTCTCCCTTTATCTCCATCCAAAACTCTGCTGCCAGGGTCATCCACCTCGCTCATCGCTTAGACCGCATGCAGCCCCTCCTCTCCTCTCATCACTGGCTCCCCCTTCCTGAACAAAGCCTGCACAAGCTCCTAGTCTTCACCTATAAAGCTCTTCACAACCTTGCTCCCCCCTACCTCTCTGTGCTAATTTCCCTCCATACTCCAGTTCGTGAACTCCGCTCCTCCTCTGTCCCCTCTCCCCCTCCCCCCCTAACCACCTTCGTCTTTTCTCCCTAGCTGTCCCCCACGCCTGGAACTTCCTCCCTGCCCATATCCGCCACACTCCCTCTCTTCGTACTTTCAAATCTCCCAAGACCCACCTGTTCCGCTCTGCCTTCCCCGACTCCTCGCTCCATTCACCTAACTCCTGCTGATACCCTCCATCCAGTACAATCTGTTACCTGAGGTCTGTGTACTCATATCCTCACCATGCGGACCAGCCAGCCATCATTTTCTATGTAACCAAGCCAAGCGCATGCACCTGGGGCCTCGCATCTTCGTGAATGTTACACTTAAGAGTCTTTGATGAGGGTCCTTGTCAAAGGTTTCCTGGAACTCCAAATACACTATATTAACTGGAAGACTCTTAACCACATGCTTGCTGACACCCTCAAAAATTCTAATAGATTGTTGAGGCATGGTTTCTCTTTGCACATTGGCTTCTCTCCATCATATCAGGGTTGTCCATATGGCTAATATTTCTATCCTTTACTATGACTTCTACCAATTTGCCTGATTATGTTCATTGTCCTGTACAGCAGTTTCCAAGGTCACCTCTGGAGCCTTTTAAAAAAAAAAAATGGCTCCTGTCCTGTAGGACAGGCTGATTATAGTGATAAGTTACATATTACTGTTAGTAGTTCTGTAGTTTCATATTTGTTTCAGGTAACAGATTGTACTGGATGGAGGGTATCAGCAGGAGTTAGGTGAATGGAGCGAGGAGTCGGGGAAGGCAGAGCGGAACAGGTGGGTCTTGGGGGATTTGAACAGGTGGGTCTTGGGGGATTTCGCCCCAAAATGAATAATTTGCAATAAACACTTTCCAGCAGTCAAAAAACACAGATTTTGGTGTTTTTAATCAGAGAATTTAGAGCGTTTTTTCCATAGAATTTCCAAATTTTTGGCAAGTTTTTTGGCAGAGAAAACTAGGAACCCTGGTCATCAGTACGCTGATGACCCCACTGTACCTCTCATTTTCATCTGACACAGACCCAGCAGTCTCGGTGTTTGCCCGGTGTTTGGCTGCGGTGGGAGAGTGGATGAGGACGAGCCGTCTGAAACTGAATCCCGACAAGACGGAGATGATGCTGATGGGTAAGGGTGAGGGAGTGGAGGCCCCCATCAGTGACGGGGTGCATCCCTCAGGTTCGGAGTCTGGGGGGAGTCCTTGATTCGCAGCTCTGTCTGAACGCCCAGGTGGCAGCTGTGGCAAGGAGTGCGTTTGGTAAATTACCTCTGGTCCAACGCCTTTGGCCGTATAGCTACAACTCTGATCTTACCACCATCATCCATGCATTCATCACCGCCGTTGGACTCTGCATGGGGTTACCCTTGGTGACGACCCAGAGGCTGCAGCTAGTGCAGAATGCGACAGCTCAGCTCCTTGCAGGGACAAGCCGTCGGGAGTACACAACACCAATGCTCCGTTCTTTGAACTGGCTGCCAATAGTCTTCCAGGCCCAATTCAAAGTGTTGGTTATAACCTTTAAAGCCTTATACGGCTTGGGCCCCACTTACTTGCGGGATCGCCTCATCCCTTGTATCCTGGATCAACCCTTGCGGTTGGCCGGGGGCGCCCGCCTGGAGGTCCCCGGGGTTTCCCGGATGGCAACGTTCAAGTGGGTGTTCTCAGTGACTGCACCACAGCTATGGAACTCCCTTCCGGTGGAGATTCGCCTCTCTCTGGATGTCCCCTCCTTCCATAGACATTGTAAGACCTAGCTGTTTCACCAGGCATTGGGGGAGGGGGGGGTTAAGTTAGGGGGGTTTTAGGATTTGTTTGGGCCTCTTGTGGTTGTTAATTTTTGTGTAAGCTCTCGGGCAGGGACCGTGTCTATCTTATTCTCTGTAAAGTGCCAGGTACATCGCTGGCGCTATACAAATACTTATAATAATAAAATTATTATTATTAATAATAAAAGCAATAATAATAATAATAATAATACATTATTATTATATAATTTTATATATTGTATGTTATGTTTTTATTGTGTTGTGTTCACTGCCCCAAGCTGCCATTTGGCAGGAGGGGGCGGTATAAACATTGGAAATTCTCTGGAAAAAAACCTCTAAATTCTCTGATTAAAAACACCAAAATCTGTGGTTTTTGACTGCTGGAAAGTGTTTATTGCAAATTATTCATTTTTGGTGACAGTTTGATGCACTGGTTGCCACTGACACTCAAATAACAAAATAAAACAATATTCCACACCAGCCAGCCCTGGCACGGAGCCCAAGTCTCTCCCTTTGCAGGTGTGTGTGGGGTGCCGCTCCAACTCCCTCCTCCCCGCCAGCCCCGGTACAGACCCCAACATACCTCTGCCTCGCCAAAAGCCAGATCAGCATCTGTTCTCACGCCAAATCTCTTCTCTCAGACTCAAGCACACACCAGAACCTCCACAGAGCTTCATCTGCTTTAAATCTCCACTGCCACCACTGCTGCCATGGAGTTTTTGCAGGCAGAAATTTCCCCCCAAACCCCAGAGTTCCTTGTTTTTCTCTGATAAAACAGGCATTCTGCATTTTTCTCTGATTTATTATTTTTTATCGAGGGAGGGTTTGGGTTTTTTATGTATATGGGGTTTTTAATTGTGAATTGTTTTAATGTTTTGAGTTGTTGTTCGCCACCCCAAGCTGCCCTGTGGGCTGGAGGGGTGGGATAGAAATCTTTTATAACTAAATTTAAAAAAAGATCTCGCCCAAAGGCTGCATGTACACATTGAACAGGAGAGGGGACAGAATGGATCCCTGAAGAACTCCACACGTGAGGTCTCGGGGGGACGATGTACAATCCCCCAATATTACTCGCTGAGATCTCCTGGCCAAGAACGAGCGGAACCATTCGAGAACGGTCCCACCCACCTCAGCACAGTCCTGTAGGCAGGTCACCAGCATCTCATGGCCAACCATGTCAAAAGCCGCCAAAATCTAATAGACATGAGTCTCTTCAGAACTCTTGGGTGAATACCCTGTCTCTCTCTTTGTTCCCTTCTTCCTTGTCTTTCTTCCTGTGTCTCTCCTTGGTTGTAAGCCCCCTTGGGGTAGGGAATTGTCTCTAATTAATTATTGTACTGTCTTTTAGTGCCACATCAATTTGTGACAGTTCTTCACACTTGTCGTCTAAAAAGAATAGGTCGTGAGGGTACCTTTCCCAACATCCCCTGCAGTGAAGACTGGTGGAAAGAACAATTACATTTAGCTTCTTTGCATTGGCCTCATCTTCCTTTAGTGCCCCTTTTGCCCCTTGATGGTCTAATGGCCCAGCTGACTTGTTGGCAAGCTTCTTGTTTCTGATGTGATTAATTTCTATTGTTAGATTTTGCATTGTTAGTAAGTTGCTCCTTGTTTCCCCGGGGGTGACTTCTTGGAGGTCCCCCGCGTAAAGCAGGGGGGCCACAATGGAGAGGGCATTCTTGGTGGCTGGGCCGCGCCTTTGGAACTCCCTTCCGGAGGAAGCCCGCCTGGCCCCAAGCCTGTTAACATTCCGGCGGTATTGTAAGACCTGGCTGTTCGCCCAGGCCTTTGGGGTGGGGGGGAGGGGGGGTTAAGGGCTTTGTTTTCTTCCCCCTACCTTGTTTTATGGTCTTAATGTCAAAGCTGTTTCTCTGGCCCTGTTTTAAAAAGTATTTAACTTTGATTGTTTTAAATTGTTTATATATTGTATGATGTTTTATTGTTGGAAGCCGCCCCGAGCTGTGTACAGGAGGGGCGGGGTACAAATGTCTTAAATAAATAAAATACCCATGAATTGCCCTGTTAGGGATCACCAGTATAGCATACTGTTTGTTTTTTGTCCATATCTCCTTTGAAGTGAAATGAGGGGATCCTTCATTAGTCTTTATTCTGTGAAGTTCTTTCACCAGAAAAAAAGAATAGTTTATTATTTATAGAGACTGCATTATGAGAAAGTCTTTTTCTATATGAATTAATAGCTAATGAAAAACAGGATTTTAATTTATTTTTTATTTAAAAAGAATCCTATTATGACTTCTTTATTTCTCAGTATTGCCAGAGTGTTCACCATAAAGCCACTTCCCTTTCCTCTCCACATTTTTGGCACTAATTTGAATTAATTGTACCTTCATGACCCTGACCATCCTGCACATTAAAGTCACTGATAGTTTTTCTATTTACTTCAGTGGGTACAGAATCAAACCCTAAGTAGTGGAACTTTTTTTGTCTAATTTGGGGTTCTATTCTGAATACTGGGCCGGTAAGGAACTGGCATGCATGATTAAGGAAATTACCCTTAGAATAAGGGATAGGGATCTGCAGGAGGAAATTGCAGCTATTAGAGCCTTCGCTCATGTTGCCGACTACCTATTGTTCATGCCACCCTGACCCAGTATAGCTGATTATTTAGTCTCAGGTATTCCCTCTAGAGGGAAATATTTTTGTGTGCTAGACTAAATGCCCTACCTACTGCCCTGTTGGATGGACGCACTTGGGCTATAGAGTTTTCTGCGCGTTTATGCCCTTTTGATGCGCAATGTGTGGTGACAGTTCAGCACTTACTTTTGAGCTGTCATCTATATGATGGTATCCATCCTGTCTATCTTGCTTCTCTGCTTCAGAAATACCCTGGCAGAACAGAACATAATTTGCTCTGTTTGGCTTTGGCAGATGTGGACCCCAGTATTACAGCTGTGGTGGCACAATGTCTTGTGGCTGCACTAAATCTCCGTACACTTTTTTTGCAATCCCGGCTCCCCATGCTTTAGGGGCTAAAAATTGTGGCACTGTGAGTATATTGTCTGGCTCACTAGTGGCTTTTGAGTTTTATTTTTAGTGTTTATTCTTAGGTTTTTACATGTATTTGCATTTGTTATTATTTGTAAACTCAGGGGGTACTACCCCTGTTTTCGCCTCTATGTTTAGGCTGCTTGCTTTTGTGCCATGTAACATTGTCTTTTGTTCTTATGTTTATTGGCTTCAGCCGCAAATAAATAAATAAATAAATAAATAACCCTAAGTAGCTACCAAAAGAGAACTGAAGAAGAAGAAAATGTTCACCATGACCAAGAAGCAGTAATGGATGCCAGGAGAGCGTCAGTAAGTAGGAAGCCCCACTACAATAATAGCCCGACTCCTGGCAGGTTCTACTGAGTCTGTCAACAATTCTGATTTTATAGCACCTGGAAAGTTTCTTCCATTTCTTTTCTTGCACTGTGGAAAAGAAACCCCATAACATGGGAATTCCAATGTCAGGCACTGGGAAATGCTTTATGTTTTGGCTCTGAGCTGCTTGAGTGCATGGTGAAGTGCTGAAATTGTGTGCGTATGTGGTGATGTGTCATTGTGATAGCTACTTGACATCCAAAGGAACGGGAAAAGTAACAAAGTTTCCCCAGACAAAATATTGTTGGCATTCTCCCAAAATAGTGATTTATAGAATGGTTTTGGTGGTAATGGTGGTTATTATAAATAAAAGTTGCCTGCTGCTGTTCCATCTCCTGTTGTGATAGAGTAAGTGTGACAAACATAATCCCTTCATAATCAAAGAGATGACCTTGGGTTCTATGGCCCATGTTTTCTCACACCTAAGCAATCCTATCAGTTTCAGTAGGGCTGTGCAGATGCATTTGGCCTTACGAGTCTATTATCTGATTTCACCACTTCTCTTGTTGGGATCCAGGACAAAAGAAGAAAAGGAACTGGGAACTTGAATCACTGTTTCTCTTTCTTTTCACCTTGGCTTCTATTTCACGAGCCCAGAATTACTAAAAGGAAAACCGTCACCATCCTCTTGTTTTTCTTATTGAATTTTTCAGAATGGATAGCTGAATCCTCTATGCCTTAATGACAGATTCTTTCACAGGGGGCATACATGTGTCTGAGCTCCCCTGGAATTTTGACACCAAAGCTTTATGTGAATTTTGTGATAATTTCACTCCTGCAGTTGCAGGCATGTCTACACAGTATCCAGTTTTACACCAATTTATCCATGTTGGGTGTAACCCATCAGTGTAGACACAGTTACACTGATTTAAAACCTGGTGTAATTGCACCAGCACTGTTGTGGACCCTCTGGCACCCAGGATCACAAGCTACCCCTCTGTCCTTCCTCAAGCTTGGGCAAGACCCGCTTGTGTCTCCTGTGGTGTCAGATCCCTAACACCACTGGCCTCTGGCAACCTGGTCTTTCCTGGTTTCTTTTACCAATTGCTTAACAGCAAGGCAGTCCTCAAACCTCTTGGGCCCTGTGTTGTCATCCCCTGACACTGGGCACTCATAGAAATTCTAGATCCTCTGTTTCCAGATCACCAGATTCACCTCAAATCACTGCTCTCTTAAGACACTCAGCACTTGAGTCCAATTGTAGTAAACTAAAAGAAAATTTATGGCACCAATGCAGGCCCTGCAACATGTATGTTTCATAAGCAGCCTGGGAAAAATATACATAGGTGGCAACCCTATGTCCCACACAACAGGACAGTATTAATGTTCCTTGATTGTCCACAGTGGGCTTCAGAGTAAAGGCCAAAATTGCCACAAACCTTGGGTGTTTTCAAACGAGACGATAGCCCACGAGTCTTCATCAGATGTGTTCCTGCGAGCCCGTCTATTAGGTGTCCACCACATGGGCTTCTACATGGTCACTACAGAGCTGCCACTCACGGCGAAGTCCAGGAACATTCTGACCCACTGTGTCAGTCGATCAGGGTTAATGGGTGCCCACATGTCAATGGCTCATCAATTAGGTTCACCTGCAGCCACTCCCACATTCAGGTCTGTCAGCACCAGTCCTGCCTAGTGTGCCTGGCCAGCTGAGAGGCAGAAGTGGTAGCAATCTCCTTTCTCTGAAGCTGCCTCTCAGGTGAGAGATGGGGAGGGAAATCGTTAGCTTGCCTCCCAGCTGAGAGGCAGCTGTGGGAAGGGAGATCGTTGGCGCCACTGGTGGAAGCTGCTGCAAGCACATGAAATACAGACAGAGGGCTGCCCATTTATTAGGTTGGACGCGCTAAACATGAGTGGGGGGCTCCACGGACCAAACACAGACTCTAGTGGACTATTGTCTCGTATGATTTCACCCTTTGTACCAGTGACCCACTGGATGGGGAGAGTAAATTACCTGAGGAGTTGTACCCATAGCATTGCCAATGACTCTAGGAAGATGCCGTATGTCTTAGAAATTCTTACAGTAATTTCCAGTACAGTACATAAGCCTTTAAATGATTCCCATTCATAGATTTGGTGAGGAGGATCGTTGGCATCCGTAAGAAGTAAGTTTTCGAACGAGACCTTCCATGCTACCCTTGTCAGAAAATAGACCAAAAGAGCAGAACAGAGATTAAAGAGTGTAACGAGTGTGTTAGTCCTTGAACTCCAAAGTACTAACACAAAGATTCTCTGTCACAAGCACTAGGCAATTGCTGGTTTAAGAAAACTAGTCAGTGTTTTAAATCTATGCAAAAACTATGTCGGCAGATGAGAACTAATATCCCCTGTTTAAGCCCACAGCAAACTATCTCACATTGTCTTAACTGTGAGACAGACATGCAAACCACTAGCAAAAAAATAAGTCAGGAGGGGGAAATGGAGATGATTTGAGCAAGGAGCTCTCAGGGGAAATGAGAGCAATAAGGTACATGAAAGAGACAGAGTGGCTTTAGTGATAATACTGAATCTTTTATTCTGATAAAGTTTGGTGTTAAGGGAAAGTGACCCCTTTCATCATTCTTTACTGTTGTCATAGCCAACTGATCTGGAGGGACCTTTAAAGAAAGAGGGTAGCTTAATGCATATGTACATTCATTGCCTCTGCTGAGACAGCCAACAAAGGGGGCAGTTCATGCCAAGTGTGATGGTGGTTTTGTGATACGGACACCTGTCCATTAGCAGCTGGACTGCGACCAGCAATTCATTTCACACAGGCCGTCAAATCACCATCAATCAAATAGTAATGATATTTTGCAACTCCTGGTTTTAATTTAAACAGGCAGCCTAGAAACAATAAGCTCTGTAACCCATTACCAACTCCCTTGATCATCCAAGCCCTCCCGTCTTTGTTTCAGCTCATCAGCAGTCTAAAATATTGCCAAGTATTTTATTTGGCTAGATTGTGAAAGCAAGTTTGGGCCTGCATCTAGTGGGGCTGTTGTGTAGTTGAAGTTCACTGGCCCAGTCTGTGAACTTTGATTTATCTCCCATGAGTTGGCTGGTTGTGATTTTAAAAGACAGCTCTTTTGGAAACTCTCCTATTTATAGCCTAAAAGGGGGGAAAGATGGAAGCCCTTTTTTGAGTGAGACAAGGAAGGGGCAAGAGCCCAGTAAATAAACTCTCATCCAGGGCCTGCTCCATCTCCTCCAAAGTCTGTGGTAAAACCTCAGTGGAAATATGATTGAGCCCTCAATGCAACATGAGCTACTTGTATTTTTTGTATCATTTTATTCAGTGGGAACGGTTCTTTTTATGGTATCAAAAAGATTCCTTTTTGGTGACCATAATGTTGCAAATTGTACATTGCAGGGGAAGTGCTGCTAAATTATTTATTTCTTTAAATTTATATGCCCTCCTTCCCATTAAGGCTCAGAACATCTTACAACCAATAAAAACATCTTTAAAATTCCCACAACTCCTCACAACCCTTTCCCTAACCCCCTCACCCAAACCCACCCAACCCTATCCCTGCCCACCACACACCTGGCCAAACAGAAATATCATGCATTGTTTCCAAGCGATAAGCAGGCTCGGGCTTAGATGAATCTCAAAGGGGAGGGAGTTCCATGATTGTGGGGCAGCCACAGAGAACACCTCTCTCCGTGCCACTGTTGTAGAAACTTCATGGGCAGATGGTACCTGAAAGAGGGTGCTTCCGGCTGACCTCGGAGGCTGTGACTACTACTGTCACATCAGAAAGTGCCACCAGATGTTAGCCTGGGCTATTCCCCAGGCAGTGTTGGTGCTTAGCTCAGGCTGTGACTCAGGGACATCCCCAGGTCACAGCCCAGGCTAAGCACCAACACTGTGGGGAACAGTTGCCTGACCGGGTGTAAAACATGCCATTATTATTTATTATTATTAACAAACATTTATATAGCGCCAGCAGTGTACATGGCACTTTACCAAGTAATAAAATAGACACAGTCCCTGCCCCTAGGGCTTACAATCTGAGAGACAGGAGCTGGGGGAGAGACATAGGAAGGGGAACAGAGGGAGAGACAAGGGGTCTAACATTCATGAAGATGCGAGGTCTCAAGTGCA
>QEPC01006282.1:9200223-9211916 GCA_003113815.1 Sphenodon punctatus
GCTCTGCTTTTCCCTCCCTTTCCCCAGGTAATAACTCCCAGGGCAGGGCCCTGTGGCCAGCTGCAAGCCATGTTTGGGGCTGGGGGGACTGGGCCTGTCATGACTGGAGGAGCCTGCTGTCGCTCTGCTTTTCCCTCCCTTTCCCCAGGTAATAACTCCCAGGGCAGGGCCCTGTGGCCAGCTGCAAGCCATGTTTGGGGCTGGGGGGACTGGGCCTGTCATGACTGGAGGAGCCTGCTGTCATTCTGCTTTTCCCTCCCTTTCCCCAGGTAATAACTCCCAGGGCGGGGCCCCTGTGGGCGCCAGCCCTTAGGGTGACACCTAAAGGGTGTCGGCCGTTTGCTGGGGCCGGGGTGCCGAGGGGCCCATCTGCCGGACAGATGCCTCATCAGACACCATGCTGCCAGCGGCTCCTGGGGGAATAGACTTGCTTTCCACCCGCCGGACCTCCGAGGGGGCTCATTGTGCCGCAGCTGCTGCTGCTGCTGCTGCTGCTGCTGCTGCTGCTGCTGCTGCTGCTGCTGGGATGCTCTGCCGCTGCCGTCAGTCCCTGCTGAAGAGCGGCAGGATGACAACAACATGGGGGGGAGGGAAAGCAAAGGATTAGGGTGTTGAGGGGGGGAGCCCCAGCACCAACCCCTGGTGGCAGCAGGAGAAGGTGTGGGGTTAGAATGGGGGGGTGATTTTTTGGAATTAGGTTAGAGGGGTTTGTTTTGTTGACTGATAAATGTTTAATTAATATTTAGATTGTTTTTGTACTAGGGCATTGTTGTGGATGATAGGTCCCCCCTCCTGGTGAGAGCAGGAGGGTAAGCGGGGGATTTGATGGGCTCCTTCCCTGGTGGCAGCAGGGATGGAGCATATGGAAGGACTGACATTATTATGATATGTTGTAATATTATTGATTTGCTCTTATTATATTGGATTGTGTGAGGGATGAGGAGGGTATGTTTAAAAATGAAATGGTATGGTATGAAATGGTATGTTAATTGAGGGGTCCTTGAGGTTGTGCTGGTTGTGCTGAATTTATAATTGTTACTGTTTACTGGATGTCTTCTACTTTTGTTGTTAGCTGCCTCAAGTCGCCATAGGCAAGAGAGAGCGGGATATAAATAAAAGTTGACTGACTGACTGACAACTGATTTAATACTGTGACTTCACTTATGCCCCTTTCTATAAGCAAATACTCCCTGCTAGTCCATACTACCACATGAGTTCAACCAAGTGTAGATTGGAGCATTATGATATTAGTTCCCAAATGGTGGATCATAAGGCCATGGCAGTTGCCGAGGCTGCTATACCCTCTGTACAGATTCTGGGGTCAATAAGGATTTCGGATGCTCAAAGGAAGACAGGTATGGCCTTGAGAAAAGACAAAAGCATAAATCAGAGGGATGCAGATAACAAAGAGCAGGACAACAAAGATGATCAAAGGCATGGAGGAGCTTCTGTGCGAGGGGAGGCTCATTAAGTTCAGGTTTTCCATTTTAGAGAAGAGGTGACTGAGGGGGAAATAATATGACAGACGTTTACAAAATCACAAGTGGTGCAGAGCAAGTAAATGAGATGTAATATTTACCCTTTCTCAAAATATTAGAACTAATGGACTCCTTGAGAAATTAACAGGCAGTAGATTTAAAACAAATAAAGGGAAGTCCTTTTTTCACTCAATGCACAATGAAACCATGGAACTCCTTGCTAGAAGACATTGTGAAGTTGATTAGCATAATCGAGATGGAAAAGGATTAGATAAGTTCTTAGAGGCTAGGCCCATAAATGTCTACTTGTCAAGTTGGTCAGAGAACGTGACCTGACTTTGGAGGACTGGAAGCAGACAGCAGAATGTGATGTTAGTTGTACTAGCCATTTATGCCACGAGGTGCTGACATATTCAGACTTTTTGCTGACAGCTTAGATGTTTGAGTGGGTGACCTTCTGTCCTCAAAGGATTACACAAGGGGAAAGATTAACAAAGGAGTTATAAGCTCTGAAGAGGGTGGGGTGGCAAGGAGCCTTCCTCACAATTAGAGGCATATTTAAAGAGGGTTGTGCCACTACAAGATATGTATACTTAAGCTATGCAAGCACATAGTCTGTTGCATACAAATGTCAATGTGATGTATGCAAAGAGATTACGATGCATGTAACATGGCATGGTGTCTTTCTTGTCCCTCCCCGTATCTCCCTGAGCTCTGCAAGCACAAGACCCAGGGTGGAACAGCAGCTTTCTTAGGATCAACGTGTTCCCTCTTCTCCTTTCTGCAATACTGCAAAGTTAGCAAAAGTTTTATCCGTTACTAATGGAATCATTCAAGCACAGCCAGGCTGGAATTCTACCTGGTCGTCAATTCCTGGTTTTGCTGGTGTTCGGCAGAGATTGTTTTCTGCACCTGTAGCTTTGGCGAAACAAAACAAGCAGAAGTAACAGCTGCTGCTACAGGAATTAGCTGGCAACTGCAGCCTTTGCTTCATGTTTTTGTTAGGTTCTCCTTGCTAATGCTATTTGCTTCTCTGCATTGGGGGTGGGGACCCTCTGGCTCACAGACCACATCTGATCCATGGCTGGTTTTACTTGGTCCCTTTTCAGTTCTTGGATCTGGCCCATGGATGCAGTCCCTGCCATGAACCACTGAGAAGAGTGAGCTCAGGGAAAGAGATGAAGGTATGCCCTCAAGAATAGGGGGTGGATCCATGTCACAGATACATGATTTGGACCTTCCCTCACTTTCCGCCATCCTGAGTACACTCCATAAATACTCTGTCTTCAGCTCCCATGCAGCTTGTGCTAATTTACAGTGGCCCACGGAGTGAACATGTTCCCCATCTATCCCTGCTCTACATTCTTCCATACACACTTGGCATCTTGAAGGCAAGTAACATGTCTTTTCCTTTTGGTTCTCTCAAATTTCTTCCACCCCTGCTCACTCCCCCCCCGTCACATTATTTTTTATTATTATTAATAATTTCTATAGCACTTTTAGTGTTCAAAGAGCCTTACAATCCTTACCTAATTCACCCTCACACCAACCCCATGATGCAGGTCATTATTATTCCCATTTTACAGATAGGGAACTGAGGATGAGAGATACTGGATGTTTTTTTAAAAAGCAAGGTGATGGGGGGGGGGAGGGGCCTGCACAGCACCCATGTAGGTGGAGTGCGTAGGGAGGAATTCAAATGAGTGTGGCCACAGAGGCAGCTGCCATGCCGTGCACTCCCCCTGCCATGGACCATGGGGGAGGGAGAAGTGCACCAGGCTGGCCTTTGCAAATGACATGTCCCAGGTGTGAGCGCTGGGGAACCGGGGCTCCCCAGCTCTCCCGGCCAGTTCTTGAGCCTTGCAAAGGCCACTTACCCAGCCCATAGTGCCTATGAGAAGCAGATATGTTTGCTGGCATGGCTGGCTGCCACTGTTTATATGGGATGGGGCTCTGTGGCTGCCCATTGCCACGGAGCTATTTGGCTTGCAATGGCCAAATAGCTCTGTGGCCGCATCTGCATCCGTACCGAGCACTCTGGCTTTCCCAGCAGTGCTCCGTGCATGACAATGAGTGGAGGGCACATCCGGCGCTGCACCTTCAGATGGGCACGCAGCTTTGTGGCTCCTGGGTGGCCATACAGGGTAGTATCTTATCTGAAAACACCCAGTGACTTGTTCAAGGCCACCGAACGAGTTCATGGCTCAGAAGAGACTTGAACTACGGAGTCCACGGTGCAAATCCAACACCGTATTCACTAGGCTACCTACATTCACCTCCCCCTGTGTGATGAGACAAAGCTGATGTAGCACTCGTCAATTTGCTGATTTTTTTATCATCAATCTATGCCAGTAGCACCCAACACTAGGATAAAACTTCTTGTTAATTGCGCTTACGTAGCAAATGGCTAAGATTCTTGGAAACGGGAAGTAGGAAAGGAGGACCAGGAAATGGGTCTGGTGTGGTTTCTCATACAACATGAGAAGTGTGAATAATGAGCAGCGACCCCCACTGCATTTTATATTTGCCTTGTCATAACTGAAGCATAAGGATGGTTTAAAGCCAAACATGCGTCTTTTAGCTGCATCTAGATTCTTCAGAGCAAACATCGTAATGACGTCATCACTGCGGCTCTGAGAGTAGGGTTTGTTCATTCATACTGGCTGTTGTACAACAGTGGATTAAAAAAAAATAGGTCCTGCAAGTTATGGTTTGTTTAAAGTTTTCTAGCTGCAGGGGTAGTGGTGGGTGGGTTTATAGTTTTTAAAAATATTTTAGAATAGGTTCAGAGTTTGATCTCGGAAGTACAAATCAGCAGTATCGCCGCTAAACCTAAACTGGTGTAAGCATAAATCAGACCCTTGGGGCTAGAAGAATCTCAGCAGTTGACATAGCTCTCTTGAACTTTTGTCCTTCCACATCTTAGAGCAGCTTTATGATACAGGAAATTCTGTCCCTGAATTGACTGATGTTTTCCTTTCAAACTTATCCTCAGGGAAAGAATAAAAATTAACAATAAAAAAAGGAGCATTGAGAATCATGGCTAGAGACCATTGCACAGCCGAATAGAACCTCACCTCACACACCTAAGAAAGAAGTATAAATGTCTTTGCCATTGCCAGCCAGGCTGCCAAAGTGTTTACTGGGAAGAGTTGTTGGGTCTGGATAAATCTAGAAAACATATTTACCACAGCCTTCATTTTGAAAAGAAAGGAGGAAGGATTGTTTTGCAATCAAAGAACAAGACAGGAAGTCAGCAGATCCAAGTTACATTCCCAGCTGGGCCTCAAGACTCTATGTGTGGATCAGATTCTCAGAAAGGTTCGTTGTCACCAGAAGGAGGCATCTGCATGGGACTGGAGCACGAGCTGTCTCCTCTTTGTTGCGCGGCTTAGTGCTGCAGCTACAGACTGAGCTAATGCCCTTCTGTGCCTAGCCATCTCCATGCTCCAATAGCAGTAGGATTCTTGGATCTGATGGACCGCTCTCAAGTTCTGTTCATTGACTGCCATGAAGGACTGGGTGCAATGAAAGATCCAACAAAAGCTCTCAGCAAACATGGCCATGACTGCCTACCCTGGATTGGATGAGGAAAACAAATGACCAAGTAGCCCAGGAATGGCCGAAAGAAGTAATCATGTGGTTGTTCCCATGGGTCACTGCGGGTGCGAGTAATAAGGGGGGTGGGAGACAGGCAGAGTATGGTGTATGCCCATCTGTTAGGATTCACGGACTAAACCTGTGAGGGGGGAGGGGTGGGTGTAGACTGCCCACATGAAATTGCCTACACTCACATGAGGCTGCCCACCTACTAGATACTGCAAAACTGGGTGGTAGCTGCATGGACCAAACATGGACTCCAGTGGTCTAATGTCTCATTTGAAAACACCCGTAGTTAGTTATGGCAAAGGAAAGTTGGTGAGTTGGCAAGAGCCAAATTATTCCAATGGGGGTCGGTAAATGAGCTTGCCCACAGAATCTCCTGTGGTTCCTCCTCCTTAATCTGTTGGTATCCTGGGGATCTGAGGAACAGGGAATGGGTCTCCATTTTCCCTGAACCCCACTGGGTCTCTGAAAACTCGTGTTCTTTTAGAATCAGTTGCCACTTTTACATAAACGTCCTGGACCCTACATATCTGAAGGACCACCTTTCTCCTTCTGTCCCTCTATGGCCTCTAAGATTAGCCAAGATGTACCTTCTTGTAAGTTCCACCTTTGGCCCAGGTCCATACAACCTGAGCACACAGAAAGGTGTTCTCGGTGGCTGCTCCACAACTCTGGGACCCCCCCTGGAAGCCCTAGTTTGAACGTTTTCTGGAGACAGTGTAAGGCCTATTTATTTAGCCAGGCATTTAACAGGCAGGGATAGATCTTGGAGGGGGTATTATAAAGATTTTATGTATTTTATTTTGTATTTTATCTTTGGGATAGGGCAGGACAAAAATTGAAATAAATAAATTCAATAATTAGCCCTGGTCAGTGGGGAATCCTAGGTCCTGTGGCGAGGGAAACCACACAAATTAATGCCCAAATATAGGGTCAGCATTAATTTACCTGCCAAAGGAGAAGGGTCAAACAGCAACTGTTTGATTTGATTTGATTTTTATATCCCGCTCTCTCCTACCAAAGTCAGCTCGAGGTGGCTCACAAATCAGTCCAGTATGAGCGTGAATCCTACACACAGGACCACATTACCCACAAGTCCTACGCAGAGGACAAATACAATAATACAAGCAACCCCTCAATTAAGACATCATTACAATACAAAGCCAAAAACCCTCCCACATCCACAATTAAATATTTGCTGCCCTCACAACTCTTCATTTTGGCTCCTGACACCCCGGGGGCCAACACAAGTATCTCCTTCCCTCCTCACCTGCTGCCACCAGGAGAGGCCACCTACTTCTATCTCCTCCTCCCTCTTACTGAGGGGAGATAGTCTGACTAACTGCAGCAAAAACAGATTAACAACTCCCCTCCTATACATTACCCCCTCCACCTCCACCACAGGGCTCCCCAAAGGGCACGGCTAAAGGGCAGGCCCCTTTGGACGTGCCCCCGGCATGCACCTCCGGCATGGCCTCCAGCCGCCCCCGGTGAAATGGTGTCCCTCCCCCAGCCCCGCCCCCGCAAGGGCGGGGGGGAAGGTGAGCGGAGCAGCCCTCAAGCCCCAGATGTCATCAATGGGGCCACCCCCCCTCATGCCCAATACTGGCACAGCTGAAGTCCATAAGGAGGGGGGGGGAGGATGCTGCTGGCCTCTGCGCTGTTGTTTCTGCCGCCATCATCCACATCACCCGGGTCCCCGGCCGCCAGCGGGTTGCTGTTTTTCAACTGCTTCCCCTTTCCCAAACCTAGTCAGGTGGAAGGGGGGAGCAGTGCTATAGAGATGGTACTCGCTAGTGTGCCCTGAGAAATGAGGGTATTTTCACATGAGATGCTACCACGGGTAGCCACACTGTAGGCCACTGCACCTGCCCGTCAGCGCAGGGGGTGGGGCTGTGAGGACCATTTCCGCATGTTGCCCCCGCCCCTTCCCCAGGCACATCTGCTCGGCGGCCGAGCCAGCTCCTGCCCAGGGTGAAGCATGTCGGCATCTAGCGCTGTCACGTTTGAAAATACCCAGACTCTCCATTCTGAAATTCAGCATACAATGTTTGCTCTTCTCATTTTGTGGCTCAATTTTGCCCACTTGTAAAAGGAGGATAATAGTTTTTCTCACCCTTATCATGGGGAAATTATATAACTCAGTTAATGAAAGACCATGTAAAACGGCCAAGCACTGAAAGACCCTCAACCCATCATCTACCGTTGGAAATGTGGTCACGTGGATCTCACGCTTATTCTAAGTTTACCAGGAAGGCAAAGAAAGAGCTGAATACTAGCCAGGGTAGAACAGGTAATTTTAAAAGCAGGTGACGGAACTAGGGTGGCCAATTTTTGCAGATTGACCCTGAGACTCCCATTTTGGCCTATGGGAGTCTCAGGGTCAAACCATGAGGCATGGCACTGGCAACCCTAGATGAAATTAAGCCCTGCAATCTGAAGTGAAAAACAAGGAGAACTTAGGAGACCCATACGTGGATCCTAGTATTCAGTGTAGTTGGTGCCGGCTTCAGGGAAGTTGGGGATCCCATCTAAAATGGTGGTTGGGGCCCCCTTTCTACAATAGAAGTGTTTGAGGGACTCACACCTGGAAATGTTACTGTAATTAATTAGATGCTCAGCTAAACATAATATCCCATTCAAGGGCTAGGGTTCCCTGCATTGCAGACTCTAGGCCCAGGGCCTGGTATGTTAATGTAGATGTTATTTCTCATTTATTCACACACCCCCATGTGTTGATGGGGCACTGTCCTGACTTGCTGTGAGCCTTCCATAGGCAGGGCCAGTCTTACCACAGGGTGACCTGGACTTCGCTCTTTCTGGGGCCTCCACAGTGGCCCCTGTTTTGGGCAGGATGTGTAGGCACCACTCCCTCCCTGTGGCGTGGGGCCTCAAACACAGCCACCTTTACAGCCCCATGGAAGGGCTGTAGGGGCTATCGGGCATTTTTATCTTTGTCCCTGTGCCCTGCAAATTGTAAAGCCGGCCCTGTCCATAGGTCAAGGCTCCCCTCAGTTTAGGCTCTGCATGCCCATATGCTGTGCCAGTGTTTCTCAAATTCATGCTGTCATTTCACGTTTATTCACTGACCTCGTATATTTGGGGGGGGGGGGGGGGGAAGTCCTGCGGTGTCCACTGACATATGCGGCCCTGTGTGGTCACACAGTCTTCACTTACTGGGATCCCGCCCCAAGTGCGGTAGAGCAGCATTCAGACTAGGAGCAGAAAAGGAAAACAAAACCATAAGAGCTTTCTAAAAGTGAAGACAAAGGACCAGTGTCCACCCAGGATAAGTCATCAGCCGAGATGCACGAAGCTTCTCTAGGATTCTACACAAGAGTGAGGGAGGGGAGGAAACTTCTAAAAAAAATTCTTTTAAGTTTGAAAAACACTGAATACATTCTTCCAGTGATGACAATCCGGCATTAAAAGAGTTTATTGTGCTTAAAAGAAAGAAACATGACAGGTTCCAGTCTTAGGAAGCTGAGAGTCAAAACCAGTCATTAAACAGCATGAGGCAAGGCCACAGTGATGATAGGGACGGATGGTGCAGCTGTGCTGGGAGCCCAGGAGCTTGGGGAATCCGGGCATCCTCTGCTGCTGGGAGGGAGAGTCATCCGGGCCTATTTCCATACCTCCCAACTGTCCCTGTTTAGGAAAGACAGTCCCTCTTTGGGTGCTGAATCCCATTGTCCCTCTTTCAGGAGAAAGAGACACACACACATCCGATATTCAAGCCTCAGGCACCTCTTTCCTGGTTGCATCTACTCCCAGGGAAAACACTTCCGAGAACAATGGGAAGGGGATGGAATGACTAAAAAAAAGTAAGTGGGATGAGAAGCAGAAGAGTGTCTGGGTGTTTTTAAATGAGATGCTACCCCGAGATGTGGCCAAAGGTGAGTGGCCACCCAGGAGCTGCTCATCCGAACGTTGAAGGTGGAGTGGGGAGGGGATGCGTGGTCCCGCACGCCACGTAGCACCCACTCATGGAGCTCTGCCGAGAAACCGTGTGCTCCGTGTGGGGCAAACCAAAAAGGCCCGTGGCAACGAGCAGCAGCCACTCAGCCCCTGCCTGTATGGACTGGGGGCAGTCCAGCGCTCATAGGTGGGGGCGGGGGGGGGGGGGCAGCCATTGCAAGTCACAGGAATTAGACGGACGTGCCGGGGAGTCCAAGTTCCCCAGTGCTCACGCTGGGAACATATCAACTGCAAAGACCAGCCTGGTGCACTTCCCCCTCCCCATGGTCTGTGGCCATGGTAGCAACTCTGGGAGCTGCCCCTTAGGGCATTTATAGACGAGACAAGAAAGGAGGCTGATCCTTTGATCAGCCGCCTTTCTTTGCGCTCGTCTAAAGCTTGAGCCAGGATCTTACCCCGCGTCTGACCGGGCAGGTGATCCTGCCCCCTCAGACGCGGATCCCCGAAGTGCCGGCTTCACGCCGCACTTCCGGGTTCCCTGGACATGTGCGCATGCGCGGAAGGGTGCGCATGCGCACAAAGACTCTGCACCGTGTCTGGACATCAGAGGAAGGCGGGGGGGGGGGATGCCGGCATTTAACGATCCTGCTTGTAAGCGGGATCGTCTATAAACGCCCTTAGAATCCTTCCCAACACGCGCCACCTGAGTAGGAGCTCGGTGGCAGTGCCACTCAGTGGCCATGGAGCGCCCCCCCCTACGCCAAGCCTTGCTTATTTAACACACACACCCCCCCACATCTTTATGTCCTTAGAATGGTGAGAGGTGTGTGTGTTTGTAAGTGTGTGAGGGGGTGGAGCTTATTCACGGAGGAGGGAAGATTATTGGCTGAGGGGGCAGGGCTTGTGCCTCTGGCTGCTTGAAATGTTGAGAGGTACACACATTCTGTCTTAAGCCCGAGGACCCCTTCCAACCTAGCTGCACCGCAGTGGGTGTCAGGCAAACAAAAAGGCTGAAGCAGGGCATAGTCTCTAGCTCTTTCATATACACCTTTCCAACGTTACTTCCCCCCTTCCCCCTGTGCTAAATATAGGACCGTGTCTAAGAGGAAGAGTGGGAGGAAGTCAGAACTGGAAACCTGCCGTGGACGTTGAGTTGTTATTTTGGCTGGCAATCATCCTCCATTATGGCAAGCAATACGGAGGATAAACCGTGAGGCTCCCATAGGTTCATCTCTCAACCAGCTGTGTTGAAGAGGAAATATTTGACAGGCTATAATGTAGTGTTAAAAAGAGGCAAAGAGAAAAGGACGTGTGGGTGTGTATGCGGAGGGGGTGGGGGTTATACCGCCAGGAGAAAAACAATTTCAGTTTAGTAGAGATTTCCGTAAGGACAGCAGTGGGGGAGGGGGTTAAGTTTGCTCTAGCAAATCATGCCAAAGCGCACAAGCATCAAACATGCCTTCGCTTCCACACTTGGCATTGCTTGTACGCCGTCCCAATGGCTGAAAATGGTTCTTCTGAAGATAAATAGCTTTTGCTAAGCTCACATCCCTTAGAAAAATTAAACTACAGTCCTCAACTAATGTCCTAAGACATCAAAGGGGAAAGCCACCCCAGGGCAGTCACTGCTCCTGCACAAGACCTTGCGCCCCACTCACCTACGCAGAGAACATGGCCATGGGGTCTGGCAGGGGAGTGCAAGGGGGTGAAGTCATGATGCTTCAAAAAGGGGCGTGATCACATCAGGAAGGGGCGGGGACTGTCTTTGCCCCACCCCTTTCTGTTGTGACCATGCCTCTTTTCCAAGTGTCATTTTATTTATATTTATTTATTTAAATTTCTACCCTGCCCTTCCCCCTAAAGTTCAGGGCAGCGTACATCATTAAAACCACAAAATAAATTTAAAAGCTGTTTGACAGCCCCCTCCCACAACCCATCTACCCAACCCCTATCCCTGCCTGCCAAACACTTTGCCAAAAAGAAAAATTGGACACCGCCTCCAGAATATGCTCAGGTTCAGGATCTGAGAGACCTTCGGGGGAAGGGAGTTCCATAACGCTGGGGCAGGAACTCTTCTTTGCAGGCCCTTGTGGTATGAACAAGCTTGGCAGGGGGTATCCGCAAGGGGAGTGACCCTGGGTCTATGAGTGACCTTGGTAGGAAAGGCGGGCTTTCAGATAGGTGGGGCCCAGGCCATTTAGGGCTTTAAAGGTCAAGAACAGCACCTTGAATTGTGCCCGGAAAGCTATAGGAAGTCAATGCGACACCGACACCGCGCTGTTCATGAGAGACACAGATCACAGCAGGGGAGCTGCTGGCTGTGGTGGGGCTTCTAACTGCCACAGCTGAGGCATGGCGGGATATTCAAAAAGCCCTGCTGGCTGTGTAGCAGGAAGAGCCGCTAGAGCAGTGGTTCCCAAACTTTTTATGACCAAGTACCCCTTTTCAGATTTCCCAATGAGCTGCGGACCACCACCAAATTTACATACATTTGCATAAGACACTCCTAAATTTGCATACTACAACAAATATGAATGTAAGCATTTGTGAACAAAAGTTTGTAATGAAATGCTTGTAATTCCAAGTACAAGATAAAATCTTATACAATTACAATTAAATTACAAGGCACATTTATTTCACCCCTTCATACCCCAGTATGATTTCTCCCTAGCCATCCCTTCTCCATGTTAA
>QEPC01006282.1:9222217-9249144 GCA_003113815.1 Sphenodon punctatus
CCCCCCCCATCCCTCCCACAAGTCATCTCCTGTTATTTCTCCCTCTGAGAAAATAGTTCCAGCTGAGCGCCGGAATCTGGTGCAATAAAACTCCAGCAGGGTGAATGGCAGTTTGGGGCATGTTAAGAATGCAGGGTCAGCCCAGGAAACTGCATGTGCGGCTGCAAGCAGACAAGACTGAAAGCATGTTTCCAACGGGCTCATATTGGAAGGTGGAGCATGAGTGAACTTGGTGGGAAGTAAATGATAGTGGGGTTGGGGGGTGTCTATCGTATGTTTGTGGAGATAACAGACCGATGGTTTTCAAACCAATTTTTTGGCAGCTTCAGCTGCGCAGCCACCACATATCAATGGCACTGCTGATTTTAACTATAAATTGGAATAATCAATCCATCTACTTTGCATGTTTTTAATGATGTATTGTGGCTGTTCTGACAACAGGTAAAACTTGGGTGTCTGTGTTTGCAAGCAAATAACCTCCAGAATCAATCTCATGATGCACAATTCCCAGCTCAGTTCAATAATGCATTTACATAGGCTGGCTGGGGGCTGCTGGGGCCACAGGCCATCCTGCTGAAGACTGCGTGCGAGCCAATATGATTGAGAAACACTGCTAGGGCAGCAGGCCGCATTCTGATCTTCGTTGTCATGGGGTAAACCACAGGGAGACCATCACCAAACCAGCCACCTAAGAAAAGGGGAGCGTGACCATTTCGAGAGTGGGTCGTCGCGCTTTTGTCAAGGTGTGTGCTTTAACTGGTGGGTGTGTGGGGTTTTGTGCACGTTATCCCGAGGGTGTAGTAATTTTCTAAGTGGCTCCTGGAAGGGAAAACATTCCCCAGCCCTGCATTATGCCACTGTGATATCACGATGCTTGGAAAGGGGTGTGGTCACATCAGAAAAGGGGGTTGGACTTTCCTGTTCGCTGATGAATTTAATGCTGCAGGCAGCCATGGCTGCCATGATCTCTACTTGTCCCTGTTTACGCATCACAACAGCTCCATAGCGCCATGCTGGTGCTTCCCTCTGTGATTGGCCTGGATCATGTCCAACAAAGAGCTGTAAAATCAGGGTTAAAATGCACACTCTGCTGGAAAGGGTGGGTGTTTCCCACTGAGTTCCTTGTCGGCGCCCTCCCGTTTCCCCAAAGAGGCGCAGAGACATAATATTGGTTTTAAAACAGCATGGCTGCACTCTTTATTCAACAGAAAGAACTGTAAGGCCGGTGGGGGGATTGCACTAGCAATCATGGGTCCAGCACTCTAGCAACTAACAATCCTTATTAACTATAAACTGAGTCCTGCTCGGAAGCGCCTTCCGTTCAGCAGTACGTTAAACTAGAACCATCCCCTCCTTCGACTGCCTCGGGGCCAATGGCCAAAGGGGGGGGGGGTTGCCCACTGTGGGCGTGAGTGAGTCGGTAAGTGCCCCGCAGGATACGGAGGCTGTGCACGCCCCTACTCACCCTGCGAAGCTCCCTGCCCAGGGTTATGACCCCTGTGCATGCTGCGCCCTGCATTACACAGGATATCACAACCCCATCTCTTATGGAGATGAGTCTTTTAACTATCTTAAACCTGTTTATCCTAACCTAGCTTGTTGGACCCCCGCTGAGTGCGACATTACATTCCATTAACTTTGCTTCCTTCATTGTCAATCGGTGTTACCCTACTCATATCTGCATGCCAATCCGCTCCTATTTAAGTTATAGTATGATATCCAATTAGTGGTGAAAACAAATAATGCCAATACAATCCGAATCCAGCCTATTTATTTCCTATGCATACACTGTCAAGGAGGCGAAAAGTGACCCTTACCAAGAAGGCTACCCACCAAAATTCCTCCTCTAACGGCGACTGTTAACAAAACCACAGTGATTGTGGGTGGGTGGGTGTGGCTGCTTCTTCTGCCTCTGCACCCGATCTGCCGCTCCCACGCGACTTCAGGGGATCCTCCCTTCTAAAGGGGAGGAGCCCCAGACCCTGCGCCGCGCTATGCGCTTGCACGTCAGGCGGTTGCTGTGGCAACCCCAATGGCAACAGAGAGAGCGCCTGCTAACAGGCCTCTCTCAATCGGACATGCCGCTTCCTCTCTGCACCTCTTTTGCATTTGGGGGGCGGGGGGGGGACAACAATAACCCATCGCCTCCATTTTGTCAGCGACGGGGCTTCTCACTGAGTTCCCTCTGCCCCACTCATTACCTTGGATGTTCCTTGTTTTACAAGGCCTTGATTCTTCTGCATGTGCAGGCCCCAGGATCCCCCAGTGCCTGTGAAATTCCTGGACAGCTGCCACACCCCACCCAGAGCCTGGCACGCCACGGGGCAGACAGCCGCCGGCTCCGCTCTCTGGCACATCCCTGCCAGACAGAACAAATCATCCGGCTGGTTCCAGCTTCCCACACACAAGCTTAAGCTCAGGCATGATTGTACTTTCTGGGGTTTTCCGAAGGCCCAGAGCTGAAATGATAGGAACCTCCGCTTTCATCCTCTAGTAAATTGAAAGATTCTCCTCTTTGTGGTAGCAGAAAAAGATTGAAAATGTGGTGACATGGCTTGAAAGACCCAGGAGGATCCCCTCCCATTTTTAAAATTCCCATAACAATCTGATGATTTAGAGGAAGGGGTAACATCTTTGTCAGGGGTTAACACGGTGATGTGGCTACCATGGCTTGAGGCGAGCCCATGCCCCAGACCGGGGGAGGGGCTTTGCAGCGGCCTGAGTGCAACTAGGACATTTTCAGAGGAGCCAGGGGAGGGAGTGGGAGCGGGAGCGGGGCAGTCCAGTGGGCAAAATACCCAAGGCTGGCCCTTCTGGCCTCATATCCCTGCACCCCTAGTGGAAGCAGCTTGCAGGAAGACTCTTTGCTGGGCTCTGTTTAGAGTGGTGGCAACCTGAAGCAGGGGTTCTGGAGACACACCCCGCCCCATCACCTGAGGGGGGCCCAAAATTGGGATCTGAGCCTGCCCCCTTCCCAGTTTTGCTACCCCAGTGTTAGCACTTGGGGTTGGCAGTTCTGCCCAACACCCTCCAGCAGCACAGAAAGGGTCCCCATGCCCTGCTCCACCCCTACAATCCTCCTCTCACCCCAATTCAGAGTATGACTGACCGGGTGGAGACAGGTGCACCTGGTGCCACCAGGCTCCATCCAGCTGCAGACCAGCTTCTGTGCTTACTGCTTAGTGACATGCTGCATCCCTTTCGCTCAGAGGCACGACCGGTTTCCCCCGCAACTTGTGTCATCAAGGCCCTAGATCAGGAATGGGGAACTGCTGAGCCAAAAGTCTTATTAACTTGCATTCCGCATTGCTTTCACCTTAATAAAGTTGGGTTCCTCTCACCAATTTCAATTCATTGTCACAGAAAGCACAAAGCTAAGCCAGGCTGGTAAATCTCATGCACCAAGAGTGGAGAGATGGTCCTTTTTGTGAGAAACTGGGCTTCATTCGTTCAGGAACTTAATACATGGAGCAACTTGTTTCCTTTGGAAAATTAATGTGATTTTTAAAAAAAATGATCCAATCTCACACTTGTTTTGCCCCATTTTGTTTCTTCTTTTAGCTTTTGATGCTAAGAAGCCTGAGGAGCCATTCCCTTTGGTGCTGTTGCTCGACACAGTAATAATTCTTCTTTATTAAATCTTTGCTGCTCCAGGGCTGCTGTTCCAGATTCAATCCCTGCTCTCTTTTTGAAAACCTTGTCAAAGTTCTTGTCAGATTGCTACAGGTGTGTGCTCTCTGCATGGAAGCCAAGGACACATATTTGGAAATGTTATCAAAGCTTTCTCCTCGGATTGATAGAAGAGCCTCTCTCTTCAGGGACGCATGCCTATGCTTTGCTTTTTGGTGCTCCTTTGGATACGATAACCTTCTGTTCTACACACTCATCTTGGATTCATCTAAGCGTTAGAAGAAGAATAAAAAAAAAGTAGCAATAAATCTGAAGACAATGTACTCAATTGTACTGGGAATGGACTAGGCTTTGTGCAGTATTTTAGACATATCCTCCCCCTTTGCAAGCTCACTACATAGGCATGGGTGCCAGGAAGGGGATGGAAAGGAGTGCGTTAGCGCACGCACACACACACGCGCGCGCGCACGCACGCACGCACGCACCCCGGCTGTTACCTGGCCCCAATCCTGAACCCTTTAGCTTGGACTACATTGGAAATGGGCAGGGTTGAAATGGCTCCCCCTTTGCTCCTTTCTGCTGTGGCCATGCCCCCTTTCCAAGCACTGTGATGTCACAATGTGTGTAAACACCTGCCCTCTCGACCCAATCCTCTCCCACCTCCTGACCTCCATTGCTCCCACTGTCGCCCCCCCCCCTTTACATGTCATTAATCTCTCCCTCTCCACTGGCTCCTTCCCCTCCACCTTCAAGCATGCCACTGTCTCTCCCATCCTCAGAAAGTCCACCCTCGACCCTTCTGACCCCTCTAGTTACCGTCCGGTTTCCCTTCTACCCTTCGCCTCTAAGCTTCTGGAACGTGTTGTCTACTCCCGCTGCCTGGATCTCCTCTCTGCCAACTCCTCCCTGGACCCTCTCCAATCTGGCTTCCACCCCCTTCACTCCACTGAAACTGCTCTTGCCAAGATCACCAATGACCTACTTGTTACTAAATCTAAGCGCCTTTACTCCATTCTTGTCCTCCTTGACTTCTCTGCTACCACACACTCCTACTGAACTCCCTTCGCTCCCTAGGCTTCTGTGGCTCTGTCCTTGACTGGTTTTCCTCCTACCTCTCTGACCGCTCCTTTAATGTGTCTCTTCCCAATTCTAAGTCGTCCTCCCTCCCCCTCTCGGTTGGGATTCCCCAAGACTCTGTCCTGGGCCCTCTCCTTTTCTCTTCTCTATCTACACCATGTCCCTTGGCAAACTCATTGCCTCCCACGGCTTCCAATACCACCTTTATGCTCATGACATTCAACTCTCTCTCTCCACCCCCTCTCCCTTCCCATCTGTCCAAGCTCACCTCATCAACTGTCTCTCTGATATCTCCGCCTGGATGTCCCAACATCAGCTCAAGCTCAACATGGCTAAAGACTGAGCTCCTTATCTTTCCTCCCTACCCTTCCTCTCCCTCTTCCCTGTCCATCCTTATTGATGGGGTCACCATCCTCCCCGTTCCCCAAGCCCACAGCTTGGGCTTCATCTTTGACACTCACCTTTCCTTTAAACCTTACATCGACTCTGTTGCCAAGTCCTGTCGCTTCGCACTCCACAACATTGCTTGGATTCGCCCCTTTCTCTCCATCTCCTCAGCCAAAACCCTTTTTCACGCCATGGTCATCTCTTGCCTTGAGTACTGTAACCTCCTCCTTACTGGCCTCCCCTGCTCTCACCTATCCCCCCTTATCTCCATCCAAAACTCCGCTGCTAGGGTCATCCACTCAGTCTGCCGCTTTGACCATGTGCAGCCTCTCCTCTCCTCGCTTCACTGGCTCCCCCCTCTGGAACGCATCCTTCACAAACTCCTGGTGTTCACGTACAAATCCCTTCACAACCTGGCTCCCCCTTAACTCTCAGCCGTAGTCCCCTTGTACACTCCTGTACGCACTCTCCGCTCCTCCTCTGCCCCCTCCCTCGCTCTGCCTCGTCTCCCCAGCACCCCTCACCACCTTCGTTCCTTCTCCCTTGCTGCCCCCCATGCCTGGAACTCCCTCCCTGCCCACATCCGCCTTGCCCCCTCCCTCCGCACCTTCAGGTCCCTCCTCAAAACCCACTTCTTCCTCACCGCCTTTCCCGACACCTGCTAGAACGCGCCTTCAATATTTACTGTCTGCCCTCCCTGCAGACTCCTGCCTAACTGCAACCAAGCCAAGCACGTGCACCTGAGACTTCGCATCCGCTTGAATGTTATTGATCCCTTGTCTCTCCCTATGTCTCCTTTCCTTGTCTTCCCCCTCCGTGTCTATTAGATTGTAAGCCATAGGCAGGAACTGCGTCTATCTTATTCTGTAAAGCACCAGGTACATAGCTTGTGCTATACCAATGCTTATAATAAATAATAATAATAATAATAAATAATAATAACAGCAGCTTACTTGTGTGCAAAGCAGAGCAGGCTGTGACTGCTCTGGGACAGGCTTGCAGGTGGTGCTCCGGAAAATCCCATAGCACACCTCCTTGGCCAAACCCGCGTCAACAGACAAACACAGAACCCCTGTCTGTCGAAAGAAGCCCGCGAGCTCTGGCCAAACATGGTCTTGCCTGGACCAAATGCTTAGAGCGGTGGCGGTGGCTGCTGTCTGCTCCAGTCCATTCCCTGTCCGTCTGAAAACACCCAATGTTTGGAAAGGAGCATGCTCATGTTGGAAAGGAGCAGGGCGAAAGGACTCTCCTGCCTCCTCACCCCCCCACTTCTCCAAATTTAATTCTGCAGATGCTCCTGTACATTGGCCTTAATCTGTATTAATCTTGTCTTGTAGCAATGCATTTGCACAGCCACCCATTGCCTGGCATTACAGTGGCCAGTTCCCTTCCCTATTTCATGGAACTATTTCCCACAATGCACAGGGCATGGAGTGGAGGAAAAAGTCCCTGCTGCAGGATTTAATAGCCACCCCTCCAAGGTCACTCAGGCTGTTTTTAAACAACCACACTATACTGTTCTGAACTTGTTCTTATCTGACTTATCGGAATAATGGTATCGTCATAATCAGTCTGGTTTCTGTGGCTAAATGACCACAGTTGTGACGTTCTACTAGAGTATTAAGTTCCTGGATGATCATGTAAAGGAAAGTTCCCAGATGTCTAAAGGATTAAAACATACTACCTGTGCATGTCAGACCCCTCCCCTGGGGTCTAAGGAAGTGGGGAAGGGTGGGACACTGCCCTTGGCCACGCAGGCCTACATGGAGGAATAACAGGGCTCCTGGAAGCCCCAACCCCATGGACCTTACCTCCGGAGTGCTGCCCAGAACACAAGTGGCGGTGCGGCCTCAAGACGCCGCAGAGAGTGATCCTCCCCGCTTCGACACCCCGCTGCCTGATGCGGCAGCCACGCCCCCAACTACGCACTCCCAGCACTCTAGTGACTCCTCCCCCAGCCGCAGCACGCCACCGGACACCCCCCCAATCGTCCAGCTGCGGCGCTCGGAGCGCTTACGTCAGCAGGGACAGACTCCTGGAGAGCATAAAAGCAGAAGCAACGCCCTTGCTCCTTGCCAGTGATCAGTGCTTTGTGCCTGAGAGACTGGCCCCATACCTTGAGGTACTGTCATTGCATGTGAAGCCTTGTGTGTGGAGAGTGCGAGAGCAAGGTCGAGTGTGTGTGAGAGAGAGTGCGAGTGGAGGAGTGAGTGTGAGAGGGAGAGAGAGACAGTGTGAGTCAGGGAAACCCAGAGGGATTGCGTTACGTGAGTGAGGTGTTTGTTTCCCTTTCCGCCTACCTCAGCTTGGTGCCCTGAGACCCTCTCTGGTGTGTGTGGGTCCTATCCCTATCCCCCTCTTCCCCGGGGTTCACTCACAGGCCCTATCCTTTACAATCCTTCGCCTCCCTGGGTCCCGGTGTACTAGCTGTACGGTGTGGTGTGCCTGTGGAGTGGAGTTCCCTGTGGGGGGGCAGACAGGGTACTTCGCCTCCCTATGATGATCTAGGCTGGGAAGGTTACCTTCCAAAGGCCACATATAATCCTGAGGGACCTTTTGCAACTGGGGTCCCATGTCTCCTGGGGTCTATTCCCTTCCTGTCCCAAAAAAGCTCCCCTGTTCTCACAGTATCACCGGCACATTAGACCTCATGGAGCAGCTATTGGCTGAAGTTAAAGATCTCGCCAGGGCTGTCCAATCCTGGAGGTCAAGGACCTGAAGGAGCAGCAAGGGCAAGGAGAAAATCCCCTCATAGCTCCGCCCCCCGTGGCCCCTGTGGCTGACGGGGCCATGGTCTCACGAGAACCCAAAGGCCCCACCATCACCAAATTCTCGGGGGATTGCCGCCACTTTCAGAATTTCTTGTCTCTCTGCGAATTGACCTTTAAGGTACAAGCCAAAACCTACACAACTGACGAGACTAAGGTAGCCTTTATGATTGGCCTTCTTGATCGAGTGTCCTTGTCCTGGGGCACACCCCTCTTAACAAGTAAGTCCATTGTTACCGGATTACGAAGGGTTCGTGCGGGAATTTAAGTTCTTGTTCGATTATCCCCACCACATCAAGGATGCTGAAAACGTCATCATGGGACTTAAGCAGGGGACGGGAGGTGGCCCCTATTAGAGTATGTCACAAGGTTTCAGCAATTCGCAATTGACCTAAAATGGCCCAATAACGTGCTGCGGGTCATGTTTCATAGGGGTTTAAGTGACAAATTAAAAGACCAGCTGGCCTACACGGTGCTACCCAACACCTGGGGCGAAGTAGTGACCCTGGCACTCCAAATAGATGAATCCCTGAGCAACCAGAAATGGGAACGAAGACAGGAACCCCTTCGAACCCCGTTCCTGAGGCCACTGGGGTCTCCCTGAGTTAAACCAGCAACTCCAAGGGAAGACGACATAGAACCGATGCAGTTGGGGGCGTCATGGGGCCCCCTTACACCCATGGAACGGGAACAGCACCAAGTACCACGACTCTGCCTCTATTGTGCAGAACCATCGCATTTTGCACGCAACTGCCCTGCACTACCGAAAGCTCGATGTGAAGCAGGAAACTTTCGGCCTCGGGACATATAGGGGACGCCCCAGCCAGGCCTGTGACACCACACCCTGCTACAGCCGGTGCCTTGTCCACCAAGTTAGCACAGGTTCCCCATGTACAGATTCCCCTCCTGTTGGGATTGGGACCCACATGGAATCTTGTGGCCTGGGCCTTGATCAACTCGGGGGCCTCCGGCAATTTTATTGATGAGGGGTTCCTCCACCATCACAAGATCCCCTACACTCGGCGGGTCCCCGCAGAGATGGTCCACTCCATTGATGGATTCCCTCGAGTCTCGGGGCTGATAACCCTTCAGACCAAGGCGATTCCAGTTATGTTTCGGAGGGCTACGACATGGATGCACTTTGATGTGGTATGCACACCTGGTTTTTCTCTTGTCCTAGAGATGCCGTAGCTGCAACATAACAACCCCTACATTGATTGGCTTCGACGAACGGTGACATGCCCCCTGGACGCAGCAGCGTCCACACCAGCCCAATCACCGTATGAGCACCATCCTGACTCCTTGTGATGAGACCATTCCCTCGTGGTACTGTGCCTTTGCGGATGTCTTCAATGAAACTGAGGCAGCCGTCTTATCCCCACACAGGCCATATGATTGCCCTATCGACCTGCTTTTGGGATTGGACCCGCCTTACGGATTAATCTACACCTTGTCTAGCCCAGAACTACAGACCCTGAAATAATATATCGACGAGAATCTATGCCAGGGGTTTATTCTACATTCCTGCTCCCCTGCAGGAGCACCCTTGTTCTTCGTCCCCAAGAAGGACAGTGGATTGAGACCTTGCATAGACTACCGAGGCTTGAATGCAGTAATCATCAAGAACAGGTACCCTGATCCTGGAACTGTGGAACTGTCTGCAGGGGGCCACCACCTTCACCAAATTGGACCTGCGGGGAGCATATAATTTGGTGTGGATGCACACGGGAGATGAATGGAAAACGGCATTCTGAACCTGATATGACCATTTTGAATATTTAGTCATGCCGTTTTGCCTCGCAAATGCTCCCGTGACCTTTCAGCACTTCATCAATGACGTGTTCCGTGACATCCTGGATGTATATGTTATTGCCTATTTAGACAACATCCTGATCTACTCATCCTCCGAGACAGAACACATAGAACATGTTACTTCGGTCCTCCGAACCCTGTGACAACACCGACTGTTTTGCAAATTAACTAAATGCACCTTCCATGTCAAGATGATCGACTTCTTAGGGTTCGTCATCTCCCCCCAGGGGGTCCGCATGGATTCACGAAAGGTAGATTCTATTCTGCAATGGGTAGCCCCCTCATCCGTAAAAGCGTTACAATGCTTTCTGGGCACCACCAACTACTACCGGCAGTATATCCCCAACTATGCACAGTTAACCCAACTGCTCACCCAATTGCTACACAAAGGAAAACCCTATGATTGGACCTCGTGTCAACAGGAGGCGTTTGCAACCTTGCAACCTTTACCTGCGCACCCATCTTACAACACCCTGATTTCAAGGAACCATTTACGGTGGAAACAGACGCTTCGAACATTGCGATTGGAGCGGTCCTCTTGCAGGCAAAACCGGAAGGAACCAATCTCTTTCCATGCGCTTTTTATTCCCGGCAGTTAACCGGGGCAGAGAAAAATTATACTATTTTAGATTGTTAATTGCTATCTGTCAAGGCAGCTTTCGAAACTTGGCACCACTATCTTGAAGGGGCTAAACATACCGTAAGGGTTATTACAGACCACAAGAATATGACCTATCTACAGAACGCCCGCATATCCAATGCCAGACATGGGCGATGGGCCCTGTTTTTTGCCCGCTTCCAGTTCAAGTTTCACTACCGACCTGGGCATTTGAACATCCTTGCTGATGCCCTGTTTTGTTGCACTGAGGCAGGAGAACCCCCACGCAGTCGGGGAGAACTGCTCCTCAAGCACACCAGCTTTGCGGTCACCTGTCTTTCCTGAACCCACTTGCAGCGCCTCTCCAAGGAAGACAAAGCCCGGTGGAAGGTTCTCCGCTGTCAATATCACCAAGGAATATATTTCCATCAAGGGAAAATAGTTCTTCCTAAAAGAGCACAGCAGCCAGCATTATGGAGTCACCATGATGCCCCCCTAGCAGGGCATCCCGGAACAACACAAACTTATGAGCTGTTACAATGACACTTTTGGTGGCCATCCATGAGAAACGACATCAAGGAATACGTGCATGCCTGCTCTACGTGTGCCAGGACCAAGGTAGGCTGCCATCAACCACAAGGGTTATTGCACCTTGCACCCCTTCCCCAAGGACCATGGCAATGAATCGGAATGGACTTTATTGTAGACTTACCATCATCCCAACACTGTACTACAATCCTGGTTGTCATAGATCACTTTACAAAACTAGGCCATTTTATCCCATGCCAGGGACTCCCCTCCGCCAGCCAAACCTCTCAACTACTGTCACAATACGTGCTGAAGCTCCATGGAGTCCCTGTGGAAATAGTGCCCGATAGGGGCACACACCCGCTTGTGGAAGGTCCTCTTGGCCGCCCTCCAAATCAAACGCAGCCTAACAACTGCCTGTCATCCTCAAGCCAACGCGCAAGTTGAACTGATCAATCAAACCCTCGAGCAGTACCTATGATGTTATGTGGACTACCTACAGGACAATTGGTATGATCTCTTACCTCTAGCGGAGTTCGTTTACAACAACACGCTGAATGCTTCCCTTGGATCATCACCTTTTTTTGTTACATATGGATATCATCCCCATATGTGCCTACCAGACCTCAGTCCATTTCAAGTTCCAGCAGCTGGAGCCCTTGTAACTTGAATAAGGCAGGCACATACCCAAGCCAAGACCATACTCACAACAGCGAGGCAGCAATACAAAAGGTATGCAGACCGATGCCGGCAAGCAGCCCCAGACCTTACCCCAGGAACACTAGTGTGGATTGATCAGTGCCAATACCCTAACACTCACCCCTCAGCCAAATTGGATTACCTATATATGGGACCATTCCCCATTAAGCACAAGATAAACAATGTCACCTACATGGTGCAACTCCCTTCTCAGTACTGCATTCACCCGTCCTTCCATGTATCCCTTCCTCAAACCTGCTCACCCCACCATGGAGGCCACCGGGCCAGATCCCGTACCTACTTCCATAGCCAATGATCCTGAGTTCGAGGTACAGGACATTCTGGACTCTTGGTATTGCAGGGGGCGGCTCTATTATCTCATGGACTGGAAGGGATACGGACTGATGGACAGATCATGGGAAAAGACAACCAACGTTCATGCCCCTCACTTGGTGCAGCGTTTCATTTCCGCCATCCCCGAAAGCCTGCACCCCTTGCAGGGGTCCGCCCATGGAGAGGGGGTACTGTCAGACCCCTCCCCTGAGGTTTAAGGAAGTGGGGAAGGGTGGGACACCGCCCTTGGCCACACGGGCCTACATGGAGGAACAACAGGGCTCCTGGAAGCCCCAAGCCCTTGGATCTTACCTCCGGCGCGCCGCACACAACACAAGCAGCGGCGCGGCCCTAAGACACCACTGAGAGCGATCCTCCCTGCTCCGACACCCTGCTACCTGATGCGGCGGCCATGTCCCCAACCACACACTCCCAGCATGCTCATGACTCCTCCCCCAGCCGCAGTACGCCACCGGACACACACACACACCCCAATCTCCCAGATGCGGCACTCGGAGTGCTTAAATAAGCGGGGACAGATTCCTGGAGAGCATAAAAGCGGAAGCAGCACCCTTGCTCCTCACTGGTGATCAGTGCTTTGCGTCTGAGAGACTGGCCTTGAGGTACTATCGTTGCGTGTGAAGCCTTGTGTGTGGAGAGTGCAAAAGCAACGTCGAGTGAGCAAGTAGAGAGCGAGTGGAGGAGTGAGTGTGAGAGGGAGAAAGAGAGAGAGTGAAAGAGCGTGAGTCAGGGAAACCCAGAGGGATTGTGTTACGTGAGTGTGGTGCTTGTTTCCCTTTCCCCCTACCTGTCACAGGGGAGGGGTTCAAGGGAAGTGGTATCAGGGTTGTGGGACCACTCGTTCTCCCCCAGGCGCCCTTCCTTGAGGAACCAACCTAGCTCCAGGTACGAGGCAAGGGAACGAGGTTTAGAAAGCCCATCAGGATAGTGTGTTGGCCTTTTTAATCCACTAGGGATCAGGCCGCTATCATCATTGGGCGCCAGGTAACCTGTGCAGGACTTGTTCCCCTGCTCTACCACACACACCCCACACGCACCCTCCGATCACCCACAAGGAGGGAGGCAGGGAAAACAGGTGTCAAGCATGAGGACAGTGGTTTAGGGTCCCAGGGATACAAGGAGGGCAAGGCACTGCACACAAATCACAGGGGCAAGGTACTATTAACCCAGGAGAAGGAAGGGAGGGGGAAGTCAGTTACACCACACTCACCCACACTCTCTCTGGAACTGGATCACAAGGGAAGGGTACTCACTCAGTCACGCACACCGTAGAATCCTCAGCCACACAGGAGGGTTAGGGAAGGGAACTTGAACAGAAGCGGGGAAAACAAGGTCACTCTGAAGGCAAGCTCGCTATGTCTCTCTCTCTCTCTCTACTCCAAGGGGCCAGTCTAAGATCACTGGCGCTGTGTGCCTCTCAGCGCCGGCTTTTATGTCCCGGCCACACACCCCTGGCGTGCCTGAAGCCGCGCCGAGCGGCGAAGCGTCCCTGGCCCCGCCCCCGCGTTCCTCACAGCGCGCGGGGCGGGCAACTCCCCAGCCTGCTGTAGCTGCGGTTGCTGGGCAACGGAAGCGTCAGTTTATGGTTTGCGAAGCGGGGGGGGCGGCAGCCCTGCCGCTGGGGCCTGTACGGCTCGTCGAACCCTCTTCCCCAGGTAAATGCGAGGCGGGGGGCGCCTCCTCCCCGGGGCTCACTCACAGGCCCTATCCCTTCACAACCCTTCGCCTCCCTGGGTCCTGGTGTACTAGCCGTATGGTGTGGTGTGCCTGTGGAGTGGAGAGGAGTTCCCTGTGGGGGGACAGACACGGCACTTCGCCTCCCTATGATGATCTAGGCTGGGAAGGTTACCTTCCAAAGGCCACCTATGATCCTGAGGGACCTTTTGCAACTGGGGTCCCGTGTCTCCTGGGGTCTATTCCCTTCCCGTCCCAGAAAAGCTCCCCTGTCCTCACAGTGCAGATGGTAAAAATGAATGTTGCATAACATTCTTCATGTAGAACGTTTTGATAAAACCTTGGAAAAGGTGTTTTACAAAAACATTAGGAAACCTGGACCCATCACAATGTTAACATTCCAGCTATCTAGACAATCACCTTCCGAATGACACAAGAACCCCTAAAACGTTCTAAATGTATAATTTAAAAACAGCCTCAGAGGCAGGAAGTGACATATCAGAAATAGTGTATCAGGGATTGATTGTGTTAAATCACACCACAACATTGCTGTCAGATCAGTCAGATCCTTGCAAACAAAACCTTTGCACTGAGTGGCAGAGAACAAAGACTAACAAGGAGTACAGGATGTGGTAAGGGTTTGACACAACATTCAGGATGTGAGGTTATGTCACTATCAACTCTGAAGGAGTGTTGTATGAATGAGCTCCCAGTGAAAAAAATGTGGCTGCTACTCAGGTGCTGATGTGCACTCCAGACAGGGGCGTAGCTATCAGAGACAGGAGGGAGGCACAAATCCTGTTCTATTGCGGCATGGTTGGGCGGAGACTCAGTTTAGCGGAAGTGAGAGCGCCTGCAGTGTGTGGTGCATGTGGGACCCACCCGGTGGGTGGCACAGGATGGAGCAAGCAGAGAGACTGTGCAGACAGACAGTGCAGGCGTAGCAAGCAGGGGGAGGGCGAGGCGCCGTGGTGTCATGAGTGTCTCTGAATCAGAGCAGCAGACTCGCCGGACTTACCATGTAAGTTGACAGTTTTCTGCAATAAGGATGCTGGTTTGAAGAAGGAGTGGAGAGGTTGGGACAGGGGAGAAGATGGCGACAGGGGGCGCAAGTCCATTTCTTGCACCTGGGCCCATTGCATCCGGAACATGGGGTCAGGAACCTCAGACCCAGGGGCCAAATACAGCCTGTGGCAAGTTTTTATTCAGCCCCTTTCCAGTCCCTACCTCTGGTCCCTGGGTCCAGCTCCTACCCCCAAGCACGGAAAGACTGAATTCGGAGTAAGGGAGCAGCGGTGAGGTCATGCACACAAGGGTAGGGGAAAGATTCATGATACAGATCCATGACCCTCCTTTTCCTGAAGACACCCCTTAAACATCTCCACCCACAGTTTCTGTCTGACCATTGCAGCCGTACTGATTTTCAAAGTGGCTCCTGGGAGGAAAAAGGTTTCCCCACCCCCTGATCCCAGCCATGGATCCCTCCCCTATGCTTGAGTGCATGCCCTCCTCTCCTTCCTTCTCCTGAGTGCACTCTTTCGGGGCAGAAGGGTACTGAGTGGATCTATGGACCAAATCCAAGCAGTAGAAAGGGGGCCAAATAAAAAACCCTGCTGAGCTTTCCACATATTTAAAATGAGAGGAGGAAGCAGAGTGCAAGGGGAAAGAAACAAGCATTAATGAATTCCAGAAGGAGAGAGAGCGAGCATAGATAAGAATGGCAAAATGGGGGGAAATAACGTACTTGTAGGTGCTGCTGCTGCTGATAATTGTATGGTAACAGCATGGTCCAGATCACAGCCATCCCACCGTAACAGTCTCTTGGGTGTAGCTGATGAATGTTCCCTAGTTGATAACTCTCAGCAAAAGCTCCATGAGTTCTTGGGTGATCCAGAGTACAGTATGTTTCAGGGCAGGTGGGCAAAGGGAGATATTGCTCACTATGTTATCTCGGTAGGGCAAAGCCTCCTAGTCCCCATTCTAGGGAACTAATCGCCTTGTATTAAGGATGGACTGAATTGCCAGATAACCAATACCTAGGGTAGTGATACCTCTGCTTGATTGTGCAACAGTCACAAGTAAAAGCCCATTGCAAGCCCTGCAAGCTTAATATGGGGCTTGTTCAGTAGGGGGAGGGTCAGGGAATAAAACAGTTTTTTTTCTCTCATCTCTTCTCCTCTCTCTGTCCTCCATATTGTCCCATGCAGTCTGTACAGTATGGAAGCATGTCTTCTGAGTTCTTAGTAAAGTTCTGTTTTGAAGAAACTTCTGCTGTGTGTTATTCAACAGAAAGCTAACTCTACAATAGGTTATGGGCCCAGGACATCTTCAAGGCAATTTTGAAGACTAGAAGCAGCCCAGAAGGAGTGCAGACTGTGAAAGAAAACTCCCAGACAGAGAGGCCTACTGACTGTGAGTAAGAAGGCCTAAATCCCAGAAGGGGAAAGGGAGGGAAGCAAGTATGGCAAGCAGCTCAGAGCTCAGACTTTCAGTAGGAAAGCTGAACAATGTAAACTACCAATTGTGGAAGTTTAAAGTGGAAATGCTGCTGTCTAAAGATGATCTATGGGAGGTGATTACCACGAACAGACCAGCAGCAAATCACGAGGAATGGGATAAAAAGGACAGGTTAGCAAAGGCTACAATAAGTTTATTGGTAGAAGATGACCAGCTAATCCATATAAGAAGTGAGACCACAGCAAGAGGCATATGGATTGCATTGCAAAACTTGCATGAGAGAACTAGCCTGAATAGCAAACTGTTTCTACTGAGGAAACTATACAAAATGAGGCTTGGCAAAGAAAGTGAAATGCCATATAAATGCCATTTTGGAAGTAGTGGCACAGCTGCGCGGCATTGGAAAAGATATAAAGGACAGCCATGTGGTAGCCCTACTCCTCTGCAGCCTGCCTGAATCTTACAGTGCCCTCACCAATGCCCTGCAGACAAGGCCAGAGGCTGAACTGAAGCTGGAATTTGTTAAAGGTAGACTTGCGGATTAATTTGTCTCCTTGCAGGGGCAGGTTGCAGGGAGCACATGACACCAGTGCTCCAGGCTCTGCACTAGCTGCCTATAAAGCACTGGGTCAGGTTCAAGGTGCTGGTTCTAACCTTCACGGCCTGGGCCCTGCTTATCTGTGGGACCGCCTCACTCCCCATGTGCCCGTGCAACCCTCGAGATCGTCCGTGGGAGCCTTTTTGGAGGTTCCCCAGGCGAGGTGGGTGGCCACCAATGTTAGATCTTTTTCAGTGGCTGCCCCTGTGCTGTGGAATTCGCTCCCGGAGGAGGCTCGGTTGGCTCCCACTCTCCTGCTGTTTTGGCGTGTATGTAAGACCTGCCTGTTCCATCAGGCTTTTGGTGAGGGGTAGGGGTTTCCTCACATTGTATTGTATTTAAAATTGTTTTAAATTGTTTAAATTGGTTTTGTTTGTTTTTTAATTTATTGAATGTTGTTTGCTGCCCCGGGCTGCCTTGTGGGCAGGAGGGGTGGGATATAAATTTTAAATAAATAAATAAATAAATAAATAAATAAATTCCAGCGCAGAAAGAAGAACCTGCAGAATGATCTAAAGCAGGGTAATGAAACTGCACTGAAAACCTCAAAGCTCCAAAGAGGGAAACCAGAGTATGCTTCAGATGCAAAAAGGAGGGACATTTAAAGGAAGACTGAGGGGGCTAGGGTAGTGTCCACAGCCATTGGGGTCGTGATGGGCCGGGGCAATTATGGTCTTGCTGGGAGATGAAGACCAACTGTGGAGAGGAGCAGATGTTTGGTTCCGGTTCCTCGCATAGGCCCACAGGCAGGTGATACAGGGATCACGATTGGAGAGGTCCCTGGTCTGGAACTGCTGCTGTTGAATGCAAGGTCAGTTGGTAATAAATCAACAATGATGTGGGAACTGATCCTGGATCAAGCAGCTGACCTCATATGTATCACAGAGACCTGGCTGGACAATGAGTCGGGGCCAATATTGGCTGACCTTGTTCCAGTCAGGTACTCTGTGCAGCATCAGCCTAGATCAGAGGGGTGGGGAGGTGGTGTAGCTGTTGTTTTTAAGAACACTTGCTCTGTGAGGCGGTATCCAGTGCAGATCACTGTAGGCATGGCGGGGGTCCACCTGGTGTTTGATTTGGCGGGAGACAGTTTGGGGCTGCTGCTGGTATACCGCGCACCTACCTGTACTGCAGCATCCCTACACGCTCTAGTGGAACTGGTATCTGAGGTGGTCTTGCGGTCCCCGAAGACTTAGGTCTTGGGGGATTTCAATATTCACGCCGATGCCAGTTTAGGGGGAGCAGAGCATGAGTTCATGGATGCCATGACAACCATGGGACTGTCTCAGAGGGTCAAAGGCCCGACACATGAGGGGGGACATACCCTTGACCTAATGTTCTGCACTGGCCTTGAGACAGGGGATCCAGTGGTGTCAGATGTAGTGTCAAGGATTGATCATTACCTCTTCCAAACAAGTCTTCTAGCACGTCTGCCCCCAGAAAGGTGCAGGGCTGGTTCGTTGGGTCCGCCCCCGGAGACTTATGGAACCTGAGAGGTTCAGGAATGCTGTAGGGGAGATGCCGTCCGATCTTGATGATCATTCACTCAATGACCTCATTGCCCTGTGGAATAACTTGTTGGCTTAAGCAATCAACCGAATGGCTCCCAAGCGTCCACTTCCAGAGAGCCAATGGCGGAGGTCACCGAGATTTATGGAAGACCTGTGCCGGATGAAGCGGGATGGACAGCAGTTAGAGTGACGGTGGTGTCAGACTCGTACTGAAGCTAACCGATTGCAACATAAAGCTCGTTTAAAAGCTTATGCTGTTGCGGTACGGGCAGCAAAGAAGGAGTTCTTTGCTACCTTCATGGCATTTGCTAAATCACGTCCAGTGGAGCTTTTCCGGGTGGTGAAGAGGCTGGTCAGTTCGGCCTCTCTCCGCCTGGAACTGGAATTTTCCAGTGCCCTCTGCGACATGTTTGCTGTTTGTTTTGCAGATAAAATCACTCAAATTCACCATGATTTCGATGCTACATTTAATACAGTAGAGGTATCGGAGGTATGGGAAGCCCCGTCATGTCTGTTATGGGATCATTTTCAGTGGGTGTCTTATGCTGATGCAGTGGATGTCCTTGGGGAGGTCCGTGTCACCTGTTGTGAATTAGATCCATGCCCATCCTGACTGGTGAAAGCGAACCGGGAGACGTTAGGGCCGTTGTTGGCGAGGGTGGTCAACGCCTCTGTGATGGGCCTGGAGGCCGCCCCCCTCTGAACCCCATAAGATACCTGGGGGAGCGGGGATCCAGAGGAGGCACCACCGGCCGTCGTACTGGTGCGGACCCGAAGGGGCTTGGGGGCGCCGACAGTGAGCGCGCTGACATCATCCGACAGTGACTGTTGAGAAGCGGTGTTGGATTGTGCAACAGTCACAAGTAAAAGCTCATTGCAAGCTTAATATGGGGCTTGTCCAGTAGGGGGAGGGTCAGGGGATTAAACAGTTTTTTTTTCTCCTTGTCTTCTCTCTTCTTCTCTCTCTGTCCTCCATCTTGTCCCATGCAGTCTGTACAGTATGGAAGCATGTCTTCCGAGTTCTTAGTAAAGTTCTGTTTTGAAGAAAATTCTGATGTGTGTTATTCAACAGAAAGCTAACTCTACAATAACCTTCCCTTTAAAAGAGGATGATTATGAAAAATACATGGTGCGGGGATGTACTGGAACCACTGCAACCCTGCAACATATATTCATAAGTGTCCTCTTTTAAAGGGGAGGTATGGCCATTGGACACCTTACCAATAACCATGTTTCCTCTTGCTCAGTGCATCCCTGAGGTTAGTTGCCAGTTCTAAAGGAGAACTTAAGAACTCTGCCACTGATGAGGGGGAAAGCATATTTATTTATTTAAACATATATCCCGCCCTACCCCTAAGACTCAGGGCGGGTTACAGCATAAAAATCATATAAAAAGGACCTATAAATATACAAAAATTCCCTAGAAAACCACCCACCCCAATTCCTATCCCTGCTTGCCAAACACTTGGCCAAAAAGAAAAGTCTCACGTTATCTCTGGAAAACTCTCAGGCTCTGACGAATCTCCTGGAGAAGGGAGTTCCACAAGTCTAGGGCAGCCACCGAGATCCCATTTCTATCTGCCCTCACTGTCTGAACCTGATGGGCAGATGGTACCTGCAACAGGGCACTCCCAGCTGACCTCAGGGATCATGATGGAGGAGATGGCTTTCAGAGATCTGGGGCCCAGGCTGTTGAGGGCTTCAAAGGTCAAAACCAGCACCTTGAATTGTCCCCTGAATGCTATTGGAAAGCCAGCATTTTGAAACTTGAATGGTACCGGGATGTCAGAGACGTAGGCTGCTATTCTTCCAAATCTACAGTAGATGCAGATGAAACTCAATGTGAAATTTCTCTACAGAAGATTGTTCAGACATTCAATAAACATATTCTGCCCTCTGTCACACACCTACAATACCATTCAGTTCAAAAGATGGCTATTCCTGGTATCAAGACCAGATGATTAGCCCAGGTCAGGGATGGGAACCTTTGGTCCATGAACCAAATGTAGTTCATGATTGTTTTTTATCTGGCCTTTTTCTAATTCCTGAATCTGGCCTGTAGCTCCAGTCCCTACCCAGAAGCACAGAGAGAGAGAACTCAAGAGAAGGGAGTGGTGGGGACGGCATTCACTCAAAGGGTGATTTTAAACGAGCAAGGCTTGGGGGAGGGGGGTCCATGGTCACTGAGTGGCACAGTTGCGGAGCAGCCACTCAGGTGACGTGCATGAGGAGGGATTCTAACGAACAGCCCCCAGCATGGCTACTTGGGCATCTGCCACAGACCATGGGGGAGGAGGGAATGTGCCAGGCTTCTGGCCTTTGGAATGGACATGTCCTATGAGCACAGCAGACCGGTCTGCTGGCGTGGCTGGCTGCCTCGGTTCATAGGGGCAGGGGATCACAAGTTGTCACACTTTTTAAACTTGCCCCACACGGTGCAATCCTGATAAGTGTCCACGAGTGGCTGCTGTGTGGCTCGCGGGACCTTCAGTCGAGCAGTTGGATGAGTGTCTCCTGGGTGGCCACGTGGGGTCGCATCTCGTTTAAAAACGCCCAAAGGCAGGGGGGCTGATTCATGGCCTAGAGCCATGATCTGGACTCCACTCTCCCCTTGCTTCTTCTCTCCCCGAGTATACCCCACTCCCAGCTCCTATCCAGGCTGCAGATCTTGTACACATTTTCAAAGTAGCTCACGGGAGGGAAGAGGTTCCCAGCCCCTATTCTAGGGGCTTTGGTTTGCAAGTGTCAAACACGTCCCCCCAAACCACAGCCGGGTTGGTCTTGCAAGATGCTGAGCCCTGATCCCGTTCCAGGAAAGTGCTCACACATACGGTTCCCCCAGCGCAACATACAGTTGAAACAATTACACTTTGTTATCTCATACAGACACAAATCTCAGCATCTTTCAGTATAATAATAATAATAAAATTTATAACCATAGGTTGAAGACTTAATACATGCCAAAACTAAACACTCCCCAAAATGTCATACAATTAAAAGATAAAATTGGATAAAATTTAATTCCGCATTCTTCCAGGACACAGAAATACATAATAAAATTAAAATTATTATACAAAAAAAAGAAAAGAAAAACATTACAAAATTCTTAGCAATGGGCTGACAATATCATTATTACTGTGATATCTCTTTACTCAGTCATTTACATACCTCCCTAGATGAGTTCCTTTTAATCAGGGCCAAAGCAACCATTGCTAGCCCTTTAATAACATCATCCTGTTTGGAGGTACAANCATTGCAAGCTTAATATGGGGCTTGTCCAGTAGGGGGAGGGTCAGGGGATTAAACAGTTTTTTTTTCTCCTTGTCTTCTCTCTTCTTCTCTCTCTGTCCTCCATCTTGTCCCATGCAGTCTGTACAGTATGGAAGCATGTCTTCCGAGTTCTTAGTAAAGTTCTGTTTTGAAGAAAATTCTGATGTGTGTTATTCAACAGAAAGCTAACTCTACAATAACCTTCCCTTTAAAAGAGGATGATTATGAAAAATACATGGTGCGGGGATGTACTGGAACCACTGCAACCCTGCAACATATATTCATAAGTGTCCTCTTTTAAAGGGGAGGTATGGCCATTGGACACCTTACCAATAACCATGTTTCCTCTTGCTCAGTGCATCCCTGAGGTTAGTTGCCAGTTCTAAAGGAGAACTTAAGCACTCTGCCACTGATGAGGGGGAAAGCATATTTATTTATTTAAACATATATCCCGCCCTACCCCTAAGACTCAGGGCGGGTTACAGCATAAAAAACATATAAAAAGGACCTACAAATATACAAAAATTCCCTAGAAAACCACCCACCCCAATTCCTATCCCTGCTTGCCAAACACTTGGCCAAAAAGAAAAGTCTCACGTTATCTCTGGAAAACTCTCAGGCTCTGACGAATCTCCTGGAGAAGGGAGTTCCACAAGTCTAGGGCAGCCACCGAGATCCCATTTCTATCTGCCCTCACTGTCTGAACCTGATGGGCAGATGGTACCTGCAACAGGGCACTCCCAGCTGACCTCAGGGATCATGATGGAGGAGATGGCTTTCAGAGATCTGGGGCCCAGGCTGTTGAGGGCTTCAAAGGTCAAAACCAGCACCTTGAATTGTCCCCTGAATGCTATTGGAAAGCCAGCATTTTGAAACTTGAATGGTACCGGGATGTCAGAGACGTAGGCTGCATTCACATGAGCCTTTTCCCCTGGCTCTTTGATTTCTTGCACGAGAACGTAATTGTGGGTTTTAACTGTTCTCACATTCCCTTCCCCACTTTAAAGCTACTGCCTGAATTGCTGTGGCTGCTGCTAGGATTTTTATTTTATTTTTTGAGGGCAAGAGTGAGGTGGGGCCAGTGCAGTTTACTGCACTAGGTAATGCTAGTAAGTATAATGGTCATAGATATTTGCTATGATGACAGTCACACCCCGTAGCTGCTATTCTTCCAAATCTACAGTAGATGCAGATGAAACTCAATGTGAAATTTCTCTACAGAAGATTGTTCAGACATTCAATAAACATATTCTGCCCTCTGTCACACACCTACAATACCCTTCAGTTCAAAAGATGGCTATTCCTGGTATCAAGACCAGATGATTAGCCCAGGTCAGGGATGGGAACCTTTGGTCCATGAACCAAATGTAGTTCATGATTGTTTTTTATCTGGCCTTTTTCTAATTCCTGAATCTGGCCTGTAGCTCCAGTCCCTACCCAGAAGCACAGAGAGAGAGAACTCAAGAGAAGGGAGTGGTGGGGACGGCATTCACTCAAAGGGTGATTTTAAACGAGCAAGGCTTGGGGGAGGGGGGTCCATGGTCACTGAGTGGCACAGTTGCGGAGCAGCCACTCAGGTGACGTGCATGAGGAGGGATTCTAACGAACAGCCCCCAGCATGGCTACTTGGGCATCTGCCACAGACCATGGGGGAGGAGGGAATGTGCCAGGCTTCTGGCCTTTGGAATGGACATGTCCTATGAGCACAGCAGACCGGTCTGCTGGCGTGGCTGGCTGCCTCGGTTCATAGGGGCAGGGGATCACAAGTTGTCACACTTTTTAAACTTGCCCCACATGGTGCAATCCTGATAAGTGTCCACGAGTGGCTGCTGTGTGGCTCGCGGGACCTTCAGTCGAGCAGTTGGATGAGTGTCTCCTGGGTGGCCACGTGGGGTCGCATCTCGTTTAAAAACGCCCAAAGGCAGGGGGGCTGATTCATGGCCTAGAGCCATGATCTGGACTCCACTCTCCCCTTGCTTCTTCTCTCCCCGAGTATACCCCACTCCCAGCTCCTATCCAGGCTGCAGATCTTGTACACATTTTCAAAGTAGCTCACGGGAGGGAAGAGGTTCCCAGCCCCTATTCTAGGGGCTTTGGTTTGCAAGTGTCAAACACGTCCCCCCAAACCACAGCCGGGTTGGTCTTGCAAGATGCTGAGCCCTGATCCCGTTCCAGGAAAGTGCTCACACATACGGTTCCCCCAGCGCAACATACAGTTGAAACAATTACACTTTGTTATCTCATACAGACACAAATCTCAGCATCTTTCAGTATAATAATAATAATAAAATTTATAACCATAGGTTGAAGACTTAATACATGCCAAAACTAAACACTCCCCAAAATGTCATACAATTAAAAGATAAAATTGGATAAAATTTAATTCCGCATTCTTCCAGGACACAGAAATACATAATAAAATTAAAATTATTATACAAAAAAAAGAAAAGAAAAACATTACAAAATTCTTAGCAATGGGCTGACAATATCATTATTACTGTGATATCTCTTTACTCAGTCATTTACATACCTCCCTAGATGAGTTCCTTTTAATCAGGGCCAAAGCAACCATTGCTAGCCCTTTAATAACATCATCCTGTTTGGAGGTACAAAGATAAGATTATTTTATGACATGCAGGCCAAAATATTCTATCTGAAATTAAGGGCGCTACAAACAAGTGGATTAAAGACTTAAGTGAGTTAAATTAACTGAAATAATAAGTGACTCTGAGGGCCCCAATCCTGCGAGGACGCAAGCCTGTCCCTGCCACACTCACTATCTGGTTGACACCCCTACTTGCCTCCAGACCAGCTGCAGCTCGGCTTCTCCACTTATTTATTAATTTTTTTACACTATTTTAACCCCGCCTCTCCAACATCAAGTAGCTTGCGGCAGCTTACAAGTATAAAAATTTTAAAACATACACAAAACCCTTATAAAACAAATAATCAAATAAGATATCACCCAAATGGGGGTGCCACAGAAAAACAGAAAACCCCACCTTCCCCATCCTACCCACGTCCCCTTGCTGAAGGCCTGGCGAACAGCCAGGTTTTACGGTAACAGCGAAAGGAGGCAAGGTCCGGGGCCAACCAGGCCTCCGTTGGGAGGGAGTTCCACAGCCTAGGTGCGGCCACCGAGAATGCCCTCTCCATTATCGCCTCTCGAGCAACCCGGGGGACATCAAGAAGGGAGCTCCCAGTGGACCGCAGGGACTGGTCCCACTAGGTAGGTGGGGTCCAGGCCATTCAGGGCTTTATAGGAAAGAACCAACACCTTAAATTGGACCCGGAAGACTATAGGCAGCCAGTGCAGAGCACGAAGCACTGGTGTAACGTACTCACAGCAGCCTGTCCCTGTAAGAAGGCGAGTCGCCGCATTCTGCACCAGCTGTAGCCTCCAAACCGTCACCAGGGGTAGCCCCGCGCAGAGCGCGTTACAATAATCTAATCTCGAGGTAATGAAGGCCTGGATGACAGTGACCAGATCGGAGTCTGGGACATACGGCCGAAGCCGTTGCACCAGGTGTAATTAGCGAAATGAACCTCTCACCACAGCCCCCATCTGGGAGATGTTGGGGCCTTTGCTGGTGGGGGCGGTCAATGCCTCTCTTCGGGAGGGCAGGGTGCCGAGCAGCCTCAAGGAGGTGGTGGTGCGGCCCCTGCTCAAAAAACCATCACTTGACGCTTTCATACTGATCACACTGATACCAAACACGGCTATAGTTCATACACTGTGAAAATACATGCATGGTGATTTTTACAGGGTACATGTGTTATCATTGATCTTCATCACAATAGCATCATTCCTAACTTGTAAGACATAGCGACATCACCTTCCCCCATCCTGGTCACACCCCGGCCCCGTCTACTGCACGGGGCCCCTGAAAGCGCAATGCAAGGAGCATTCCCAGCTAAGGGTAACTCTGACTGGGTCTCCAGGCGAATGCCTTGAAAATAAGGTTACCCCCCTCCCCCCGCCTCTGGCTTTGACCCAGAGGGGGTGGGGCTATGTTAATGAGGGCAGGACCGCTTTCTGTCAGCCCAGAAAAATCATGACTTTCCTCAAAGCCTAGAGACTGCATGAAAACATGGAATTTCTGTGCAAATCCCAGAAATGGAGCAACCCTGCTTGATAAAAGGGAGGCACAATTAAAGGGGTAGGAGGCGGAGTAGTCTGCTGTCTCCAACATGTTGCCTGTGTAGCTCTGTATAAGTTCCATTTCCAGGAGCTGAAAGGTGTAAATGTGAGGAGTCAGGTTTTTTTCTGTAACCCACTCCTGCTCTCCCCAGTCGTATTCTTCCTTCTCCCCTCCCTTAACTCCCTGGACTTGCGCCTTTGTGCCGCCTGTGCCCTGCAAACAGAGGAAGTGAGCAAGCCAGCAGGAAGTGGTCAGACAGACTCTATTATTTTACAATCCAGTTGTTGCTCAACATGTAACTGGAGCAGAGGCCCAGCAGGCACGTCTCAGATCAACGTCTGATCTGGCTCCTGTTCTGCCACATTGTTTAGCCAGGCTAGAAAACCTTTGTGTCAACATTTCCCCAAGCTGAGATGCAAATGATGTGTTTCGCGGGGGACTCTGCTCTTTCAGCTTTGACTGGAGTGGGTATTAGAAGCTGAAATAAAATAACCCTTTATAAAGTAGATATCAAATAATCAGAGCAGGACATTTCAACATATTTAGTCTGACTTATTCCTCTTTAGTGGTGCTGGGTGTGGGGTGCCGGGAGCAGGCTGCAAGGGAATGAATGTACGTGCCCCTGGCTCCACCCCCTCCAGGCCTTTCAGGCAGGGCCACATTGGAAATGGGTAGAAGTGAAGGAGCTTCCCCCCTTTCTGAGGTGATCATCGTGCTCCCTTTCTGCACAGCGACATCATGAAGCTCAGAGGGGGCATGGCCATGTAAGACAGGGGCTGGGTGGAGGGTCTCACCCTCCCCCATGTCAATGAATTTAACTCTGCAGGTGCAGCTGGTGCTGGGAAGCGTCACATTCTGACAGAGTCAGGGAGGTACGAGGGGCCTTTTGCTACAAGGGCCCTTTTTCACACAGACACTTGTGTTGCATTTTATTATACATGTTGCAAGGCACCCATAGAGCACACCTGGAGCCCTGCAACATGTATAATAAAATGTAACACCCATTTTATCAGACAGAGTGTCTGTGTGAAAAGGGCCATATTCAGCCAGACCCATTGGGAAAAATGTGGGATCCTGGTACAGTCTGGTAGCAGTGATGTCGAACCTATCTGTTTACCAAGTCTGTGTGTGCGAGCGCGCGCGCGCACGTGCAACAAGTTCTGAATACAGGGCTGGTCGAGCCACCCACTGAACAAGAGGGTTGGTGTCTTGGCAAGAGACCACCACCGAGAGGGTTGGTGTCTTGGCAAGAGACCACCACCGAGAGGGTTGGTGTCTTGGCAAGAGACCACCACCGAGAGGGTTGGTGTCTTGGCAAGAGACCACCACCGAGAGGGTTGGTGTCTTGGCAAGAGACCACCACCGAGAGGGTTGGTGTCTTGGCAAGAGACCACCACCGAGAGGGTTGGTGTCTTGGCAAGA
>QEPC01006282.1:9250249-9300283 GCA_003113815.1 Sphenodon punctatus
GTACAGCTGAGTATCATCAGCATACTGGTGACACTGCACCTCGAACCCTCTCACGACCTCCCCCAAGGGCTGCATATAGATGTTAAATAATAGCGGAGTCAGAATAGAACCCTGCAGAATGCCACATGATAAAGTGCAGGGGCACGATGTCTCCTCCCCCAGCACTACCCGTTGGCTCCTCCCCGAGAGGAATGAGCAGAACCATTCAAGAACAGTCCTGTCCAAACCCCCTAGGTCACTCAGCCGCCTCAGCAGCAGCCCATGGTCCACGGTATCAAAAGTGGCCGAGAGATCTAGCAGGATAAGGAAAGTTGAACATCCTGCGTCCATCTCTCGGCGGAGGTCGTCTACCAAGGCCACCAACGCCGTCTCAGTGCCATAGCCGAGGCGGAACCCAGATTGAAAAGGATCTAGGAAACCAATGCCGTCCAGATGCGCCTGGAGCTGGAGTGCCACCGCCTGCTCAATAACCTTCCCTAAAAAGGGGAGGTTAGAGACAGGTCGGTAGCTGGCGAGCGCATCCACGTCCAAAGATGGTTTTTTCAGCAGGGGGCGCACCACAGCCTGCTTGAGGCAGGGCGACAACCTCCACTGCTGCAAGGACGCGTTCACTACCCTCGCCAGCACCGCCATCTTGGCCCTGACCCAGCTTGCTCCTGACCTCTAGAGCACCTGCAGAGTCAGACTTGGAGCACAAGCCCCAGTTAGGCCTCAGTCCTGCAAAGCCTTACCTGGATCCTGGACAACCACTCCCCTGTGCTTCCCTCCTGTCCCAAGCAGAGACAGAGGCAGGAATGCCTCCAAACATTTCGAGCAGTCAAGGGAGAAGACAAGCCCCCCACCTCAGTGAATAAGCTCCACCCCCTCACATACACTTATGCTCACACACACCTTCCCAGTGGGACAGAAACTTGCCTGTTTGTCATTCTTTTTTAGTGGCTTGTCATTCTATCATCTTTCCATTATCCTCTAGAGAGATTTTCCTGGAAGGTAACCAGAAGGAAAGAGGTGCCTGAAGCATGAATACTGGCCTTTTTGTCTCTCTCTCCTGAAAGAGGGACAATGGGATTCAGCACCCAAAGAGGGGCTGCCGTCCCTCCTAAATAGGGGCAGTTGGGAGCTATGCTATTGAGGAATACGACCCCACTATTTCAACCTCTCATCACATCCTGTTTGTTGGCTGCTTAGACTGCACATTCTTCAGGATCTGAAACTCCTCCCCGGCCTCTGTCCAGCGTCTGTTCCTGTTCTCTTGAGAGCATTCTGGGTGCTCTCAAGAGAAGTAACGCTAACAATTTCATCCATCCACCCCCCTGCTCTTTTCAGCCCACTTTATCTCATGAAACTACTGTTGTGGCTTCTTCTTGCTGTGCTTCCGAGAGGCCAAAATTGCCATCTCTTTAAAAATTAATTCCCTGAAGAACCAGCCAGCCAATGCTGGCTCAGCTAGAGCTACAGGCCCACCCATAACCAGGGACCCGCATTCATGCGTTCCCCAAATTGGTGGCAACAGAGAAAACGCAGCAAGCACAGGTACCTGCCCATAGCCAGTCAAAAATATCCAAGCTGCCAGGGCTTATGGTTGATCTCAAGAAGGAAGTTGATTGGTGGTGGTGGTGGTGGTGGTGGGGGCCTCCATGAGATGAATTTGTAGGGCCAAATGTGGATCTGTTCCACAGCTGGATAAATATGCTCTTAAAGAGGCTTGAGTTACTGGAGAATCTGGCTGATTGCTTGTGTCTCCTTGGTATTTCCTCAGGAAGTTCTGATCTGGGTTTGTTTACATCATGGGTGGAGGAACCTTTTCCCTCCCAGGGGCTACTTTGAAGATTATTACAAGCTCCAAGGACCCCATAGAAGCTACGGGAGTGCTTACGAGGTGTCCTCAAGGAGAAGAGGGTTGGGATTATGGATCTGTCCCATATCTTTGTGTGCATGATCTCGTCTCTGTTCTTTTACCCTGATCTCAGTTCTTTAGTGTTTCAGGGTAGGAACCGGATCCAGGGGTCAGATCCAGGAGCTGGAAAGGACTTATATAAAAGCTAACTGCAGGCTGTATTTGACCTCCAGGCCCAAGGTTCCCCACTCTTGATTTACATTTTCCTACTGTTAATTTTTATTTATTTATCAACATTTTTATACTACCCTATTCACCATACAGCAACTCAGGGTGGTGAACAACAAATATAAATAACCATCAAGTAAAAAAATCCAGGATAAAAATAAACATTAAACATGAAAAGCTCAGTTAAAACAATCCCCCTCCATCCCCCTCACCGAATGCCTGGCGAAACAACCAGGTCTTGCATCAACTGTGAAATAAGGAGAGGTCCCGAGAGAGTCAAATCTCTGCCAGGAGGGAGTTCCAGAGTCACAGTGTGGCCACCAAGAATGCCCTTTCAAATGTGCCCTCCTCCCGCCCCCCCAAACCCGGGAGGACGTCTAACAGGGCAACCTCCGAGGACCGCAGGAGTCGATCAAAGACATGGGGGCTGAGGTGGTCGCGCAGGTAGACAGGGCCCAGGCCGTATAGGGCTTTAAAAGTTATAACCAACACCTTAAAGCGAACCTGGAAGACTATAAGCAGCCAGTGCAGAGAGTGGAGCACCGGTGTAATGTGCTCCCGGCGGCCCGTCCCCGTTAGGAGGCGGGCCGCTGCATTGTACACCAGCTGAAGTCTCCGGATTGTTACCAAGCATAGCCCCGCGAAGAGCACATTGCAGTAGTCAAGCCATGAGGCGATAAACACATGGATGATGGTGGCAAGATCGGGGCCTGAAATATATGGTCAAAGACGATAGGCCAGATGCAACTTACTAAAGGCACTTAACGAATGGTCTTTTCCATCCCCACTCTTCAATGTGCTCTGAGACATCTGTTTGCAAATCTGCCCCATCTGCAATGTTCAGAAGGCTTCTTTCCCATTCCCCTCGGATAGGACAAGCTGTGGCTGCTGACAATGCAATACAGAAAGGATTTCCTGCTGTGACTGGGCTTCCTGACGCCTTTGGATAAACTGCAGCAGAAGTCAGATTGAGCAGCACGTTGTGGTTTCAATCCTGTATTTTTTATTTTATTTTTAAAAACAAATTATGTTTGTTCAACTGTTTCTGGATTTTGTAAGATGGATCAAGGCGAGCATGCATTTGCTATTAGCCCTGCTGCCTTATGTGCAGGTGAATGCTGTTTTGAGGAGACCAGATTCTACAGAGAAATCACAAACCTGTATTCTGGCATGTTGATAGTAGCATTTTTCTAATGCTTTGTCAACTTTCAGCATCTTGTGTACAGGGCTTAATGGGGGGGGGGGGGCAGGAAGGGAGAGCCCTGACAATCAAATTCAAGGGTTGGGCTAGCCTTGGAAATGTCCCAGTAGGAGTGTGCAGCCTGAAATGTGAAAGACCAAGAAAAAGCTAGTATTGGTCATTTCGGTGTTGGAAATGAAAGTCAAAAAAACCCACCCTGGATAGTTTATTTGACTTCCATTGGTGACTTTCCTGTCACCCCCTCCCCCCGTGCTGAACATTGTATAGGTCAAATCGCAAGAACTCCTGTCTTATATTCAGCTGGCGAGAGGCAGGTTAGTTGAGTGGTTGGTTGCTAGCTGGAGAACAGGGGAGACATGTGGCAGGGCTTCTGGCTTAGGCTTAGGCCCCGGTAATTCATTTTTTACAAATTAAGCACTGCTTGCGTCTGTTTTTTTAAAGGGCATGTCAATGAAAAAAGAACACAGGAGAAACCCTCTCATCCAATCCCCTCTAATCTAGAACCTTCCTTACAGTCTGCTCCATCTTGCAACCCCCATAGCCCTCACACACACTAGAACCCCAGCCTATCTGGATAACTCTAATCGAGACAAAAAGCATGTCACCCATAGTGTCCAGAGAAGGTGGTTTCAACTATAGTTTAAAAATGGTAATGACTGAAAACAAATGAGACAGTAGCCCATGTTAGCCTGGGAGTCACCTGCTTGTCTGGTAGGTCGCCACTAGATGTTCACCGAATACGGCCTCGGGGCAGGCAACTGGCTGCTACAGGAAGCGTGGGCCAGTGGCGTTGGGCAACGCAGCCCAGGCGAAGGTCCAGCGGCCCAGGCTAACCGTCTCCTTACCCTCTATTCAGGGCCCACTATGAGGCGAGCCTGGAGGATCGGTTTGAGCCTGGAGGAGCACCCTCATCCTGGCCACCAAACAGCTGATGGAGGGATTAGGTGAAACATCCCTAATCAGCTGTTTTGTGCTCAACCAGGCCAGGTGAGGGCGGGGCTTCAGCTCCCCCCCCCCCCAAGCTGTTTTGCAGCCGCTCTTCCTGGGGGCCCGGATCCTGCTGCATGGCAGGGGTCTGGCCATCCTATCCTATCTGGATGGCTCCACAGCCAACCCATGTCACGGAGGGACCTGTGCTGGCAGCCCCCATGCCTGGATTACTGTGGTGGGGTGTGCTGTTTGTGTGAACTGCCCTCCCCGCTGACCTGGGGAGTGGCGGCTGCAGTGGCCTTCTCCGGGGCAGCCCAGGGAGTCGTCTCCTTTCTTTTAAAACATTTTATCCAGAGACGGCAGCTACAATGAAAAAAAGAGATTGGCCGGGGGAGCGGCTTGTTTAAAAGTTATTCTCAGCCACTACATTTTGGGGCTCCATGTACCTCTATTTGCGGGGGAGGAGACCCCTTTTCTCTCCCAGGGGCCACTTTGAAAATGAGTACAAGCTCCAAAGGCTACATGGAAGGGAATGCTTAAGGAACCAGCTCAGGCAAAGGAGCGGCCAGATCCTGGATCTGTATTCTGTACTTGTGTGCATGTCCTCACCTCTGCTCTCTTACCCAGAACTTCTGCCCCCCAAGCACTGAAAACCGGACGGACCTAGGGGCTAGATGTTGGCCCTGGGAAGGGGCCAAATGCAAGCTAGTTGCGGGTCTCATTTGGCCTCTGTCGCTCTGAGGTTCCTCACTCCTGCTCTGGCTGCTCTGTGACAAATCTTTAGAACTTGGACATGCAGAATCTTCCAGCTCTTAAAAGAAGATCTGGAAACATCTTGCTCATACAGCCTCTAGTTCAACAGACCCCTGTAAAATCGGCTGGTTGGCTTCCACAAAACCAGCGGTTAGACTCTCTTCAGTTCCTAGTTGCCAACGGGCATTCCTTTTACAAAAACATCCATGACTTCCACGGACGCCCTCGTCTCGCCACAGAGGTCAAGAATTTAACAGGACCATAAACTGAACTGTGCTATTAGCCCTTGCAACAAGGCAGCGCAGGGGCACATAGGCCAGACTGTGCAAGGAAGCTCTAAGTACTGGATCAATTTCAAGCGCACACAGTCAGCTCAACCAAAACTACTCACAAGTGGTTTGGATGCCTCTTGGGTTGTTTCTTGTTGGTGGTGGGGTTTTTGGGTTCCCCCATTAAAGAAGCCTGATTTTGATGCCCAGAACTTCTGAAGATCAAACTACTCTAAGGTGTCCTAAGTTGGTAGCCCTCCCAAATTTGAAGGCATGCACAATCTCTCTTTCATCCTCTTTGAGACTCTTGGCCAACTTCCCTCTCTACAGTATTATTTATATAGCACAAACAACGTGCCTGGTGCTGTACACTCAGTAGTTAGAGACAGGTCCCTGCCCCAACCGCCTTACAATCTAAGAAAGACAAAGAAGAGGGGAACGTAGGGAGAGACAGGGATACATTCATGCAGCTGAGAAGTCGCAGGAGCACACGTGGATCGAGGATGGCTGCTCTGGCTCCTTTTATCACATTACATTCCTTGTAATCCCTGTTAAAACGGCTGCTAAACTGGCAGAATTCCGAGAGGTTTTACGGTTCTCTTTATCCCTCAATCTGTACTTTCTCCTCCATTTATCTCCAGAGAAACTGCCTGCCCCCACAGTGAACAAAAGGTCACTCGGAGCACCAGTCCTGAACTTTGCTCGGACAACCTGCATTTGTCTGCTGGCATCCCTTCCAGCAGTGACAGACAGCCTTAAACGCTACCTTGAGCTGATGTGTTGCCATTTCCATGGCCCTATAATTTCCTGGAATGCTCCCTGGAGAGAGCAGCAGTGTGCAGCTAGTCAGCCGCTACAAGAGTGGGCTGCATTGCCAGCTTTTCCTGCGAAGCCTCTTATTTCTTCCCTGCAGGAGAGGAAGCCCCCTCCATCACTACCTGCTATTCTCACAAGGAGGTTATGACAATAATACCATTGCAAAGCTGTGCTGGGAGGGAGGAGGATCCAGCTCACTTTCATGGCAGGAGTCAAAACCACTTAATTTTAAACGCACCCAATCATGTCTTTTCCTTGGGCTGCAAAACCATGGCGTAAGAACTTGCAGCAAATACAGGGAAAGCTGATAAAAACTACAAAAGGGATAGCTATCCCCCCTCCACCCCCCAACTGTTACAACAGATGGTAGCATTACACAATGTGATTAATTTGGAATCTGTCTTCCAAGCGCTGTGGTTTCAGTAGCTATTAGAGCATGTGGCAGCTATTGCTACATGAGTGTTGGGACTGATTTGCTGTCAGATAAGCAGCAGAGCAGCTACCATGGAGTGAGTGGGTTCAGCTGAGCACGAGCCCTGGCCTGTAGGGGGGTGGGGGGTGCTTTGCAAATGGCTTGAGAACTAGGAAATTTTCAGAGGGGGGTGTGGGAGGAAGTGGGGCCAACATTCCACTCCTACCCACTCTGAAAACTAACTGTGCTCAAGCCACTTGGAAAGGGCCACGCCAAGAAGTGGTCATGGGTGAAGGGCTGGTCCCACCTCAACCCACTCTTAAAATGTCTTTCCTGGTGAGGTTGCATCTACTCCACGGGGTGGGGGTTTGCTGGGAGCCGAGGTGGTGCCACAGCCTTTGGAGGGGGAGACTGAGGCTGCCAGCATCCCCCTCGGGAGGGGGACCACTTAGGGAGACTGTCCTTTTGCCTTTCGGGGCACCATAAATAGGGCACAAACCCAGGCTCTCTACAGCCTTGCTGTGTCAGATGATAAAGCAGCTCAGTTTTAAACGTAAAAGAAGAGTCAAATTCAAGGCTTCTTTGTTCAATAGTTCTGCAGTTGAAACATGCACGGCAGCAATACAAGGTTACCCTTCCTCAGTCATTTCCAAACGTCTTGCTTGCATGACCCCACTTGGGAGACTTTAACTAGAATTCTTTAACCCCAGACAAGACAATGAGTACAGCAATATCATCAGGATCATACCCTCATCAGCAGAGGATACAACTCCACTTTGGGTTCCAACCTACAGTTTGTGAACCTCTGCTGCTGACTTTCTTATTTTCCAGACGTGTCATTACCAGAACGCTTGGACAAATGGATTTCTCCTAAACCCCAGGTTGCAGCAAGACTTATCTTCTACCATTCACTTGAACTCCGCACTGGAATGCTTCTCCCAACTACTTTGGAAGCAGAATCTTATCTCCTTATTCAATTCCTTATACACTTTTAATTGTATTGTTATGTTTTAATTGTATTTTATATTTTTGTAAGCTGCTCCGAGCCTTCGGGAAAGGGTGGGGTAAAAATGCTAATAAAATAAAATAAATTCTTCCAAGCGAGGGGGAAAAACCGTGAGAAAGTAATGATGGAAGAGAAAGCATATTCAAGTATATAATTGCATGGCATGTCTTTTTGTTTGTGTGTGTTGAATTAGGCTGCTTTGTTACACAATGTTGGAAGTGTATAGGGAAGGAGGAAGCTTCACATATTTTTCAAGCTTTATAGAAACCATTTTCATGTGGCAAACCATTTGTTTGGTGCATGTCATGGCATTGTCCTTGAGCAGATTTGCAAAGGGCGCTGGAGGTGCAAAACTGGACTCAAAGAAGTATCGGATCTTAATGGAATCTAGTCCACCGGTGCTAGTTTATTGTGCAAGACCTTCTGATCTGTGAATTGATGTAAGAACGTAAACGTAAGAAAATGCCATGCCGGGTTGGATGGATGGCCATGTACAATTCACCTGTGACACCCCATGTCATGCTGTGAAGGCCACTAGTATAAATGAGTTCAATAAAATATTAGATAAGTTCACGGAGAATATATCCACCAATAGCAATTACACACAATGATCAAGGATGCAGCCTCTGCCTGCCAGGAGTTGGGAGTGTCCCACTTTTATACATTTCCCTTGGCATCTGGTATTGGTAACTGCCCAAGACAGGGTATGGAGCTCCATGGATCAACTGATCTAACCCAGTCTGGAAGTTATGTTCCTAGGGTGCACAGCCATTGTGCAAACAGAAGATATATACAAATGAATTCCAAGGAGGACTCGGACACCCTGCTTCGATACGAAAACATTCACATAAGGCTTTCGCGGTGGCTGCTCTGGAACTCCCTTCCCTTGGAAATTCAATAAAGGTTAAGCCCAAGCATCTTCCATAGACAGTGCAAGACCTTTTTGCTTGGCCTGGCATTCAGTGGGGGGGAGGGGAATAGACTTGAGGGATGGGGTTTTGAGGAGAGTGGGGTCATGTATATACTGTGCCTTGGTTATTTTTTTGTAACCTGCCCTGAGTTCTTGGAATAGGACAAGATAAATCCAAGTAAGTAATAAACATTAGTCATTAATTATTATTATTTATAAAGTCCCAGCAATGTGAACAGTTGCAATTAGAGACAGACCCCTGCCCCCAAGGGGCTTACAATCTACGAGGGACAAGAGGAAGAGCACAGAGGGAGAGACAAGGATGTGTTCATGATGCTGAGAAGTCCAGGTGCTCATGCTTCGCATAGTGTTGAGGACACGTGAAGGCTGAGAGCATAAGCAGCAGCATCCAGGACCAGTCTATGGTGGTGATGAACTAGGGAAGGCCAGCATGGGAGAAGGGGTGAAGAATATGAAGAAGCAATACTGAGAGAGGCCATTCTATATGCAATATTGTTAAATCAAACTCACGTAGACAGAGACTCAATTTTTTCTGTTTATTAGAAAAAAAAAGGAACATGGTTTAATGTGCAAATATTATATACAACAATTGACACAACAAAACAGTAGGAAGACAGTGGCATTCCCCTCCCTTCAAATGACTTCAATCCTTCATCCCAGAGAGGTATGGTTTTAATGCTTTCTCCAAGGAATTAGCTATACAAAGTGTAATGCTTCATTTGTACAAGACACACAGGCTTCAATAGTTTGATTGTTTAAAAAGTACTCTGGCTTTGAAACTGCAGAAGTCTGTGTTTATTTTGGGTAGCTCCCCCTCCCCTCCCCTCCCCCCCCCTTCTTTTGGAGAACCTGAGCAAGTCTGCAGAACAGGAAAATAAAGGAAAGGCATTGCTCTGTGCATCATTCAGATCACAGCGGCGGAAGGATTTTTAGTAACAGAACTGCAATTTGCAAAACTCCAAACTCCACCTGTATTGTCACATTAGTAGGTGGTCTACCCCAGTCTAGAATTAAGGGAGTCTTGAGATAGTCCTGCCTGTAAATGTGTTTAATGCTAGTCTGTGCAACAATTGCCTCAGAGAAGATGCACAGCAGAATTTATCCTGCTGAGCAACACTGTCCTGGTCCAGCAAATCTGCACCCATTGAAAAATCAATGGGATGAAGCTCACTAGGTTACAAACAGAACCTACTCATAGCTGTGCTTGCAGTCTGTGCTTAATATAAAGCACACGCTGAAGTCTTTGCTTAATCCAAAGCCCATTGAAAACCATATGGAGTTGATCCAAAGGCCATTGATGCAAACCTACAGACTGCTGTTGATTTTACTGGGCTTGCATCAGATCCTAAACCCCTTAAACATCTGCTGACCTTCGCTTTGCTGAACCAGAGCCATGTTCTATTGCCTGGATGTTCCTACAATTAAGAAGATATGGACCAATTCCTGTTGGGTTTTGGCCAAGTAAGAGAAGCAGGGTTTGCCCCAGACATTCGCACTAAGGGGCCGATTGTTATGGTTGATTCTGCTTTGCTTATTTACCAAGGCAGATCAGCTTGTGCTACCAAATGGGATGCAAAAGGACAGCAAGAAAGGCCACCTTCTATAGAGCACTGAGTGGCTGGTTAGACAGGCTCCAGCATTGGTGGGGGGAATGGAGGGTAGCACTTTAGGACAAATGGAAAATGACACCAGAGACAACTGGATATTTCCTCCGTGCAATGATTTGGCACTAGCACTGCTGTTCATTAACATGCTGTGCCTAACAGCTTCGGAGAATTCAATTGATCAACATCATGTCCTAACCACATGGGGACCGAAGCTAATACTTAGCTTGTTTACTTTCCACACTATTGTGCTTCATCTGTCTGCTTCACCCAAACGGACCACATTTAAAACAATCTGGACTAACGCTGCCCTCTACCTTAAATTAAAAAAAAAAAAAAGAGTGAGGTTGGGTAAGGCATGGCTGGAAGTCATGGGCAGGACAATACCTTTAACACATTCCTCATCTGCCCTGGAATCTACTTCCGGCATAGCCCCAACTATGGCTAGAGCCTCCCTTTCATACTCTTTGTTTTTAAAAAATAAACAAAAGCAAACACAGTAATAAAATATTCCCAATCTCCACCGAAGGGAGAATTTCTTCAGTAAGTTACAGCTTTGTTCATTCCTTAGCTAGGAATAGGATTATCAGGATAGGTACTGTGTTACGGGAATGCATCATGCTTGAAAAATTAAGTCGATTTCCACCAGTGTATCACACAGTTTTCTTCTTCCTCTTGGGCTACAGGTCAATGAAGGGTATGTTGAATTAACCACAGGCTTCTTCTGTTCTTAGCATCTTTCATCTCTTGTAGCCAGTCCTGCTGTTAAGACATAAGGATGCTGGAAATTTTGACCCTAGTAGTCACATGTTGTATCATGAGTATTAATGCTAGCCAACTTTTTTTTCTTCTCCGCAAAAAAAAAAAGGCATTTCCATAGAGCCAAACAATACTGGTTCTGTTTCTGGACATGATCTGCAAGCCACTAACTCAAACAGTCAAGCTTCAATGGTACAACTCTGAAGTAAGTGGTTTGTGGGTCACGGCTTCGATGACCATGAAAATGTTCATCTCCATTATTCCACTTTGGGTTTGCGGTAATGGAAAATGGCTTAAAATTGCTTGGAATTCTGACCACTGCCAATACTGGAGTTTGAAAAACTAAATGTTTCAAAAACAGACTTTTTTTTTGGCTTTTGGAAGACGCAAAAAACAAAACAGCTTCCTATTTCAAGAGAAAAATATAAGTAAGTTACAATTTCCCAATTGTTTTTCATGGAACAACAACGACAACAAAAAGTTCAAGCAGCTCTAATTCCAGCTAGCCTAGTTGGGGCTGGGTGGAACCGTATTCTGACTCGAACCCTGCACAACAGCAAGCTAATACACAAAGGTCATCATTCACCAACCACTTCCTCCAGAGTAGCCCCATCGAAGTCCTATGGAGTAAGTGATTTGTGGATTAGGAGCCGAAGCTGCAACCCTCAAACCTCTTTAGCCATGATAGTCCTACTTACAGCAATGGGTCTATACAAGAGTAAGTGCTTTGAGGACTGCAGCCAAAGTTACTGAGGAGAAACATTGTTTTTCTTTTTTGTCCCAGCGTGACATTCTCTGGATTAAAACAAAAAATCCAGTTACTTGCGAAGCCGCATGCTCTGCTATAATCCAGGTGTGGTCAATTTTGTTTTGCTTAAGCCATTAAGTTGCCTGTGTAAACTGAGGCCCCTCGCCCAGTCTACAAGTTTTGAGGATCCAATTAGGGGACCTCTCCATAAGTATGAGCTTCCAAGTTAGCTCGGTCAAATAGCAAGTCCTGAACCTCTGTGGCTTAGCACCTCCACACCAGTGGAGGGAGCCAGACCGCTACACCCTCACATCCCCTACATGCCAATGATATTGAGGACTACTGGACATGTCAGAGGAGAACGCATCTCCAAATCATTAGTGTGGAGGGGAGAAAAAAAAGTTTAATTTTTGGATAAAAAACAAATAGAAGCCTGGACGGTAACAGTGGGATCAATTCTGGGGGTCAGCAGGGGGAGTACAATTTCTGGATCCAAACTCTCCTGATTCCAGGAATGGTCAGATCCAGGTTTCTGGTTTGGGTTCATCTCACAGAGTGACCCTTCAGTGCATGTGCCAAAAGTGGATTTCAAAATCAAAACACACACAGGCAGTAGGTTTGTGCTTTCCTGAACCAGAGGATCTGGTACATTATACATTGCAGAAGAACGTTTTGTCCCCCCTCCCCCTCTCTTCTTTCATAAAACAAACTATTTTCATTAAAGTTTAACTTTCTAATAGACGAAAAGTGACCGTGTTATCAGCACACGTTCTGGACCTGGATTAAAGAGCTTCTCTTCCAGGCACTGGAGGGCACCCACTTGGATGTGGATTTTGCCCCCCTGTCCATCAGCAGGAGAGTCTTTTGCTGGACCCCATATCTGGTCATTTGTTTCCAGTGTCTCCGTAACCCTTTCAGTGCTGCTGTACATACAACATCCTTTCAGAGACAGATCGCTGCTAGATATCTCCCTCTAGGGACATTATGTCTACCTATTGGAAAGGAAAGCAAATACATAGGAGCCTGACCTTGCTGCCCAAAATGCATCATAGCTGTGCCAACCAATTGCTCCTAACAAAAGGTGTATATTTTATGGAATGTCCTGCAGTCTGTAGGCTGGGACCCTTCACCCCCCCGCAGGGATGACTCTAGGAAAAAATGAACTGAAGGCCCTGTTCTTCTAGCCAGGGAAGCTGAGAGGACATTCCTCAGCGAGTCCCAGGTATGGTCTGCTCTGATGGAGCAGCAAAAGCGGCACATGCTCCAGCGGTCTTGAGGTAGGAGAAAACAACATTCCCTAGGAGCAAAGCTGGCCTCTTTTAGGAGCATGATGATAATCTGAGAACCACAGTTCTCAACCTTGCGGTGAGTCCAAATGCAAAAGAAGGCTCAATTAACCCAGGAAATACATAAAGGGCATGAAGCCAGAACAATATTGGATTCATCTCTTTGATAACAACATTTTCTGTAACCTCCGTTTGGGATTTCAGCATTTTCCAGTGTCAATAATTACAGTAACATAGTGCAACATCAGCAAGTCTGAGGAGGGAGCAGAATATGCTTCTGACAGGAGGGGAAATCCTTCACAGATAGCCCGGTGCTGCAGCCTGCCTGCTCATTAAGTGGGATCACATCATGTATGTGTAAAGACTGCAGTGTCAAATCCGCTGTGTGTGTGTGTGGGGGGGGATGAGGAGTGGAAGGTGCTCTCCTTTATTTGACCTGCTTGTGGATACCTTGAGCAAAGGAAACCAGACACCACTCAGTGCAAGAGACACTGATCTGATCCTGAGAGAGTCCTCCAAGCAGACACCAAAGTAGATCAAGCTTCCTGAATACATGTGTTCTCACACCGCCTAACTGGATCAAGTTGCTGTTTTACATAGGCAGTGTTACCAGCCTAACAATGCTCCTTGCCTCATTATTACCTAATTGCCCTAAGATTGCATTTGCTAATTGCCTCATTTTCTCGCGTGTAGCTGACATAACAAATCAGTCTAACGACTGCGTCTCCGGGAATTTCTATTCCATTTTTTCCCTCGTGCACAACAGCCATTTTGGTATTTTTTGCCCATCCCAACCAAGGCTCGCAGAAGCCAGCTTTTACAGCTTCCTCCAGTTTCTTCGGAAAGCTACGAATTGCATGGCTGCAGCTTCCTGGCAGAAGAGATGCCAATGCTGGGCTGAAGGAACTGCTCCTGGCGCAGAGAAAACAGCAGCAGCGGCTGGATAGAAAAGGGAGATGACATGGAATGCAAAAGAGGGAATGAGAGAGGCGGGATTCAGTGAGGTGAACGTCAGGGAGGGTGAAAACCCATGAATTCCAATCCCAATAGTGCAAAGTCCAAGGCAGAGTCAATTTATATCCAAGGGCAGGGGGGGAGGCGGGGGGGGGACATTGTCCCCAAATTCCACTTGCTTTAAGCATTTTTTAAAAAAGTTCTTTTTTATTGTTCCAATAGTTTAGCCCTTGGTCGGTGACTCACCAATACCGGTCCGATATCAGATGCTATGGCAGCCGTAGCACCTGTCGCAGACGTAGGAATCAATATATCTTAAAAAAATAGCTGTGGCTACAAGGAGCTACAAGGTTAACTACATGAATGCAACAGGGTTTGGCCTCTGTTCCCATGAAGTGGGTGACTTGTGCTGCAATAAACCTGTACCAGGTCTCTTATTTGGGTGGGGTGGGAAAAAGCAGCAGCACATCTTCAGCGTGCTATTGTCTTGGCTTTCCCCTTTGGATCGTTGTCCTTCTCCAAACCAGCCCAGTTCTTCAGTCTGCTCCGGCTTCAAACTTGGCTGCTACAGCCGCTTCGTTAACAACATGGTTCCAGTGCAAAAACAAACCACCCCCCAACCCCGAACCTTCCTTCTTCAAACTTTTGATTGCCTTTCATCTGTCCATTCCTGCTTTGTGCTCTGGAGAGCCTGAGTCTTCTGCTCATCTACCTGCACATAATCCACTCTCTGTTCTTCAGAGAGGAAAGGTTTCTGTGGGAGAGAGGGGAAAAGAGCAACAAACGGTTTCAATGTCAGAGAGAATATACAGGGCAGGGAAATGCTTTTTATTTCCTTTTCCCTTCTTCCCTGGTGCTTCAGTTCACCTTGAAGCTTAGGATGGCATCAGCTGACAAGACCATTGCCTTGCAGTCTGCTTTAGACAGGATTCTCCATCTGTCACTTTGTCACCCAGCCCATCATGGGGAGAGATGGAAATGGCTGTGGTGGCCAACTCTGTTCCACAGCAAGTTCCATTATTTTCTTGCCTTCAGTGGGGTCCCACTACAGCCGGCTGAGGGAAACCTCAGGCCCATGGAGAGTTCTTATTCAGTCCCATTCCAATTTCTGGATCTGGTCCCTGAATCCAGTTATTACCCCCATTATTATCCAAGATCTGAAAGACTGAGCTCAGGGGAATGGAGCAGAGAAGCGAATGTGCCCAACAAGGAGATGGGACAGATCCATGATCCGGACTTTCCTTCCCTGAGCAAAGCAATCCTGCCCCCAACTTCTACATGTCCCTTAGAGCTTGTACTAATTTCCTAAGTGGCTCCTGGAAAGGAAAAGGTTCCCCACCTCTGACCTATGGGGATGACTTGTATGAATTTCAGCCCCAGGGGTAGCCTAGAAACCCTAGTGCCATCATAAAAATAAGTTACAGTGCAGGTCCATTGTAATAATGGGCATTGTAATGATGCCGAATCTGCATTGTTATGGCGCAAATTTGGTTACAATGTGGTTGAGGCATGGCTCCCAACGCATCATCAAAAATGCAATACACTTGGTTTTTAAAATAAAATCAGAGCATGACCGCTCTAACAAGACAAGATTTAAGCATCCTCCTTATAATGCAAATGTCGTTATAATGCAGTGTAAGTCATGGGTTTTGAAAAGCGTGTTATAATGAGGTTCTACTGTATTCAGAACATGCTCTTAAAAGCAAAGCTATTGTTACAGGCAAGTCCGATTGTTGCCAGTGCTTGCAACCGTGTCATGAATCTTGCACTAATAAAGCCATGAAATGTCGCCTCATTCGGTTATATAATTTGGTGCCAATCTCAGATCTCATTTTTTAAGAAAGGGACTTAGTCCTCATGGTTGAGATGCAGAAGCTCAAAAATGTGACTCATGGGTACCCTAACAAAGATTCTGTAATGATACATATATATATATATATATATTAAAAAATCACTCCCACTTTATTATTCAATCTCAAGGGCATAGATATGATAAGAACAGGGAGTGCAGTTGCACCAGAGCCCGAGAGACATGGAATAGCTGTGGCTGTTTTTACACAATCACAGTTAATTCGAATTAGCTTTTAATCCAGATCCATTAATTCGGGGTCATTATTCAGGAGTAACTGTTTACATGATCCATTTTTAATCAGGAATAAGAATTAATCCTTATCTTCAGTGTGAACAGGTTAATCTGGATTAGGAGTCACAAGGAAAGCTGTGAAATCCCATAGTGCAGCGCAGCAAGATTTCAGCATCCTCTTCTGCTCTGATTTCTGGGAGTACGGTGACAGCAACAGATTCAGCAGTCACCTTGCAAAATGGAGGGGTCTTCACCTTGGTGCGGTGGATTTTAAAATTTAGTGCACCAAGAAGAGGTTGCTGGGAAAACTGCGGGATACCAGAGAGATATGGATGGCTAAAGAGGAGACATGTCTATCTGCAGCACTCTATGGAACCTGGGACTTTGTCTGGATTCACTGTTCACATGATCAGCTAATTCAGACTGACCTTTATCCAGATTAAAATAAATCCTCAAAAATTAGGTTTCCAGAACCCAGGTTAAATTTTGAATTCAGGTTAAGTAATTCAGACTAAAGCGTTCACACGGACACCTTAATTTGGATTAAAAGCTGCTTAATCCATTCCATCATCTTCATCAGGGCCCATTCCATCCTTAGTTACACCCCTGATAAATCTCATGAATTTAAAGCTCAAGTCACGATTTTTACGGGCCTCACTCGTGATCTCCAATGACATTTTCAATGTACAGCTCTGTCCTCAAAAGTGTGATGCTGCCAGTGATTGAGCAAGTTAGACTGTAAGCTATTTGCAGCAAGGATCTTCTCTCCTTACATTTTCTAAAGACCCTAAAATATTTCTCTTTGAAACAATAATAAATCATTTTGCTTTGTGGCAAGATCTTGTACAAATTTATTCCTGGGGCTCTTGGATGACTCATGTTCTCGTTACTAAGAGAGCTGCTTCAGATGGGATGAAAACAGACATGACGCTAACCACCCTTTAACCACCCTTGGTGGTTATTTATGCATGTTTCAGGGCTGCGTAGGGCACCAATACAGCCCTGCAACATTCATAAATAACCACCAAGGGTGGCTAAAGGGTGGTTAGCGTCATGTCTGTTTTCACCCAAAGTTGCAGGGCTGTATTGGTGCCCTATGCAGTCCTGAAACATGCATAAATAACCACCAAGGGTGGTTAGCGTCATGTCTGTTTTCACCCTGGGTTTCACAGGAAAGATGGCAGGGTAGCTTTGTGAGAACTTAAGGGACCTCATGGGTCATAAGCCAGACCAACTGCTCCATTGAAGGATTCATCGGGCCCAACCCCCACCCCACCCCACCCCCAGCCCCCAAAGAGAAAAATCCACCAACAAAGAAAAATCTGCCACAAGTAGAGGTTGGGAGTGAGCAGAGCACAGCGATGTCTGAAATAACAGGGAACAATCTTATATTAAAAAAATCCAGATGTCTCCACCCGTGCTGTGGGTGGGGTGAGGTGGGGTAAACCACTGAGTCTACTGCCAGGGAACTTCCATCTTCTACAGAAAATGATGAAACACTTGCAGATTTCCTCCGAACAGCCAAACTCCACCCGCTTCCCCAATCCTTTCTGCTGAACATGCTAGTCGAGTTCTTTTGGCCACTGGCGAGACTGACTCGTGTAATGGGGCTGTTGTCACAATTTTAGAAGTAGTTTGATCAAATTGCCAGTATGCCAATAGTGATCCGATTGTGACTACAAGTGTGCACGTTTTGGAAAACAGCTGCAATTGTCATCAGACAGATACAGCTGGAGATAATGTAGTTTGGGACGGAACCTGTGTGGCCAAAAAGTCGCAAAATCTCACCACCTATGTACAGTTGAACGTCACCTGAACTACTCTGTCTCCATCTCTTACGTATGGAATCAATACGACAACCGCCCTCTCTGTCAGCCAGATGAGTGAGATAAAGTGGATAAGCTTTTAGGAATGACTCTTACCTTTTGCACAGGGGAAGGAGAAGCAGAATTAAAATCCAATGCTAAGTAATCAAGGCAGAACTTCCTTTGCCACGGCAAAGCACCGTTGCACGGAGATGTTGCCTGTTTGTGCTCCTGTTGAGATACAAGAGAAACTTGCAATAAATCATTATTTTTTAATAGAATCATGATCTAAGTGCTTTAATGAGACTAACCTATTTAGTTTTATTCCCACTCCAGAAGTAAGAAAAGCAGGAGAGTCCCGGCCTGCATAACTTATCTAGTGTACCAAGAGCAGGGACCCGTGTTGACTGCGTTGCTGCAGTTTGCAGTGATTTTTGCAGAATCAACCAATCCCCCCAGTGTCAGGTTGAAATTGCAGTGACACTGCAGTGGGAGCTGTCTGCAGGATCTTTAAATCCTGGCTCAGGCATCAACTTGTCACCTGACCCCAAACAAAAACTGCTGCTGCAGCTGCCGTCTGTCAGGAAGGTGTGGCCATGACCCCTGAGGGTGATTAGGCCTCTGGAAGATGAACTGTGGGTGGCAGGGTCTTGGGGTCCTATGTTTGGGTGAGGGAGGTCTGGGGCTTTAACATGAGGTGGGAATTCTGGGTGGCTGAAATTCCAGAGGATCTGAGTAGTGTTTGATTAACAAAGTTGTGATTCTATGTCAAACTTGTTGAAAAAGTATGCTGGTGAGCAAATCTGCATGTAAAAACGGTTGTATAATTATGAAAACCAAGTTAATTGTGTAAATATTAATGCTCACGGTGAATTTGCAGAATTTGGCTTCACTGGTTGCAGAATTTAAGATTTTTTTGATGCAGTGAACATGGGTCCCTGACCAAGAGCACACTCAGTTAATGGCAGGATCTGGGAAATTTTTATGTGACTGGAGTAAAGCAACCAAGAAACCTGATTTTTGGTATTACAGCAAGAAAGAGGGGTCAAAACTAGGGAGGATTTTTGTTTGGGTTCAATAACATTTCATCAGCTATTAATATTGCAACAGCAAAACTGGAATGCCACAGATATGAATATGAATCCTACTTAAAACTCCAAACATCAGTGATTTTGGAGAGAGGGATATAATTCTGGCCTATGTCTAGAAGTTAAATATCAACATTGTGACTGAAAGCATTAATTGATCAGAAGAATCGATTCATGTATTGACTGCAGCTTAAATATAAACACATAAAAATATTTTAAAATAATATTTTAAAGACAAATTAAAAAAACTAAAATAATATAATTTCATGTAAAAATGTAAATGGGTGGCAGCCCTAATCAAAACAGCCCTAGGATGATGGAGATTTGAAAAACTTTAGCTTCCTGAAAATGACAAAAAGGAGGAGTAAATGTTGCTTGGGCGGAGGGCTGAAGATTCGGATTTGGTCCAGGCTTTAGAACAGAGATTAAACATAGGGTGTGAGACGGAGCTTCTGTTTGGTGAGACCAATTAATTCCTGGAGAGAAAATAGTTCAGAACATATATTTTACTTAGCCACTCTCGCCCGGTGAGAGCATGGAAGCTTTCAGGCCACGTGGGACCTTTCCTCAGGCAGGTAAAAATCAATCAATCACATCAAGCAATTCAACTTGCAGACGTTCAAGCTCCATCTCAAAACTGAAAAGGTCTGGGGCTTGGGGTCCCTGTCTCTCCCTATGTTCCCCTCTCCCTTAACTTTCCTAGATAGTAAGCTCTTTCAGACAGGGACTGTTACTGATTAAAGACTTGGCAGGACTGGGTACATTGCTGGAGCTATATTGGGATGGGGAACCTTTTCCCTCCCAGGGGCCATATTGAAAGTTTGTACAAGCTCTGAGGGCCACAGAGAAGTTGAGGGTGGGAATGCTAAAAGGATGAGGTCAGGAAGAAGAGGGTCCAGATCATGGATCTATGCCATTGGTCTGTCGTGTCCCCTGTCCTTGGGTGTCTGCCCTCATCTCTGTTCCCTTATCCCGACCCGAGCTCCCTCTTTCACAACTTAGGGGTAGGAACTGGATCCAGGAAATGGAAAGGTGCCAGATAAAACTAGCTGCAGCAGGTCACATTTTGTCCCCAGGCCTGAGGTTCTTCAAATCATATTATATTATCATTATTATGAATAAATTATTATGATGTTATCAACAACAACGGAATGACAGAGAGCCACAAAGCTGGGGTGCTGCTACGAGTGCGCCTCGCCAAAGCAAAACCAAGGAGTTCAGGTTCTAGACAGTTTGTTGGTTCTTGGGGGGGGGGGGGGGGGGGAGGATATGCTAAAGGAACTTGTCATTTCCTAGGAAATTCTGCAGGGGGCTCATCTAAAAAGGCAAAAAGAACTGGTCTTCCTTTGTCTGCAACAAGTTCCCATGTAAATGTGCATGATCTCTGTGATCTCTTGGAACTGCTTCCCCACCATTTGTCAGCGAACAGCTGAGTTCTTCAGAGCAGAGGGGTGGGGGGAGGGGCAGAAAGAAAAAGAGGTGTGTGTGTGTTTTCCTTTATCACTTTGTAAATCAGACCCTGTGTCCCTTGTTTGCAGCCACTGGGTTGCTTTTCCTTTATGAAGGCAAAGGACAAACCTACTCAACGTTTCTCTTAGAAAACAAACTTCTGAATTTTCCGTCCACGTGACAGAACAAAAGAGAGCAAAGAGGAGCTGTGTGAAAAACGATTACCATTTGAATGTAATTTTCTTCCTCTTCTCCGGAAACTGAACTGCCAAATAATCTTGCTGAATTAATACAGTCTCTTTCTGGAGAGATAAAGCTCGTACGATTGCTAGGGGGGAAAAAAACAACAACACAGGAGAGGTCAAGGAAGCATCTTACAGATGCTCTGAAACTCAGCCAAAGTCTGACACAGCCAATATGGTAAGTAAACTCGCTCCCAGTGCCGGAGCTGGCACCCGAAAGGTTATCTAGCTATAAAGTATGTTACAGTTACACCAACAACAGCTTGATGGATTTTTCATTTCTGAGATTTATCTTGACAGTATCAAATTTTTGCCAGCAATGGCATGAGTGAAAGCAGCAGACAATCCAGGAATCCTCTAGCAAGGAGCCCAAACGGATGCAGACATGCATCCTCTGTGTTACTTTGTGGTACTGCTCCCAACATTTTGGAGAGGGAAATGAATTAGTCAGCTACCATAGCTGCATGCAGAGCAACTTGAGCAGCTTTGAACATAGTACAAATGGTTTCTCTGTGCTGGGGCTGAAACTCAGCCTGTTTAGAAAGAAAAATTTAGCTGCTGATCTAACTGCCGGGTATGGCCTCTGGAAGAGCGTTTAAACCTACGGCAAGAGGTCAAGAAATTGCCGCATCTTGGCAAAAGGTAGTGAGTTAGGCATGAACAATTTAACAAAAAATTATAATCCCTCCAATTTTATTTCTTTTTTTGTTTCTACGTTGGTTTGTTCTGGGGGAAATTTGGGTCAATATAATCCGTCTGGTTTGCCTTCTAGTGTCAAAATCTCTCTCTTTGGTAACATATCTTTGAATCCGTTCAGTGCTCTAAATCCCAGCAGGCCCTGTTCAGCAGTGAACATGTGAAGGAGTTCATTGGCTACAAAAAGAGGGATGCTCAAGAGGCAGCTCTGGATTGGTGTGAGTTTCCTAATATGTCAGGCATGCTGGGAATTAGGCATTTTTGAACGGTTAGTCCGGCTCCTTGGGGAAAATTCTGGTTGCCAACACCAGACTACCTGCTCCCACCATGCTGTAGACAGGGGCAGGGAACCTCTTCTCTTCCATGGGCCATTCTGGAAATGAATACAAACTCAAAGGGCTGGATAAGAGCTGGAGGCAGGGGTGCTTCTGGGATGTGCTCAGGATGGGGGGGAAAGGAAGAGGAAGGTCCAGACCATGGATTTATGCCATAGAGCCATCTCTTTCCCGTGAGTGCCTGCCCCCATCTCTGTACCCTTCCCCTGAGCTTAGTCTTTTAGTGCTTGAAGGCAGGGATTGAATCCTCCAGGAGTCGGAATGGGGCCAAATAAGAACCAGCCACACAGGTTGGATTCGGTTCATGAGCCAGAGGTTCCCCACCTGCCTGCTGTAGAAATTTCTCCCAAGAAGCAGGCCTTTCCGAGTTCCTTACACCTGAACTGAAATTCAGTCTTCAATACGCCTGGCATTGGGGGAAGACGCTACTAAAGTACCGTTCATTGGGAGGTTGCTAGAACTGTTTGAAGCCCGCCCATTTATTTTCATGGAAAGATTGGCGGGTTCCTTCAGACTTCTGCTTCTACCTCAGCTTTCTTTAGACCCCTGCTTTTTTCAAGCCACTGCTCTCCATCCTGTCAAATCAATCATTATTGGCTGTGATCCCTATGAACATAAGTGCCATAATGCGTCAGACCAATGGTCCAGCACAGCATCCCATGGCTGACAGCGGCCATTCTCGGTCGCTTCGGAGAAGTACCCAACAGGTCATAATAAAGTAATCCATTCCCTGCCGTACTCCCCCAGCTCCCAACAGTCAGGTGCATCCTTGGCTAATAGTAATTAACGGACTGCTCCTCCAACAACTCAGGCACATACTAATTCTTCTGCTTAGTCATCATTTGGGATAAGAAACCCAAGACACTCTTTCCCCTGCTACTGGTTTACAGAGACAGTAGGCCATGATGGGTGCTCCAGAGGTTGTCATTGCAGAACACTGTCACCATGTCACCAGAGCAGACAGGTCTTTAAGTTAAGCTAAGGTGACTCCCCATTTTAAAAAATGTGGGAGGGTATGAGGACTCCAAGAACTCCGACAGTCAAAGCCAAGCACAGATTAGCTCCAGTCTTCAAGAAATTTACATAAGGAGGTTTCAAAAGAGACAATCTGGGCTTTGAGGCAGTCCTAATTTGCAAGAGATCCAAAAGGCAGGTTTCCTGACAGCACTGTCTGAGGGAGGAAGTGCGCTGTATCTATCTGGAAAGGGAGCCAATTCCCAACCCCCCCTTTTAGTTAATGACTGCAAAGGCTTTCAAAAAGCTGGAAGGATTCTCACGGAATTTGCATTGCATGTTTGTTTGCAGGGCTTTGCCAACAGAATCTTTCTTCTGGAATGTGGTAAGTTATTTATAACTCAATTTTGCAATGTTAATGGTGAAAAGGAGTTTAAGATTGGGTTTCACCATCCACGTACTAAGGCACTGTCCATGTCCTTGTCAAGGCGGAGTGTTCCCGGATTGTGGAAAGGTTTCTCAGGTCCAGCGGAGGGGGTCGTACTGGAGGCGAAGAGGAGAGAAAAAGAAAAGGAAGGATTTATTATTGGCTCTAATAAATAGAATGCTGGTAAGAAAACATGGAAAATTTGGTTATTAATCTCCAGTGCTTATCTAAGATGCATGGTTATCTAAGGCATCCCATTACCGTAATCTCTCACAAATACCTCCTGAGAGGAAAATACAATTTCCCCCTTTGCAGAAGAGACAAATGATGCAATCCTAGCCCCACTGAACTCAGTGGCTGCAATTCCAAACCCCTCTGTTTTCACCCATTGTGCCATGTGGATCATGCGCAGACATGACGCACCACCCCCTTTAACCACCCTTGGTGGTCATTTATGCATGTTTCAGGGCTGCATAGGGCACCAATACAGCCCTGCAACATGCATAAATAACCACCAAGGGTGGTTAAAGGGTGGTTAGCGTCATGTCTGTTTTCACCCAATGTCTCTGCTATGGAGTTGCGCACAGTTTGTGGGCACGTGTGGGTTGTGTGCGGTTTCTGTGGGCCATTGGATCGGCCCTATTGAAGAAGTTTTGAGAGACTTAGGATTGCATCCTAGGTTGCTTGCTCTAGTCCACACAAAAAGTCTGTGTCAAAGGAGGGAATGGTACCTGGGTCTCCCAATTCCCAGGATGATGGTTTAATTACGGTACTCCTCTTGCTCTCCAAGGAGCTTTGTACAAGATAAAATGGACCACTTAGCCAACCTTGGAGACCGAAGGCATTTTATGGTTTATCCATACAATAAGTGTGCTAAAGGTACTAGGAGGCTTCCCCACAGAATAGATGAAGAGATCTCAGCACTGATCTAAAAGTGCTCCCTCTGTGGTCATGAGGCTAGTTCAGTCGCCAGATTCATTGGGTCAGTGGGCTGCTTTCTAAGATTACCTGCAAGGTTGCCAATCGTGGGAGCATATTTTGTGAACAACCAGCTCCTAAAAAATGGATGGAGGCCCAAGCTAATTTCTTAGGTCTGTCCAAACTGCCATCAGGTGGTATTTTAGCAGCTGGATTTAAACCAGCAACCTGAGGCTAATGACTTATCCTTTTATCACCAACTCTAAGCCACCCACTCCCTCTCATTTCATTGCATTTCACCCCATTTTCTGTAGTGTATTTGACACACAGGTGTCAAACAGCAACACTCGGAAGTAATTAGTGCTCATTCCAACAAACCAAGAGAGAAAAGAGTTTCATGTTTGCAAGCCAGTAGTATGCCAGCGAGTACTGATGAGTGCCAAATCCTTCAATGTGCTGAAAAAAAATCTCCCCAACATTGGGTCATTCCAAGTGCAGCTGGCAAATCTCTTTTCCTCAATGTGAACATTTTTGAAAAAAACTCATTCTCTTGTTTCAAAGTTTATTCTCCCTCCCGCCCCCATTTTGGGTGTGTGTGTTGAAAAGTGAAAGTTTGGGGTTTTCAGAATTCAATATTTCAGTAATGTTTACTTAACCAAATGAGAGTGGGAAAATAAGGATATAATTCCGATGAAAATTTACGTGGACTTTAAGAAAAAAAAAGTCAGGAATGCTGGGAATATTTGCAGACGTTTTTGAGACTATGAAAACGCTTATTTTTAAACAAAACAAACTTATTGGAAAGGGCTAAGCCACACTAGATCTAAGCACAAGGGTTAAAGTGCAAGAGCTAGCGTATTTAATGGCTACCTCAAATAACACAGTGGGTGCTACCTGACTTAACGCAGCGCTAGCTACTTGCTTGGGGGTTAAATACGCATTTGCTTGTTAAATCAATGTTGTGCAAACATGCTTTGTGCCATGTGCTTAACAGGGGCCGTGATCCCAGAAAGCTTGGATGTGGACAGCACAGAGCTATCAATTTGCTCAAATAAGCTCATGGCCCATTTTTTGTTTACGCTCATCCTAGATATCATAGGGTTAGGGTGGGGGTTTTATTGTGGGGTTAATTTGATCATTTATATGTTTTTAAATGTTGTTAGCTGTCCCTGAGCTGCTTGTGCAAGAGGGGGCGGCATAGAAATGCAAAAATAAATAAATAAATAAATATCATAAGGATTTATTTATTTCCTTTTTAAAAAAAATACATTTCTACCCCACCCCTCCTGCCTCCAGCAGCTCAGATCCAAAATAAAAAAACAAAACACATCAATAAATCTAAAAATCAGTGTTGGGGGGGGCAGGGGGAGAACTAATACATGGTAATGTAAGACAGCTAAGTATGTGGTGCACCAGTCCCACACTGGAAATAGGGACTAAGATTGTATGCTCCTCTCCCATCCCCTCCCTCACCCTCCCACGCCTCCCCTGCTCCCCCAACCGCCTTCGTCCTTTCTCCCTCGCTGCTCCGCACGCCTGGAACTCCTTCCCTGCCCTCGTCCGCCTGGCCCCCACCCTCCACACCTTCAAGTCCCTCCTCAAAACCCACCTCTTCCGCTCTGCCCTTCCTAATGCTTGCTAATCACCCCCACCCAGGATTATCCCCCACCTGTTATCTGTAAACTCCCAATGTACTGTAACCAAGCCAAGAACGGGTACCTCAGTTCTCACATCCTCGTGAATGTTGCATCCCTTGTCTCTCCCTCTGTTCCCAATTCCCTGTTTCCCCTCCCCCTGTCTTTAGATTGTAAGCTCTTGGACAGAGACCGTGTCTATTTTATTCTCTGTAAAGCGCCAGGTACATTGCTTGCGCTCTATAAAAGCTTATAATAAAATAATAATAATAATAATATCCAATATTGTATTTTTGGTTTTGTAAAGCTGACAATGAAAATTTATTACAATTAAAAAAAAAAAAAACAACAACTAAAAATCAGGATACATATAAAATTGTAACATTTTAAAATCTGAACATTCAAACCCACCATAAAACTTAGTAAGCGCATAAAATAATAAATAGAAGGAAAAAAAACCCAGAAAAGAACATCCCCTTCCCCATCCCATCTCCTCCATCCAACGCCTGGCGAAACAGCCAAATTTTACACAGCTGCTGGAAGGTAAGGAGAGCTGAGCAGAGGCAAACCCCCGGTGGGAGAGAGTTCCACAGCCCCGGTGCAGCGGCTGAGAACGCCTTCCTCACCGGAGGCACCTGCCTAAAATGCGTGACTTCAAGGAGGGCACCCCCAGATGATCGCAAGGCCGTTCTGGGACGTGGGGACTGAGGCGGTCCCTCAGGTAGGTAGGGCCCGGGCCATGTTGGGCTTTAAAAGGTAAGCACCAGCACCCTGAACCAGGCCCGGAAGACTATATGCAACCAGTACACCGGTGCTTTGTGCGCTGCAATGTGCTCACTTGTGTGCAAGGATCCCTTGCATCCAGAGACACCCAACAGCTGGTGGGAAGAAACTAGGGGGACTATTGGGTAGTTTTGAAGCCACAAAGTAGTATACATATCTGTAAAACCAGCCACGCGCCTTGGATGACGTCCACAATTTCAACGTGTGTTGCGTTTCCATGGATTCAGCATTACATCTAGTAGCACACAGTAAGTTACTATTTTTCCTACAGCATAATATATCCTGGCTTGCGGACAATTGCACTGGCAAGTACACTGCATATGCCGAAGTGTGCACGCTGCTTCCAGTGGAGAGGACACAAGGGGGCCCACTCCAGAGGGGGCAGACAACTGCAAAGTTCCAGCAGTGGCAGGTATTCTTCCTGTGACATTTCATTCTAGGTGCTGTGCTAGAAAAAAATTGAGGTCTGGAGGAGCAGGGCCCAGCAAGAGGAGGCAAGAGTAGCCAGGGCCAAACAGGATCCTATGGGAGACAGAACAAGATCCCCATGGGGAGCAAGTGTGTGTTAGAAAACGAGTGTACATATGCAAACATTTGATTTAACTTGGGCATGTGATTTTAACTTGGACATGATCAGGGTGCGAGGTCTTCTAGGTCAGGGTGGAGGGTAGTGCTGCAAACACAGTTGACATTCCTGGCTAGGCCTTTGGCATAACGTCTTACATTTTCTGCGAGGTTTGAGATCCCGATTAACTGGTGGTGGTTCCAGGTCGGTGGGAAGCTCGGGCAATGGACTGGAGTGTTTTTCAGTGCTGACCACAGGAAAGGTAAATGTAGCTGAGCCCGGACTCATGGGAATGTAGCCATCAGGTGTGCAGTCTGATCCTGGGATGGGCGGAGAGGCGCTGGGGTGCATGGGTACATAACTGTCCTCTGAACTGTCCGACGTGCAAGAGTAGAGCGGGGTAAACTGGCACGGCTTCAGAAACAAGAAGGAAGAGAAAGAGGATTGTGATCATCTAAACAACTCTGATAACCCATCAAGTCTAATCCAGCCATTCCTCCACAGCATGAATCAGCCCAGAACCAAACCCCAGACCTGGACACTCCTGATCTGAACCTCAAGAACAGGAGCCAAAATCATGGATTTCAAGACCTCTGAACAATTTGAGAGTGTTTCAGTCAAAACTTGGCAGCTCAGGCCCATTTTTACTGCAAACCAGAGGCCAAGTTAAGTGGCTTCCAGGCTACTGACCTCAGGGGAGTTGCCTGCACCAGCCGCAGCCAATCTGACCCACGTAGCAAAAAGTGGTTTGCAATGGAAGAAGTCCTTCAGCAAAATAGTCAAGAGAAGGAGAACATCACTTTGTATGCAATTGTGAAGGCATCTAGAGCAGAGGCACCGGGGAGATTAGCCCCGCTTGCAGGGGGCAAACCTAGAGAAACTGGCAGGAGGGACCCCATGTCCTTTCCCAGAAGCAGTCCATGTCTAGTTTTTATGTGGCCCCATTCTAGTTCCTAGGTCGAACCCCTGAATCTAATTCTTACCCCCAGGCACTGAAAACTGAGCTCAGGGGAATGGAGTGGGGGAGTGCACACAAAGAGAGGGGATGGATCCATAGCATAGATCCAGTTCTTTGTAGATTTGGATCCTTCCACTCCTGGGCCCATTCCTTAAGTGTGCCCACCCCCAAGTTCTATGCCGCCCTCGGGGCCGGTGCATGGCAACACGATGCCTTTTCTAGGACTACCATACCGTCCATTACCTCCCTTTTCAAAGAGGACACTTATGAAAAACACATGTTGCAGGGGTGCACTGGAACTAATACAGTCCTGCACCATGTATTTCTCATAAGTGTCCTCTTTTAAAGGGGAGGTATGGGAACTGTAGCTTTAGTGCAATAGAAGTGCCCTAGCCCTGCGTCAGAAGCTCTCCAGAGAGCTCTGCCCACCTCCAGTACAGTCCTCCGTCTGGGAGCTTTCTCTACAGGTGGTGGAGCAGGGTGGCTTCCCTACTGATCAGGTGGTCAGCAGGGATACGGCAGAGCTCCCTCCCCGACCTGAACGGCCACCCCCTGCAATTTGTACCTGACACTGCAGCTTACCCTGTCTATCTGCTAAAGCCAGGCCTGCCCCTGTCTGGAGCACTTGCAGAGCAAGTAGGACTAATATCCTGATGCTCCTCGATCCAAAAGCAAGGTTACCAGGCCACACGGTGCAGATCTGAGGGTTAGGCATGATAAATGGGGGGGTAACAGGAGGAAGGCTCCAGAAAAGATAAAGAAACGCTTCCACAAGGGGCTTACTCTCTGTTGTGATCCCAGGGCCAGCTGTAGTGGGACCTGGGCTGCAAGTGGCAGCTCTGCCCTCCCAGGAAGCACCTGCCTGGCTGGCCACGGCCCCTCAGACACCCTAGGCCGGGGATCCTAGGCCTTCTGAGGGTCCAAGGCCAGCCAGGCAGGTACTTCCTAGGAGCCCTGACACTGCCAGGAGGCATGAGGAGCCCCCACTCTTCTTCCAGCTCTGGGACCTTCCACTCCTGAAGCTTGTGGTGGGGTTGTGGGAATGGCCCACGAACAGTAGTGCCAGCAACAGCGCCCCACCCCACCCCCGAGGAGTGGTGTCCCGTGGCTGCCTTGGAAGCAGTGTCAGGAGCTCTTGGGGGTCTCCTGTGCTTACTGGGGGGTGGGTTTCTAGGCCATTCTGAGGCAGGGGGTGGGGCTTTGCAGCCCCCAGTTGATCCCCAAAGGCCCACCCAACATGGGAGAAAATATTAAAATATAAATAAATAAATAAATAAATAAATCATAATAATCCAAAATACTGTTGGTGCAAATCTGCTGCAAAACCAGTTGCCACCACTCTGCCACTCCTGCTCTGAGCAGAGGAACAGAGTTACCGAGCATCGTGGCGTAAGGTGATTTGCTCATTTGAGCATGCCGAATTTTGATGTTTCTAAGTCTATGTGAGTATGAGTAGAGTACTTACCAAATTCAAGCTAAGCCTCTTATCTCTGCTTCTTAAAGAGCTTCCTTCCATGTCAGCTGCAAAAAACAAACACACACAAAAAACAACCCACACTGATTAATGATTTGATAAGCAAATGGACAATGGGCCCTGTAGGATGTAATTCTGGACCAAAGCATGTGGTTTGCAAACCCCTTGTGGTTAAATGATAGAATGTGTGGGCTATTTATCCTGGAATGAGAAAATATGACACAACAGAAATGATCAAAAATTGTTCTGGATAATTTAATGGGTGGGCGATTTACTATTTTAAACCCAATATAAGCCAGGGATAGGGATCGGGCACACATATAATCGGGCACACATATAATTCTGCTTGAGATTACGTTTTCTCTGATTTCACAAAGATGAAGAGACAGACAATGGTCTAGGAGTTTGTGCAAGAAACTAAGTTTCTAACAAACTAAGAGTTTGTGGGAGCCAGTGCGGTGTAATGGCTAAATGTGCAGTACTTGGACCAGGGGAGGGGGCAGTTCAAGTCTTGCCTTAGTCAGAAACACTCTGGGTGAATTTGGGCCAGTCACAATATTCTCTCAGCCTAACCTACCTCACAGGGTTGTTGTGAGCATGAAAAGTTGTGTTATATGTAAAGCGCTCCGAGTGCCGTGGCAGGAGGGTGCTATACGTAAAATAAATAAGAAACTGGGAGGCTTTAAAGCTAACTCCTGCCGTGTCTTGAGTTCACTTTACGTTACTATGTTGCCTTACAAAATTCTTGGGAAGCTTAGTTCCTCACAGCTTTCTCATCACTTTGAGATTCTCAGGGACACGTTATTACAGCACTATAACAAAGAGGGCACACAATAGGATGCAGTACAAGGGAAGAAATATCCTGTGCTAACAATGTCCTACCATCCCCACAAGTGGGTTGGGACAGATCGCCTCTAACAATAGCCTGGAGGTGCCATTTGGGTTTTGTTTCATCATCTCTTTTTGTTTGAAACATAAAGGAGTTGAAAACGCCTTTGGCACTCTCGGAGCAGTGTTGGTGGCTGGGGCAGGCCTCCTGGGGTTGTTTCCAGTGCTTAGTGGGACCATATAGCGCTGGCTGGCAGATTCTGCTTGCTCTGCAGAGATCTTACTTGGGCCTTGACAATGATTTTTGCTTGAATAAAATCATTTTACAGATGAAAGAGTAGCTGTTGGAAGAGAAGGAGATCTGCCTATTCCCACCCAAATCCTCATTTTGGTCTCTTAAATCTACCACCCTTTTTCCTTTGTAGGAAATGTCTGGGTATGGAAAAGTGCACGATTGAAATTGTATAGGTTTTCTAGGGCATGCCAGAGAAAGCTTCCATAAGATGGACAATACGCCAATTGCTGTCAATTTTGGTTGCGCAAGTATAATTTTTCTTTTTTCTTTTTCTTTTCTTTAAGTATTATCAGCATAACACACAATGAGAAGATGCGAAGAGTAAAAAAGGCTGAATCTTGGCCACCCTGGATTAACAGCTGACAAAGAGAAACGGCCTGATCCAGGGGCTATTCGAGTCAACAGAAAGACTCCAATTAGATTTAATGGCTTTTGGGTCAGGCCTTCACTGGCTAAGTGCTGCTGACAGGGACTAACAGCCAGGTGCATTGAATTGCCGACTGGAAGCTAGTGCGTTGGGAACATTTTGATTCTGACACTGTATTTTTATTTTTTTTTAAATCAGGCGTGGAGGTTTTAAAGTCACCCGCAGCTCCAGTTACCTTTGGGGGAAGAAAATCAGTGGTGAGGCTTATTAATTCATTGCTGCCCCCTGCCAGGCAGTGATAACCTTGCAGCACGTTAGCAGAGCATGACGTGTGGCCACTTAATCCTCTTAAATGTAAATTAGAACATGGAGAAATATTAATGCAGCCCTTAATTAGATTGGAGTCAGGGTGTGTTTTGGTTCGAGCAGCACACGCTTGCAAGGAGACACCTTGCACAGGCAGCTTGGATGGGTAACTGATTATTAAGAATAGCATTTCCAGCTATGGGTGTTCCTCCTGAAAGCTTCCAGGAATTGCTGAAGACGTTGCTGATAAACACAATGACTGGTGAAACATTCTGCACCTCAGCTTTGGAGTTCTAAGAAGACAATCTAAAGACTCAGGCACAGTCCGATGCCGGAATGATCATTAAAACGGCAGAACAAAGCAAGCCAATCCATAATGGTGAACGTAAATACCTGCGGTACATCTAGTCAGAAAATGATAGCTCCAGGATAATGTACCAGACAGTTTTCCAGGAAGACATTTGACAGTGCCTTGCCTATCCTAGGCACTCTCTTTGTTTCATCTTGTGCCGTGGTTCCTTTTACAACCGGTACCAACAGCTCTGCTTAGGCACGGTATACGGGTCACAGCGAAGCCTCCTGCATTCTAGGTTGGCAGATGAGGAGGATACTGAGGGATTCACTCAAGGTCATGCACAGTCAGTGGTTCATCTGGGATTACATCCCAGTCGTCACCGGTTTCTTCCGGGCTTGTAGTTCTTTGCACTAAGCAGCAGCAATGACACCCTGCAGCAATGCATGCTGGGCACATACAGGGGTGCTGGGGATGGGCCAAAGCTTGAGTACATGGATCTGAGAATGTTAGCAGCCCCTCCAACCAACCAAGGGAGGGAATTTATTGATTATTTTGTGTGTGTGCATATTATTGCTAATATTAACATATCAAAACTGCCAAATTGCCATATTTGGGGAGAGGAGAGCTAAATCCTGGCCTGGTTGTTCATACTGGATACAGAATCTGCAAGCTGGTGTAGCCTAGAGGATACAATGTTGGATTTGGAGCTGGGAGGCTAGAGGTCAAGTCCCATCTTAGCCATGAACTCTCTGGGTGGCCTTGGGCAAGCCCCTTCTCTCTCAGCCTTAGTTCCACGTCTGTAAAATAATGGGAATAACAACAACAACAAGAGGGTTGTTGGGCAAATGAACTAGGTAAGGATTGTAAAGCACTCTGAGCACTGGAAGTGCTATGGAAACAACCACCATTGGCAACACATTGGATGTTTTTACACACACATTTCTCCTGCATGTTTGCTGTTATATCCTGAACTTTCTCTGTGTCTAAATCACTCACCCAGATCTTAAACATCTGGCTCTTTGAACGTCTGCATAGAACTTCTCCCAGAACTTTTGTGTGTAAAAAGTTCCCCTGGTAAACTGCTTTGCTCCGGGCAGCTGTGGTCACTTGGTTTCCATGGCAGCCCCTCACGCCTACAGCTGCGGCTACTTTAGGCTGCCTCAGATCAGTGTTTGTGTGAAGAATGCATCCAGGAACTTACTTGCGGACTTGTCAACCCAGAAGATTGAAAGACCAGCACTTTAAAGGTGTGTGTAAAAATGCCCATTATGTGCTATATGCAACAGATTGACAATTGTCAGTTAACTAAGCGTCGTAAAAACTTTGAGAGGCTTTTTCAATGAGGACATTGAGGCACAGGAGATTCCTCCATGACAGCATCTGACCAAAGCAAGAGTTTCCTATCCAGGCACCTGAATGACGCAGCCCGGTTTTCAAAAACCCTCTGCAACAAGCAGCCTCCACTGCAATCTGGGTCGTAGCTAGAAGAGGGACTGGGTTCCCTGTGGCAGGGAATGCAGCTACACCAAGGAGCGTACAGTCCTCCAGTCCCATGGGCTCCAGTGCAACTGCACTGCCTGCCCCTCTTATAGCTATGCCCTTGACTACAATGAGAGGGGAGCACGTAAAAAAATTCTGGCCATTTGACTCCTGTGCCTGGCTGGGACACAGTGACTCTCAGGGTGCAATAAACGGACACTAACCCTGCAAGATTCCTGTGTTCGGTCCAGGGCAGCTCCCACTCAGGGAGTTTCGTGCAGCAAACCCAATATACAGGCAGGCGCCCCCCTCCCCCCCCCCATGACTCACAGTCACAGGGAATTCTGGGTCCAGGAAGCTCTCTGGTTTGTTTGTTTTCTGCACCTTTTGGAGAGCCGATTTTGAGTGCTCCAAAATGAAACTAAACAGTAGAAGTCCAAGGGAGAGCAACGCGTGCGCTCGCTGCTCCGACTGCTGGGACCACTCTAGGTGCTTTGCCTGCTTGAAGACTATGCAGACCTTAATAGATGGGGGTGGACACATAGATGAACATTGGCCTGGATTGGCCCACATGGTGGGCACGCAATGCCCCCAGGACTCTGCTGTGAGTGGAGGTTCTGTGGAGGCTCCATGGTGCATGGGAGCACACACCTCGCAGTCACCGAACAAACAGGCAGCAAACGTGGGAATAACGCCCTTCTGGTGTGGGTTATCATCTCGTTTATAAATTATACACCCTAAGTCTTCTGCTGTAATTGCACAGCTCAACCTTTAAGTGTTGCTGTTCTGCTCCCAGGAGCCTGGGCATTGAAACACAAACACCTATTGTGGTGTGATCATGCTAGTGCAATGCAATAGTGTGTGGAGCTTCAGGAAAAGAGCCAGGCTGGCATTTTAGGAGTGGGCAGGCCTTCAAGTTTAAAAGGAAACATCAGTTTTGCTCCCAGTTCTTCTCAGAGGTCACCCATTCTTCTCCCCAGATGAAACAGCACTGAACAGCCTGAAGCATCCTTACCTTTCCAATGCCGCATGCTATCCAAACCAGAGAGGGAAATTCTTCTTGGCACCAAGGCTCCTTGCGCTCCACAGATTCCAACATGTCCGTTCTGGAGAGCCCCAAAGGACTGCTCGTCAGTCCTCCTGTCTGAGAAATGTGTTGGCTTGGGAGGTCGGGGTGGTGGTATATTGGACAGAATATCAAGTTCCGTTACACCGTAGGGCAGAGTGTTTTGGCTTTTCTCAACTGGAAAGGTTGGTGTCAGCAGAGGCCCCAACAATGGAGAAGAGGACGAGCAATCGCTGGAGGCCGCACTGATGTCTGCCTTTCTGGGCAGGATCCCATGATTTGTACTCTGGACAATCTCCAGCTGTAGGCTGCCGCTACTGGATGACTGTAAGAAGAGTGGGGGCTGAGACGGCAGAGAGTCAACGAACACGTCATCAGATGAAGTCTGCTCCAGAGACCTGTCGGAATTTGACCAGCTGTCGCACCTGGAAAGAAGAGAAGGGAACAAGTGAGCTGAACTAGCCCTCCCCATGGATTGGCTGACAACGTCAGCTTAATTTCTAGCAGAGGGGAAGGGAGATGAGCGTGCCCCAGGCCAGGCACTGAAATGGACACCTCATGGCCCCAGAGGACCCTTCCTGCTCCCAGACCTTTATAAGTCAGGCTGACCTGCCTGGGGGGTGGGCGCCCATGGCACGCTGCTCCTGAAGGGAGATGCCAAAGGGTACCCTTTAGTGTCAATCTTTGGTGGCAACTGGCAACAAAGGCCAAACAAGGGAAGCTTTTGCAAAATTTTATTTCATGTATTAACGTGGATGAATACATGGGAGGTAGAGTAGGTGGGACTTTAAGGAAAGCATGAGCCCCCATTCTAGGAGGGATTGTCAGGTTTGTTTACAGGGTCTCCCCCAGGTGAGACGGGAGCAGGTTGGTGATAGGGACTTGTCATAGGGGAGAATCACGAGAGTGGAAGTGGGCAGGTGGGTGGGTGTTGGAATGTGGTTATTTGTGTTTTACTGGTATTTTATGTTGTAAGTCTCCCAGCGTAGCATGGATTGGGTGGGGTATAAATCTAAAGATGATGATTTGATGCTGCTCTTGTGCTATCCAAGATTTACATACAGAACAGCAACTGAGCCACCACAAGCCATTGCCTGGGGTGCAATCGAGAATCCACGTTCTTGAGCACCGAGGTGGGGAATACGGGTACCTGGGAGCAAGGTTATTGTCTGGGGCTTTTACATGTTCAACCTCTGGTCTTGGCAAACTTATGGTAGCCCTAGAAACCAGCCTTTCTACTCAGGCTTTTCATTCCTACATCTGAAAATGGACACAGATCAATGGGCACCAGGTTTGATAAGCAAGGATATGGGGGTACAATTGTAACAAACCCCCATACTCCAGGTGGGAAGGGGTCCCCAAAAATGCCAAGAATTTGCTCTCAATACACATTAAAATGGGATGAGAAAAATAATAATTGTAAGTAACCAACGTGTAAATAAACTACCAGTATGATCTCCAGAAATTGATTTTAAAATTAGGCCAGAGGGATGAGAAGCAGGAAGTCCCCAGCTACCTGCAGGTCCCTGAATTTCACTCAATAGAGCTTACTGGGCACCCAACAGAACCCCACTCTGAAAGCATGACTTGGTTTTATCATTATCACAGGAGCTGGCTGCCATGGGGGCCTTATATGGAGTCGATCCAGCTCCCTTTTCACTCTGCAGAAGGTATCGGTTTGCTTCTGCTGAGCAAGGGGAGAAGAGCTGGATGTGACCAAACTAGGTAGCGAGCCGTCCCAGCGGCGTGTAAATCCTTTTGTCCTTGAACTCTAAGCAACTGTTGTTGAGAGGTGGCTCCCGTTGACCTTGGATGGATAGAGCAGGCAGGCGGGAGATGCCTGCAGTTAAACACTCGGCCCAGACCAGATCACCTGGACGGTTCTCCAGGTCCTACATTTGGGCTTGGAGTTCTTTGTTCTTAATGTGCTCAGGCAAGTAGCCAGCACAATCGTAGAATTCAGAACCAACAGGGCAAGTTGACTTTTCCTTTGCATTTTCTAAACTTTTGCTTCCCAGCAGATCTGTAGTGCTCGACATGTTGCCAACAAGGAGATCTTCAGCCTGATCCTAGACCCCGTGCACAAGGGTGCGCGTGCAACCTCTGTGTAAAGTGCACACATATGGGCAGTTTAGGCAAGCACAGGTTTAGGATCGGGTCCCTAGACCATCCACAGTGACGTCAATGGGAGTTTGAGACAGGAAGCAGAATGGAGCCCAAAGTGCCAAGCAGAAGGGGGAATACATCCTTATGCCATAGCTATGGGAGTCTCACCAGCCTTGCAGAACAGGTTAGGGCAGCAAATGTGGAACAAAATTGCCTAGGGGAAGCTACAGGCAGAATTCAGGAAGGCAGACACAACAGAGCTATGAGAGCCAGCACCTCGGGCTAGATATTTGTTACATACTGGTTTGCAGGGAAGAGGAAGGTGGAACATGAGCCATCAGTCCCAGAGGTGGGGAAGTAGGTGCTAGGCTGGAATAGGCCCTGGAGTAGAAGATGCAGTGGGGGCACTTAGCAAATCTCCAATGGGTGCTAACTGCACATGTTCCTGTAGGCCAATGGGCCAAGATGCGACTGCACCTATTATACAATATGGGGACACCCTTGCCTAATGCCTTGGGGGGGATTTGTGCAAGGTGGAGAAAGGTGATTCAGGCTTCTCTCTTGGTTCTTGGGGTTTCAATCATTTGCAGGAGGGAGCAAAGAGGCTGTAGAAATGCATGCTGGAAATATAAGACATGGGGTGGGAATCCATGGTGCACTGCCGACCTTTCCACTGTAAGTTGGACAGAACCAGCCCTTAAGAAGCACGAGGTGTAGAGCGTGCGCGAAAGATCAATTTTAGCTTTAGCCTATGTTGTGAAATGCCCCCCCCCCCTTCCCCCTGGGGAACTGTTACAGCCCACAAGCAGCTTAAAGCAATCAATCTTTAACCTCTTGCCCCTGGTTGCTGTCCCCATGCTGGAATGGCTAATCTGACCTATTGCTTTAACTTTCTGGTGGAGACATGTCTGGGATGAGTTGGCGTCTGAGGACAGCACCCAAGCTAGGCTGCAACCCTACCTGTTATGATTGAGTTTGCCGGTCTCGCAGTTTGACAAAAAGAGATAATCAGGCAGGAAGAGAGACTCCGACTCGCTCCTGGTCTCATCGGCAGTGGCGGGGTCAGTTGCAGCGTTCTCTACAGAAAAGGAGGGGTCCGCGATCCTTGAAGCGTGGATGGAGACGGCCGGTGACGGTTGCGGAGAGGAGGTGGTGTGGGACAGGCTGTCTGCTGAATCTGCAAGGAAACATCATTCCACCTTGTAATGGAGCAGCATGGCCTTCCTCAAGGGGAGTGATGCCCACACACCAATCCTAGAAACCAGGCAAGTCACATTTGGAGGCGAAGTCGTTAACGGAAACAACGCTCCAAGAAGCACAGTGTTTACTTAGGAAGAGACAAGAGCCTCAACAAAAAAAATCAGCAGTCAAACAGTCTTCTCACAAACACTCTGCATGGGTCCGAAACCGAGCCCAGGCTGCAAAAAGAAGGAGTAAGCTCTAGGCCATGGATCCCAGGAGCTTCCCAAAAAGGCATCTCTGAAATCAGGGTTGGCCTTAGAATTTGTAGGGCCCAGGGCAAAAATAAACTGTGTGGGCCCCATCACTTCCATAAGTTAAAATGGGACGGTCAGGGTCATTTCCACAAGAGGTGGTGACCCCCCCTGCTCCCCCCCCCCCATAGCGATGCCCCTTTAACAACTGGCAGTCTGGTGCTTGCTTAGGAACAGAAATCATTTATCTTCGTAGACCCTTTTTGAGGGGGCAGGGCACGTGCATGTGTGCACATATGCCCATCCGTGCTCAGCAGACTGGCGGGTTCTGCTCTCTGTCTGCCCATAGCACTCCTTCCAGATTGCCAGGCCCAGCCTCCCTGTCCCAGCACAGTCTAGCTACCCACCCTCTGGTGGGCCCTGGAGGCCCAAGGAACTCCCGCTGCTGCCTAACCCAGCGCTTCAGGGGCCCTCGGGAAGTTTGCCACTGCCACATATCTCAGGCATGGTGGCAGATCCCCCCAGGAACAGCAGTGATGGGGCAGTGCTTCCTGCGCCCCCCACCAAACCATGGGGTCATTTGCCCCCACCTACGGCCAACCCCACCTGAAGAATCTAAATTTCTGTTAGTAACACAGTGAAGGCATCAGGCCCCAACAGCTCTTGGAAAGCCCCAAGGAAAAATACCAGGCCTCTTCCCCTTATCAGCCTTGTTTTCATTACCACAGTGGTCCTTGAGGTCAGACAACTGCAATCCTGTTCCTCCATACACCATGTAGAGCAGGGCAACCTCTGCATTCTCACTATGTACTGTACTCAACTTGTCACACAGGAACACCTCAACCATTTCGACGTACCCATCCAAACGGAGGCTCTTTCCGGGCCAGTGTAAACTATGAGCCAGTCCAAAGTAGGGTTGCCACCTTTTTCCAGGCCACTTATGAAAAAAACATGTTGCAGGGCGTGCACTGGTGCCATAGATGCCAATGCAGGCCCTGCAACATGTATTTTACATAAGTGGCCTGGAAAAAATGTACCTAGGTGGCAACCCTAGTCCAAAGCAGAACCCCAAAAGGTACCGTTTGTTCTGAAAAACCTCCCCTTAAACTAGAGATGGGTCCAAAACAATAATGAAACACTCTAGAACTTTGGGGAGAGTCAGATCTAGACTCCATGGCATCGGCTGCCTTCTGTACGGAGCTGAACTCTCCTCCTTTCAATTTCCCCCTTTCCCTTCAACCCTGCACTCAACTTCCAGGAAGGAAAACAAAGGAGGCCTGAGAATGAACCAAAAAGTGCCAAGGAAGAACAACAATGCCACTCAAAAATAATGGGAGACACAAAAGGGTTCAAAATTTTTCTTCTCTTCTTGCAGGATATGAAGGTTGATCAAACTGCAACTTTCTGGAAGCGTTGTTTCTCGTGCCTATATTTTCAGAGGTAACTAGTGATTCAACCCCTTCTCTGATCCCTCTCCTCTTTCACAATCAGCACTAACTCCTTGTCTTCACCTTCCTCTTTAAGGGCTCTTTCTCCTTATCTTTTTGCCTTAATTTCCCTCTAAGTTCCCATCAGGGAACTTCACTCTTCCTCTGCCACCACCTCACCCATCCCAGTGTCTTCTGCTCCCAGTAAATAGTCCTCTTCTCCCATGCTGCCCCAACACATCTAACTCCCTCCCTAAACACACATGCTCTGTTCCTTCCCTCCAAACCTTCAAGTCTTGACTCTTGAGTTCTAAAAACCTCCCTCTTCCCGCAGGTTCCCTCGCTTCTCACCACCGCCGATTCATGCTTCTCCTTATCCCATCTTATCCATCAGGATCCCCCCATAGAGAAGCGCCTCCCCACCCATTACCCAACCATCACCCACTCATCATGCATGTGGCAGGGCTGCATAGGGTGCCAATGCGGCCCTTCAACATCCATGATGGGTGGGTGAGGAGGCACTTGTCTAAAACCACCCTAAGCTAAGCACATACATGTGCAGCTTCTTGAACGTGTCTCTACATATGCTTCGTTCCTCCTCGTCTGCCATCCCTTGCTCATTGTAGACTGCAAGATCATCTGGACAGAGACCTGTCTCGAATCACAACTATTCAGTGCCAGGCAAACTGCTGCTAATTAGCAAATCTGAATGTCTCTTTTACTGAACGTCCAAATTCAGGTACTTGAGGAGAGGCTGGTTTTCAGAAAGTTCAAAGCAGACTGTGAAAGTGCAAGTGAGAACATACAAGTTGGGCAGTCAGAGGTCAAGACACTCCCATATTATTATTACTATTATTATACACCCCAAATTATTAATTATTATAATAATTGACCTCTGAATGCCCTACTTATGCATTCTCGCCTGGACTTTCAAAATCACTAATTACCTTTGAAATATCAAGTGAATGATATTGACTGTGTCTGGATGAACAAGAGAGGTGCTGAAATAAAAGCGACACAGTTTAGGATCCCAGCAGTGGGACTTCTCAATAAAGAAGTATTTCTGTGGGCATTGTCTCTTTCTCAGGTTGGCATCCAATGTAGAATACTGACAGTCCACAGAAGACAGAGAAGCATGACGACTGCTCTTTAAAATTTTGGAATAGGAGGAAAAGCTTCAGTCTGCAAAAAACTGAAGCTGAGTTGCACACAAAACACCAGTGGAAGCTAGAGGTAGTTTTCATTTTCGTTATTTAAATATGTCATTTTCATTTTCATAAATATCAAATTTTCGTTTTCATGTTTGCTTTCATTTTCCATTGGTTTCAATGGAAACCACATTTGTAGCTGTAACATTTTTGTTTTACATTATATTTTGCTGAACCTTGGGGGGGATTGTACCTACAGTAAAAGCCATTAAGTGTACTAAATTCCAAAAAGACTGGATAAAGGACTCCAAATTTATAAGCAGTTGAATTATATATTTTGCAAAAATCTTCATATACATTCTTAGCTGCAACTTCTTTGCCTCACATTTAATGTAGATGAAATGAGGCATGTTTACACCCCTTCCCATATTTACCATCTCTGCCAGCTTTCAGAAGCATTGGATAAAGGGTCCTGGTGGTATAAGCAATTAACTTATAAATATATGTCTGACTAACATCTTTATAGTCCATTCAGTGTACATGAAATTTGGCAGAGCTATATATCACACTTTCACGATCATCTCTGCCAAATATCAGAAAGATGTGATAAAGGGTTCCAATTTTATATGCCTGCACAGCATATGCAGAGAAGGAGCCTATGCCAGGGATTCTCTTACGTGTCACTGTGGTATAAGATTGGTTTGTGCTGCCAATTGGCCAGCAGAAATGTCAACAAAATGTCAACAAAATATCCTCATTCTGTGCTGTGACCATCCCAACATCTCTCCCCCACTTGTTACTGGGAAGACAGAAGCATCTGTTTAGAAAAGAGCCAATAGAGATTCTCTTATGTCCTCTGTCACAGTGCTGCAGGATGTGATTGTGATGATAATTGGCCAGCCTGGATGTGTAAACTATGTCGCCTAATTGCTGGGATGCTATCTCCAAAGTCCCATAGATGCTATCCCTTCTATGCCCGCCTGAGAGGTGCCCCATATGGCCGCCTTGAATCCACTACCGATTGGTCCTGTAAAGCTGGAAGCATGCAGTAATTGGCCAGTGAATGTGTCTGTCAGTCTTTTGGGTTGCTCCACATCCTCCCTCCTACAGCCTCCCTCCCCCTGCCATGCCAGGTGCCTGCCTCTGACTGTCACTGCAAGTGCTGCTATTTATCTGAATAATAGTCTTCAAGGGGACAATTTCAATTGCTTATAAAATTGGTTCCCTTTATCAAATTGACCTGTAGTTTGGCAGAGATTACAGGAAAGGTATGTGATACATTGCTGCCAAATGACTTGTAAGCAGGATGAAATATAAAAATGTTACAGCTGGAAATGTATTTTCAAGTTAATGTCTTTTATATTTCATCCTGCTTACAAGTCATTAGGACCCTTTATCCAATCATTCTGAAAACTGGCAGGTATTAAGCTTGTGGCGGGAAATAATATGCACAGGTGTCATGCAAATTGGATGGAAGATAACGAAGTTGTAGCCATTAATATGTATGGAGCTTTTCTTAAAATCACAACATTCAATTGCTTCTAAAAGTGGTTCCCTTTATCCAATCGTTTCTAACATTGGTACACATATTGCCCTCTATTGGGGGTACAATCTCTCCAATTTTCATCACAATTGAATAAGAAACAAAAATGTTATAGCCAGAAATACGTGTTTCAGTGTTTTCCCTCTCTTTCAAAAACAAAATGTTTTCATTTCTATTTTCGTTATTATTATTTGTTATTTTCGTTATTGCAATAACGATAATGAAAATGACAATTTTCTTTATTGTTATTGTAATAACAAAAACGACATGCACACCCCTACTGGAAGCCAATGCCACTGGCAGTGAATGAGAGGACGTGGAACATAAGAGGGCAACTGGACATCAGCACCCTCAAATACAATGTGAACGTGATGCATCCACAACACGGCTGATGCCTGGGATTTTATCATCTTGTTTGGTCTCTGGGTGGAAACAGACATGACGCTAACCACCCTTTAACCACCCTTGGGGGTCATTTATGCATGTTGCAGGGCTGTATAGGGCACCAATACAGCCCTGCAACATGCATAAATGACCACCAAGGGTGGTTAGCGTCATGTCTGTTTTCACCCTCTCTTAAAGCCCCAGCTCTTGGGAGTCATGTGATTGGAAAAAAGAGAAGAAAACCAAGAACTTGTGTTTGCCAAGAGGAACTTGAAGCTTACATGAGAAACAAGTATCAGCCAAGACTTATCTGTAAAATCTACTGATTGTTTGGCTTATGAGGCTATAATTGCCCCCACACACAGGCAGGGCCTTTTGTCAGTCTGCTTTGTGGGCTCTGTGCTCACTCAGAGAAGCCAATGGCATTGCTGCTTGTGCCTACGTTCTGCTTGTTGGGAGGTGGGGGGAGTACGTGGGGCTTCCTAATGTTACCTGGTCTGGCTTTACCACTAGGGAACTTATGGCAGTATTTGACAAATACAGTACAGCTTTCCTCTGCTGGGCCTCTCAGGTGGGGGGGGTGAGGGGGGCAGCACCTGGCACAGAAGGCTTTACACCCCGGGGGACTTCCACCAGGAAAATTCTCTGCTGACAGACCATGGGCAAGACCTGACCAGTTTTCTCTGTTCTGCTGGGGCAAAGTGGCAGGATGAAAATGAGAATTTGCCCCTTTGTCTTCTTCAAGGATGCAGGGACAGGGCTATTGTCACTGTCAGGCTCTTTCCCTTCACACAGCAGCATTTATCCTTTGCTTTAGCATTTTTTGGTACCTTTGAACGTGGAGGTGACTGAGCAGGTTAATGCTCAAAGGGGCCAGCAACGTTGAGGAGCGTCTGAAGCAAACCCTCAAACTTTGTGGGAGTTTAGATTTGGATCCAAACTTCAGGCTCCTCTCTAGCTGAGCAGCTTTGGAACAGATAGTTGAGTTTCTGTGGGGCTTAGACAAAGCCAGTCGCCTAGGGCCTCTGATATTTCCTCCCTCCCTGATCAGGTACACAGAACTCTGCAGAACACCGTACCTAGGTTTTACAAAGATCTTTGGAAAATAAGCAGTATCATTTTTTCCCTATCGAGGTTTTAAAAATTTGGTCCAGAACGGGATTCCCTCTGAGCAATCAATGAGAAAAGAAAATCAAACGCCAACTACTGATTTTGCACTACCCAAGCAGAGCCACCAGATGGCACCCATTTTACTTTCCACTGCCAGCCAACTGGATTTGCTGTTGCTAACGTATTGTGTGGTTCTATCTGCAAGCGTTTGCTGCCCAGGAGGACCAGGCACTTATTCCCAAGCCTTGAGTTCACATTTTATAAGTCAAAGCAGCTTAATCCTACCAGGAGACACCACGTAAAGAACCCCACAAATAGGCCTTAAAGGTGCTAAGTACAGCTACAACAAGATCAAGGGGGAAGAGATGAATTTTCCAACACAGGGGTCATGACTACAAATGGAACCACATCATGTGCAGAGAGGGTCACAATCCTGATTGATATTTAATATCCTGCTCGTCTTTTCTCTGGTTTGGGGTCCTGAGAGTATATTTACATCTCAAAGTCAGGCAGACAAAGGAAATTCTGGAACCACTGGGATGGTGGAGACTGATGATGCCTCCAATTCCTCATCCCCAAAGCTACTGATTAGAAGTGTATGTTTGTGTGCCAGATTTGACAGCACGAGCCAAATTTGGAGGCCCTTTACTAGCTGCTCAAAAGCTCCTCCAGGAATCAACGGCTTTGTGGTAGGTTTGTTTATACTTTTAGAGCACGATCCAACTCCCACTGAAGTCAATGGCTAAACTCCCATTGACTTCAGTGGGAGCTGAATTGCGCTCTCTTAAATTCTAGAAGCACCGGGAGAATTGTTGGAGGGAGCAACATTTATGTTTAAATAACTCAGATATGGCTGAAAAAGAATTTCAGGATTTTCCTTTATACGTATAGATAGTAGCTGGACAAAACAAACAAAACCCACTAGGCTAAAAACTTGTTTGATGAACACCAGAACATACACTGGTTATGTCAGACTTTGGGCCAGAACCTTCTTTCGGTAAACCTCTATTCCTCCATTGCTTTACTGGTTTACTTTGATGTAAGAAAGCATGAACACATTGATTATTTGGCAACAGATTTATCCAGATTTACAATGAGTTATGCCTTACTCCATGAATGCATACTTCCCAACGTTGCCAGGAGCCGGAGGGACAAGCCCCACCCCCTCAATCAATAAGCTCCACCTTCTCACGCACTTACAGGTGAGTGTGCGATTGTGCACACACCCCCTTTCAACATTCCAAGTACATGAGGAGGGACAGCAGCTCTCCTGCTTTTTCCCCACTGGTCTCTCAAGCGCTTTTCCTGGGAGGCAACCAGGAGAGAGGTGCATGAGGCTTGAATACTGGTCTTTTTGTCTCTCTCCCCTGAAAGAGGGTCTTTGACAGAGGGGCAGTGGGATTCAACAATCAAAGAGGGACTGTTGGGAGGTGTGTGAATAGTCCCACAGACTTTAAAAAACAACGTAACATTAGCAAGATCTGCTTCATTACCATCAGGCAATTGTTTAGGAGTAACACAGGGGAATTGTAGAATGGAAAGACATGAAGTTATTGGGGATTTATATCTTTCTTTTAAATACGTTAGCTGACAAACATTTACAGGTCTTGTCAAGATACCAATCCTCCAAACAGTTACTCCTGGAGTTAGACCCAGATTCTAAAAAAGCACATAAGGCACAGGTTTAATTTAAAGTATGCACTTAAGCTCAATCTGAATTTAGGGTTTACCAGGGGCTGCTTAGAATACGGAGAATTGCATCCAATGTAAAATGCTTCCAGGATTAGGCCTCTAAACAGCTTGCTCTTTCCAATGGGATGGACAAACATTATAACCAAGCAGAACAACAGGTCCTGAACTCTGGCCACTGAAATCTTCTTTGTTGGCTCACAGACTGAACTTAGCAATTCAAATGCTCAACTCTCATAAAGCTCTATGAGCCCTTTTCCCTCCCAGAGACCACTTTGAAAATGAGTACAAGCTTCAAAGCCCGTAGAGAACTTGGGGCCAGGGCGTGCTCAAGAAGAGTAAGGTCGAGATCATGATTCTGCGCTAGGAATCTCTCCCCTGAGTGCAGGCCCTCATCTCTGCTCCCGTTCCCTTCGCTCACTCTTTCAGCTCTTGGAGCTAGGAACTGGATCCAGGGGCCAGATAAGTTAGTTGCAGGCTGCATTTGGCCCCCAGGCCCGAGGTTCTCCACCCCTGCTGTACATAAATGCATTTCTACAAGACACTGAAAGGCACCAGTCCTCTGTCCTTAGAAGGGAAACAATGAGATGGGCCCCCTAAAAGCTTCCCCAAGCTGGCAGATGAGGGTGCAACAATGCATTGAGCTGGCTCTAGGAGAATCTCAGGAGAACATGCTCATGGCACTACAGGACACATGGCAATATTCGATAGGAGCAGAAGACACAACAAAGAGAAGCCACTGGCACCCAGTGGATTATTAATGCAAGCGCAGGATTGACACACACTAATTCTGTCTGTCATTCACTATATTTAGCCTGCTAGCAAAAGCTCTTGGTCTCAGAGTACAGTGTAGTCGTACAGCAAACTGTACCGATGGCAAGCGCGTGGAAGTGCCCTTTTATAACCTTCAAGCTGTTCTCTAGCCAGATCCCAAGGGTACAGGTCAGCTTCTGCAGATTTTTCTCTGAGTCTGGTAATAGAATCTGTGTGCATTAAAGTTATATTGCAGCAGCTGGGGAGAATGAATTATGCATGTCCATTTTCAACAGAGAGAATAAAGGGAATAGATTTTATGCTGTCTTTCCTTCCTCCCAACCCATCCCCACAAGGCATTGGTCTGCTTGCACTGCCAGAATAACCACTGCTACTAAGCACTGGGTGTGGCATGATCACAATGGGGTCGTATTCTACAAGAAGATAATCCAGCTACTGGTTCCCCTGCCCTGACTCCCCCAGGGAAATCATTTTGCGAGCTAAGTGACCTTAAATGCTACCTTTTATTGTTCATAGAATAGTAGGCTTGAAAGGGACCTCCAGGGCCATCTACTTCAACCCCTTTTCTAAGGCAAGATATCCTATGCATACTGAGAAGATACTACATGCCTGCTCATAAGATACTAAAGAACTGCATCCCTGCAGACTGCATCTGGAGGGAGGAGTTCTCATCCTTTCTGACCTCAGCGTGTGTATATACAGATCACCTAAATCACAGTTTTCTCACCTGCAGTTTGTTGGTTCAAATCCAGTCCAGGGACTCAATGTGGGCAATTGTCCCATGGTTATGAGGGATCTATCTGAAATGATCTGTGAATGACTCACAGTCTTGCTTTTGGTAGGCAGGCCTCCGCATCATATCCACTGCCTCTCCAATGGTGTTCCATGTTGGCAGCAGCATCAACAGGGAAGCCAAGGAGTCAATGGCCATGTAGTTTGCTAGAGGTGAAGGACTAGCAAGAGAGAACAGGAGGTTCCCGTAACAGCCCTCTGAGCAAGCCCATTGAAAGTCCTCTGAGAACGGGAAGGGGACACTACAGGAGCCACCCGAGAGGCAATAGGAGTGTACAGAGAGAATGGCTCCAAGAAGAACAACGTAGCTTAGCAGACACGGTGTTGTGCCTGGATCTAGAAAGACTAGGGGTGATTTCAGACGTTATGTTGGAGGCATTCACCACAGCTGAACCACAGTCAAACGCGTGCCGCGTTTGCATTCACCACACTTCTGGACCCCCGGATGTGAGTAGGTCGAGAAGTGTGGTGAATGGCCACCATGGCTGTGGTGAAAGGAAAGTAACGTCTGGTTACTTACCGTTCACCACGGTCAATAGGATTCCCGCCCGCCCGTGGTTGCGGCAGTGGCTGCATTGCCTGCTGTCACCACCCGTCGGCAGCATGCTGCGCCATGCGGCCCCGCCCCCTCCAGGGTGTGTGTGCCCCTTTAGACGTTACAGCTGGGCGCTTTCACCACGGGCCGTGGGGTGGTTCGGACCATGGCCGGGGGCGAAGGGGGGAACGTCTGTTGGCTCGCCACTTCACCCCCGGCCGTGGTCCGAACCACCCCACGGCCCATGGTGAAAGCGCCCCGCCGTAACGTCTGAAATCACCCTAGGGTTCAATTCTGTCTTAGTTATGAACTCACTGGGAGATCAAGTCACTATCTCTTAGCCTCAGTTCCCCATCTGCAGAATGGGACTAATAATGACCAACCTCACAGGGCTGTTGTGAAGACGAGCTAGATAAGTACTGTAAATGATACACAATAACAAGAAGCTCCAAAAAAGGAGCAACAGTGTCAAAACTTCAGAGAGGTGAAGGAGGCAGCTGATAAGGCAAAAACTCTGGGATTTAGCCAAAGGATGTCTCAAAACCAACCCCCATGAGAACAGTTTCAATGGTGTGGAAAGGGTGTTAGCCTGATTGAAGGGGAGGGACTGGAAGAGAAGACACACCCCAGAGCAAGACTTTCATATTTTCCATCTCACCGCACTGCCAAGAAAAGTGTCAGGATTGTGAACATCAAAGCAGAACGAATTCGACATTGAGCAGCCCTAGAATGCGATGAATTCCGTAAAAGGTGGAAGCAAAAATCAGGCAACACAAAAGGATGCAACTAGCAGGCACCACTCCCCCAGCATCAGGGGAAAGCTGACCTGGAGCAGATTCACCCCCCGGGGGCAGAGAGGATGTTGTGTAAAAAGAACCTGTGGCAGAGCAAACCCCCAAGCCAATCAATGGGAGAGGAGGGCATGGGCTAGGCTCCATATCAGCTTCCCCACTAGGGTGGCCAAACATGCAAATTTTAGAGGACACTTATGAGAAATACAGGTTTCAGGGCTGCAGGGAAGCTAATGGAGCCCTGCAACCTGAATTTCTCATGTGTCCTCTGAATTTTGCGTATCTGGCCATGCTATAATCCCCACCTGGGGAGCCAGCTGGGTGTGAAAGCACCCAAGTCCCAGGGAGTGAGTGGACTCCACAACACTTTGCTGTGGAGAAAGCAGCTCCCTAGCAGCACGGCTACAGGAGGGAGATCAAGCAGACCAGAACGCAGATCATCTGGCATTTTTGATAAAGGGGAAACAGCAGAAAATGGAAACTGAATGTGAAATGTTGCTGCAAGTGCACAGAGGGCTTTGAAGGGAGAGTTTGAGATGGAAGGTCCCTCCTGGGCCAAGGATCTTCCTGCCAAGATCCAGCCTGGGGGCATTTTTTTAAATGCAAAGCTATAATCCTTTCAAATGGCAGCTCATCAGGGAAAAACTCTAAGAACCTCACCAGCGGCTTCTACAATGAGATTCTCTTCTAATAACATCACTCTAATTAACCAAGCTCCGTAGTGACTGAGTGATGGGGGGTGCAGAATGCAACGCTACTGGGGCTTCTCTGCTGGCTGGCTACCCCTCTACTCCTCTTTGAGGAAGCCATCCTAATTCCTCTTTAATCACGTTTTTATTTGCGTGTGAACAAAAGCAGAATTTAACAGAGGTAAGTGGTAACAGAGGAAGCAGCCAGGATCTGCACAACTCCTCGACAGTTACTAGCATATCCAGCAAGTGACACAAGCTTTTGTCTTACACAAGCATGGTAGTCTGGTAAACCCTTCCCCCCAGCTATCCAAACCGGTGCTTCCTGACATCTGTTTGGTGCTTGCATTGCTTTTTTAATCTTTGCAGTCTCGGCTGCTGCACTGTTTCAGGCCAATGGTCCATCTAGCCTAGTATCTTGTCTCTGACGGTGGCCAGTACGGAATGCTTCATGGAAACGTACTGTGTTGTTTGAGAATAGCAGATTGGGGTGGGTAATATGGAGAACATACCGCATGGGTGGGGACACCTTTCCCTTCCACTTTGAAAATTAGTACAAGCTTCAGGGGCCGTACAGAAGTTGGGAGCAAGAGTGCTTAAGGTGTGCACTCAAGAAGAGAAGGGTTCTTCAGATCATGGATCTGCCTCATGGATTTGTCTCCTACCCTTGTGAGCATGCCCTTCTCTCTGTTCCTTTGACCTGAACTCCATCTTTCATTGCTTTGGGGTAGGCACTGGCTCTAGGGGCAGATCCAGGAAATGGACCAAATAAAAACAGATGAGGTCCCCCATCCCTTCTGCGTAAGATGTTAATTTTGGTTAGCATCTGCCCAATCTTGTCTGTATATAAATGGCAAATGATAGACCCACTAATCACGTTAATCTGGCTAGCCATCTCCTTCCTTTGGCGCAGCGACCTGGAGATCAAGCACCCTGGATTGTTGAGAAAACCTGCTACAGCCCTTCTGTTGAACCCTTTGTAAAACAGAGCTGAGATTAGATTTGGTGAAGCTGAAAGCAAATTAGAGAGCTGCATGGGTTCAGGCTGATCGGGTTAACTACATAATATTGGCTTTTAGATTCGTTTTGAATATGCTGAGCAGTTCTTGTAACTGTCAAGTCTTTCATAGGATGATTCACTGCTGGGAATTTTAAAAACTCAACTCTAAAAAGTCATAGGGTGTTTAATAGTGCTGTTCTCTTTTTATGTTAATTTTTAATGCTAATATTTTAAAACCCTCAGGCACGTTGGGGGATTGAGGTACCTCTTGTAAGCAGGAGCAATCTGCAGGTGTTTAAGAAGCTGCGTTATGACCAATGAAACTTTACAGACTCGAGGCAGGCTGCAGATAAGCATTTTATTTTATTTATTTAAAACTTATATCCCGCCCCTTCTGCCCAAAGGCAGCTTGGGGCGGCGAACAACATAAAATAAATCTACAAATTTTAAAACGAATAATAAAAACTCACCCTCCCTCCCAAAACCCACTTCCCCCCCGCTTCCCAAAAGCCTGGCGGAACAGCCAGGTGTTACACAAACGTCGAAGCAACAGGAGGGTGGGGGCCAACCGAGCCTCCTCCGGGAGTGAATTCCACAGCACGGGGGCAGCCACCGAAAAAGATCTCACATCAGTGGCCACCCATCTTGCCTGGGGAACCTCCAAAAAGGCCCCCACGGACAATCTCAGGGGTTGCACGGGCACATGGGGACTGAGGCGGTCCCGCAGATAAGCAGGGCCCAGGTTGTGAAGGGCTTTAAAGGTCAAAACCAGCACCTTGAACCTAGCCCAGTGCTTTATAGGCAGCCAGTGCAGAGCCCGGAGCACAGGTGT
>QEPC01006282.1:9300628-9335823 GCA_003113815.1 Sphenodon punctatus
ACCACTCCCAGGCCCTCACCCACCAACATCACCTCCGTCTTGTCAGGATTCAGCTGCAGATGGCTCAACCTCATCCAAGTCCCCACAGCCAACAGGCACTGGGAAAATAAGAGACTGCATGGCCTGGGTCGATGGAAAAAGAGGTAGAGCTGAGTGTCATCAGCATACTGATGACACTGCATGCCCTGAAACCCTCTCACGATTTCCCCTAACGGCTGCATATAGATGTTAAACAAGAGGGGGGACAGAATGGCACCCTGTGGGACTCCACACGTAAGGTCCTGGGGGGAAGACGTGCACTCCCCCAAGACCACCCGGTGAGTTCTCCCGGTCAGGAATGAACGAAACCAGTCCAAGACCGTCCCGTCAATCCCGGTACGGTCCCGCAGGCGAGTCACCAACACCTCATGATCGACTGTGTCGAACGCAGCTGAAAGGTCTAGCAGGACTTGACGACCCTGGTCCAACGCCAGATGGAGACCGTCAACCAAGGCCACCAATGCAGTCTCCGTACCATGGGAGCATGGGATTATCCACTCGTTTCTGAGGTCCACAAGATGACCTGGAAGTGCAGCCTAGAGCAGATGAGGTTAAATGGTCACTATGGGCCCATTCATACTACACTCTCTTACAGTGGGGGAGTGGTACAAACTTATATTCTTCCATGCTCCCCCATGCCTGGAACACCCTCCCTGAATACATTCACTCTACTCCCTACCTCTTTTTTCCTTAGCTCCTCACCCCCGCAGACTGGTCACTGAGGCTTCCTCTTCTATCCTTTCATTCAGGGTCCCCTTGTCCCCTGTAACTAAGCTAAACACATGCATCTGCCACTTCTCTACTTGGTGAATGTCTCCCTGTCTCTCTCTAGGTTCCCCTCTCCCCTTGATTGTAAGCCCCTTGTAGCAGGGACATGTTTCCAATTAATAATTGTACAGCATCAGGTAGATTGCTTGTGCTAAATAAATAATAGATATGACTACTCCTGTGATTATCAAAGTAGCAATGCTGTGTGAATTATAATGAATTATACCGGAGCACGCTTCAATCCCCAATACATTGTGCAAAACAACACCAACATTCCTGGCTGTGTTGCCCATGACTGCGTTCGATAGGAGGCCGAAACTCTTTGCACAACTCTCAACCCATGGGAGAAGGCCAAGAGACCTTTTACTACTGAAGACCTTTTACCTGGTCCGGCATTAAGCAGGGATAGGGTTTGGGGACTTTGTGCATTATAACCTGCCCTGAGCCTTTGGGAATAGGGTGGGATAAGTTTAAATAAATAAATATAGTGGCCGCATTCCATGTGTACTGTTTTTTCCATGTTGACAGTCCTGAGAATAAACTAGGCTTAAAAACTGTGATGCTTTCAAATAAAGTTATTTAGACATTGGTGTACATGGCCTTTTGTCTCACTTGATATTAGCAAAGCTTCAAGTGTCGTTCCCTATTCATGGAGGGAGTCTTTGCTCCAACTACAGTTCTCCCATCAGCATCATCTTCTGCTCTTTCAGTGGCCACAGGCTATGTTCCCATTCATTTATGGGGATCAGGGCTATTTGGTAATCTATTTATCCTGTGGGAAATTCCATATATTTTTCCTTCTGAAATAAGACAAAAGTTGGGAGGTTGGAAATTCCCCACTGGCACGGGAGATTTGAAAATGTTAATTTCTTTGGTGGAAACAAGATCTCTATCCTCCCTGGTGTGTCAGGATATTTCTCTCCTTGTGATCACCCTTCCCTCTTCCCTGAAGCCAGTTTGCCAGTTTTACCCCCATCTTGCAGTGTTTTGAGACACTGTGGTTTTGGCAGGACTCTCTTTCGCTTCAGTAGGTGTCCTAGTTAAGTCAAAATAAATTCTGCACATGTCATGGAATAGAAATCGCAGTTTGATAGTATCCGGTCAATCTAGTCCTGCATTTTTCCTTATACATGACTTCTTGGCTTACTTGAACAAGAGGAAACCAAACAAATCAGTGACTGCTTCAGAATTATCAACCCTTATAAAATCAAAGCAACCCTTGTGAGAAGACACAGAGGTACTTTCGCTAGCGGCTTAGCTATCATGCAGTGAGTCCAGGCCTCAAACACCTGAGGGGTCCCTAGGAAACTTTCAGGCTGTGTAGGGGAGGGAGTTGGGCCAGACTCCAACCCTGCCCACTCTGAAAATGTTCTAGCGGTGCTCTAGACACTTGCGAGCGGGATCAGAGTGGGCGAGGATGGACGGCTGTCCCATTCTTAAAACTTCCTTCCTGCTGCTCCAGGAGGGCCTTCTGGGAGCTGGAGTGGCACAGGCTTCATGTGGAAGCCCTGTCCCCAATCCAGAAACACCCCACCAAGACTGGCCGTAGCACAGGGTGACTGCCCCAGCGTCCAGTATTTTCTCTACTTCCAGGTGCCTCCTGTTTTCATTAGGGCAGTGTGGGACCCCCACTCCCACCCAGCGGGCCCCCAAACACAATCGTGGGCCCTGAGGAGGGAGCCCCTGAGGGAGCAGGGCAACGAGAGAAGTGGAACCATCAGGGGCCCTGCATTTTATTTTTGCCCTGGGCCCCACATATTCTATGGCTGCCCCCTGCCCCTCACTTTCCACCCTGCGGACCCTGCCCCTTTGCCTTGGGGGAGGAGGAGGCAGCATAATCAGGACATGAGCCTGGGCCCATCACAGCCTTGCTGCGCCATTGAGTCGTAGCTTCTCTCCTCCCCAGGCTGCTACCCGAGCGAGATTCAAGTCACAGAATTGAATCCGTGATTCCACTCCTACCTGTGCCATCTTCCAAGTGCCCAAAATTACAGATCCGGCCGATGTTGTGCACCCATATCTGCATTTCCTCCTCGGTTTTTGCCACCAGGTAGAAGGTGCGATAGGTCGTTTTCACGATGAAGACAAAGTTGTTCTGGAATTCCTTCTTGATGAAGTTGGGTCCCGAATGCTTCACCACCTAACATTCTTGAAGGTCAATCACCCGGATGGGTTTCTTGGAATGGTTGTTTCTATAGTACTCCAAGACATCTGGGTTCCCACTCATCCGGCCTCGGCGCAACACGAACCAGCGTTTCCGCCAGGCCTGGGGAAAAAGACACAGTTGGAGAGGAATTACAGGCAGGGAACTGGCTCTGTTTACTGCTTTAGAGCACTCAGAAATAATCATAAATAAACAGGCCTATTATTTATATAGAATCAGCAATGTGCCTGGTGCAATACTATCATGCTCCTTGTCCCGAGGGGCTTACAATCTAGGATGGACAAGGGAGGGGGAACATAGGGAGAGATAGGGATGTGTACATTCCCATTTGACGGGTGGGTAATGGAGTCTGAGAGAAAAGGCCTTGCCCAAGGCTACTCAGTGAGTTCATAGCTAAAATGAGATTTGAAGAACCCTGGTCTTCACACAAAATCTGGGTTTGCGCCACTCCCCACTCTAAAAAAGTATTGTGTGAAGGAGCTCTTAATCCAGAGATACCACCCCACCGCCGCAATTTTTGCCTGCATGATCTCATTTTTGAGATTTAAATACAATCCCGTGACAAAGACATGAAAATTATACACATAACAAGCAGGATTGTGACCTCATCCACGGTAGGTATGACCCATAGTTTTGGGTCATACCTACTCTGCAAGAAATACCCACAGAGGAGCTTAATAAAAACTGCCTATTAATAGTATACGGAGAAAAAAAAAATCTGTTTGGAAAAAAGCACCAGTGTTTCCTTCAGATGGTTTTTCAGTGCTAAAAAAACCCCAGCTGTTAACGAGCTGTCAGTTACTTATAAAAGTTAAGAAGAGCAGACCTTGAGGGGGCTGCAGTGCTAAAAAAGTTAAGCAGGCTGCTACAAAACGTTACAAAATCCTGTCTATTGCACAAACCGGCTTTAATCACTCACTTTTCCCAGGACACTAATTGGGGAGACAGTAACGTCTTTTTGGATGAAGTGCAGTCTGGATTTCACACAGAGTTAAATAAAGCCACGCAAAGCATACCGGCATATGGGATTAAACACACGGGGAAAAACGTGTGTTTAAGCCACTCCCTCCCCAGCTAAGATATGTTAAAATAATCATGCAGACAGGCTATAACATGTACCAGTTAGTCATTTGGCTTGACCCTTTAACAGTTAGCATGCAGTAGCCTGTCTACACAAGGATTTTAACATGTTGGCTAACAAATGTTTTAACCATCATTTCAACATACCTCGACATGCTAACACACCGTATGATTCTTATTAATAATGATTTATATAGTGTCAACAAAATGCCTGGTGCTGAACCGCACCCATTACAGACAGGTCCCTGCCCCGAGAGGCTTACAATCTAGACTCATTTCAACATATCTCGACATGCTAACACACCGTATGATTCTTATTAATAATGATTTATATAGTGTCAACAAAATGCCTGGTGCTTAACAGTCATGACTACAGACGGGTCCCTGCCCCAAGGGGCTTACAATCCCGAATGGACAAGGGGACTGGAGACAAGGGGAGGGACAGGGGTACCTTAAGGAAGCCGAGAAGTTGCAGGTGCATGTGTTTTGCTTAGTTAGAAGGCAAGGAGGGGAGTCCTGAGGAATGAGACAACATAAAGAGAAGCCCTCTATGGAGGTGAGGGCTAGGGAAATGCTTGATGGAGGAAGCGGAGCATGTGTGTTCAGGGAGGGAGTTCCAAGCAGCAAAGGCAGCGTGGGAGTAAGGAGACTCTGGGGTGGGAAAGCGGTGGTGGTAGAGGACTGAAGTTCCCAGGTGGATCATCACATCCACATATTCTTCAGGATGGGAAAGAAAAGCACCCAACTCTGTAATCTCTCTTGGCAGCTGTTCCACATCACACACAGTATAAATTCACAGCTGACACCAATCTACTTACTAAAAGACAGCCAAAAAACTCCCTCTCCATAGTTTCCACTCTACTGCTAGAAATTAAAGCTAGTGGAACAACAACATCCACCCCGATGTGACGGGGAAAGGCAGCGCTGCCCCTTTAAGCCCTCAAACCCCACCCCACCCGGAAATTAAGGAGTCAAAACTAATTGGAGCACTGACCCAAAGTAGCTACTTTGATTTAATTAAATAAAAGTAACTATGTGACTTTGACAGTGTTCGGACAAACACTAAACCAAACTACTTTGATTTTTTAAATCAAAGTAACTACTCCACTTCAGTAACATTCAGAGGAACAGTGTAAACCAAAGCAGTACTGATTTGATTTCCCATTTTCCCTAGCAAGATGTAATGACTAAGTGTTCTCATGAACAGCTACTTGGAAACACAAACTGAAGGGGAGTCTCTACTCATGATTCTTTGGATTAGTTCTCTGATCAGGTGAACGCATTAGCAGTAAGACGGAAGCAAGGCCCATCTATGTTTAATTAACTGTTTGCTGAAACGTCATCTTAGAAAGTGCTTACCACCTACCTCAGCATTTCAATTATGTTGTGCTACAAGCCTAATAGTCCATTAAGCAGAGCCCCATTCATTCTGTGCTACTGTGATCACAGCCATTTTGGTGGAATTTTACATTTGGCCAAATCATTGCAGAAATTGTCTTTGAAGAATTACAGCCCGAGCAAGGAGCACTATGAGCAACCTACTGAGGTGTCAACACTGTGATCTGGTCAGTTGTTGAGTGGTCCCGTAGCCCCTTGGCAATCCGCAGGTGATCAGTGCTGAGCCATCCCTCTTACCTGGGCCTCTGGACAAAGAGTTTGTCCCCTGAGTTGTCCAGATACAAAGGCAGGAGAATTTTGGTGTATTAGCTAATGTATTTAGAACCCACCTTTCCCCTTTGTCCTCTAACGACAGCAGTGCATGTTTCACAATTTTATACTCCTCTGCAGTTTAGAAAGCTGCACACAAGTCTTGGAAACTTGTCACCAAAACTTCTCAGCTCAAGTACAAAATCGGCCTTTCATCAGGATGAGAATGGTTATGTCAAAAACAATGCTTTACTTGCCCATCTTGGACAAGTGGGTTCTTCCAAAGCTGGGTCAAGATTTCTCTGATGATTAGAAGAGCTTAATGCAATGGTGAATTGACAAGTAATCTATAACATAACAAATAGCTTCAAGTGGCTTTGCAGACTCTTAAGTACGCAGACCTCAAAACACAGCAGGGTAAAGGTCAATGCAACAGGACTGAAGAGAATTCTGCACCAAGTATTTCAGGTTTTTTAAACGCTACTACTGCTACTATTGAGTATTTCTATAGCACTCCTAGTCATACGCAGTGCTGTACAGATACACACAACATAAAGACAGTCCCTGCTCCATGGAGCTCACAATCTAATCAAGACACAAAGACACAGACAACTACAAATAAGAGTCTTCCTATGAATAATGGACTACATGATGCAGGTATTCAGTAAGTTTAGTAATTTCAGTTAAAATGGTTGAAATCCACAAGGGGTATTTTCAGACGTGACGGGGCCAATTGACCCCATCACGGAACCAATCTGTTGATCCCCCGCTGGGGCCACCGCGTCACGGCCTAACAGATGTGCCGGGGGCTCCCGGTGGGGAATCGGGGAGGGGGTGGGGCCATGGTGTGCAACGTGCGGCCGCACGGCCCTGCCCCCCCCACGCTCCCCTGTCCCCTGCGGAGACGGGCGGGCGCCGCGGTCAATGCGGCTGTAGCGCCCGCCTGAATTGACCACAGGCCAGAATCCCTATGGGGATTCCGGTCCGTGGCCGCTGTCCAGACGTGATGGCTCAGTTCATCACGGGGGGGTGGGGGGTGGGGTGTCGTCGCCTTCACCACGCGATCACCGCCGGTTCAGCCGATTGCGTGGTGAATGTGATTCCCTGCCGTGATTAACCGTGGTGAACATCTGGGGGGAACATCCGTTCCCCCCATCAGATGTTACGCGGTCACAACCACCACAGGGAATTGACTGTGGTTGACTGTGATCTTGTAACGTCTGAAAATACCCAAGGATAGGGCCTAGGTTCATGATTTAAAAGCAATCTCAAAGAAGTGGGCCTTTAGGCAGGACTTGAATATGGACAGGGAGGCGGCCTGATGCACCAGCTCAGGAAGTTTGTTTCAAGCATATGGTGCAGCAAGGTGGAAAGCGTGGAGTTTAGGACAAAAAGTTTAGGACAAATTCCCAGGTGGTGTAAAAGTGTAGGACAAGTTTAAAAGTTTAGGACAAATTCCCAGGTGGTGTAAATCAGTATAACCCCCATTTGCTTTAGTTGTTCTACTTCGCTCCCAACCTTTTGAGCAGCTAAAGATCGGCATAAGAAGTGCCGTACTGAGTCAGACCAATGGTCCATCGAGCCCAGCATCCTGTCTCCGACTGTGGCCAATCTCTGTCGTTTGGCAGAAGTACCCAACAGTCACAATGGGGTGATCCTTTCCCTGCCGTTCACTCCCAAAGCCCAATAGTCCGAAGTTACATCCCCCAAGCCTACTTGGCCAATAGTCGTTAATGGACCTACCCTCCAGGAACTTACCCAATCCTTTCTAAAACCCAGGTATGCTACCAGCCTTGACCACAACCTCTGACAACAAATTCCACAAGCTAATTATGTATTGAGTGAAAAAATACTTTCTTTTATTTGTTTTAAATCTGCTGTCAGTTAGTTTAATGGAGTGTCCCCTAGTTCTACTACTATTTGAGAGGGTCGATAACAGCTTGTTATTTACTCGTTCCACACCACTTATGATTTTATAAATTTCTATTATATCCTCTCTCAGTCGTCTCTTCTCCAAGCTGAAGAGTCCTAAGCCAACAACCCTCTTTTCATACAGGAGCTGTTCTATACCCTTTATCGTTTTTATTGCCCTTCTCTGTACCTTTTCTAGTTCTACTATAACTTTTTTGGAATTGGGCAACCAGAACTGCACACAATATTCAAGGTGCAGTTGTACAAAAGATTTATATAGAGGCATTATGATATTTTCTGATTTATTCTCTATCTTTTCCCAAATAATTCCTAACATTCTGTTTGCTTTTTCGACCGCTGCCACACATTGAGCGGAGGATTTCAATGTATTGTCCACAATGACTCCAAGATCCTTTTCCTGAGTGGCAACCCCTAATTTAGAATCCAGCATTGTGTACCAATAGTTTGGATTATTTTTTCCTTTGTGCATCACTTTGCACTTGTCAACATTGAGTTTCATCTGTCATTTAGTTGTGCAGTCACCTAGTCTTGCAAGGTTCGCCTGCAATTCCTCACAGTCCACTCGGGTTTTTAACTACCTTGAATAATTTTGTGTCATCTGCAAATTTGATCACCTCACTCTTTGCTCCCCTTTCCAAATCATTAATGAATATATTAAACAACATCGGTCCCAGTACAGATCTCTGAGGCACTCCACTATTGTTTTGAATTTAAAAAGGGGTTCAACTGCTTCTCTTTACCTGGGGTGTTTCCCCAGAGAAATTCTGCTGTTTCCCTGTCCCAGAAGGGTCCAGCGCTTGTGAGTCCCAACCAGCTGTCTCTGTCCAAGAGAGGCAACTGCAAATATAACCAGCTCTCTCTGTCCCAGAGAGATTTTAGCTGTATATATTCTACAAAAGAGAGAGAGAGACAGAGAGCAGGTCCCTTTCAATTCTCGGGATCTTAGTGGAAATACTTCAGTTTGAGAGGGTTAGGGAATTGCTCCTTTTCCTATTTTAGTAATGAGTCTTTATTCAATCAAATAGACATTTATTCAATAGTATCAGAACAATTAGCATACCAATTACCAAGAGACACTTGCATTCACAGTTGCTCCCATCTACCCTTGTCTACCTAAAAATACATATAAGAGCACATATTCTTACGTGATCAGAGGTTGATGGCCTGGTTCCAGAGAAAAGCAGTCAGGGGGCCCAAACGATGCTGTTGGAGGATTCCCTAGATAGAGGAATCCCAAAATGGGCACAACCACCGACCTCAGCGGCACTCTGATAAGAGCTGGCGCTGATTACCATGGAAGGCAAGGAACTAATCCAGAGTCAAGCCTTATATGCTGTGGCTGTCTTATGATTATCCAGAGTGCGGGGTTGTCAGTACTAAGCTTGTTGAGTACTCCCATTGGTTGCCCCAAATCTAGGGTACCTTCTTGCTCAGTCATGATGTCAGGCTTGTCCTGACCAGTTGAGTCAGGTCCCACTCCTCCCTCCGGAGGTCGGAATCATGGCTCCTTGGCCCTGACTTAGCCCAGATATCCTTCTGAGAATCATCTATTTGTCTGATAAGACCACACTCTTGCTTGTTCAGCTCAACTTCTGTTATCAGTTCCTGTGAATTACCAACATAGGTTGTTTGGGAACAAGAGACCTCCTGCTCACTTCTCCAGCATCATTTGTTCTATCTCTGACCAATTTCTGACTATCTTCTTCTGACACTCTCTGTTCTTTTGAATCAAATGCATTTACCACATGTACTATGCAATGTCTTGCCTAATTTCTAACATTCCACATAGTTTTAAATAAATGGACAATTTTCATGCTAGAGAGAAGTAAGCCATATCATAACACTATTTACTTCTCTCTAGCATGAAAACTGTCCATTTAGTGGTACCCTTTGTTTTATATCCTTTAACCAGTGTTACCAATCCACAACAGGACACTGCCTCCTATCCCATGACTAGTTTCCTCAAGTGTTCCTCATGAGGGACCTTATCAAATACTTTCTGAAAATCCAAAAAACACTATATTGACTGGCTCACTCTTATCCACATGCTTATTTACACCCTTGAAAAATTTCAATAGATTAGCGAGGCACAACTTTCCTTTGCTAAATCCATGTTGACTCTTCCCCGTTAGGTCATGTTCATCAATATACCCAGTAATTCAGTTCTTAACAAGCCCTGCCCTCTTGTCCAATAAACTCCACCCCTTAGTGAATAAGCTCTGCCCCCTCATGCACTTGCCTGTGCGCACCACCACCCCCATTCCAGATGCATACAGAGGGGGAAGGAGTGCTCCTGCTTTTCATCCCATTTATTTTCTTGTCATTCCATCATTTCCTCATTCTCTCTCAAGTGCTTTTCCTGGGAAAGAAATACCTGAAGCTTGAATATGGGTCTCTCTCTCTCTCCTCTGAAAGAGAGACAGTGGGATTTGGGACAATTGGGAGGTTATGGATCTATACTCATGTACACTGGTGGGGAATCTAGCCCAAATGTGATCACTGGTAGAGGAAGTGGATGAGTGCAGGAGGATGGGGGTGACCAGTTAAACCACAGTGGAGTTTGGGGTGACAAATTAATGCAGGGTTGAGGCTTCGGCTGAAATGAGAGTTGGCTTAATGGAAAGCCCTTATACTTTGCAGTGATATAGGTTCCCAGAACTAATCCAATCCATGGAGTCATGTTCTGCGTTCACTGCACGGCTAGTAGTTGCTCAGCCTCTACCTGCAATTTGCCTTGCATTGCAGTATTCATGAAGAAAACACAGAGCTGAAGCAAAGCAAAACAATAGCTGGGCTTGAGCTCACGCTAATCCCAGGCCTGTCATTCAAAGAGATGACTAAATTCATAATGTGCCTTAATGGGGCATTTGGAGTAAACAACAGTAGTTGAAGGCAGCTATTACTGCTACAAAATATAGTTTCTACTGTAATTATTTTTGTGTTAGGAAGAAGCTCTGCAGATCCAGCTAACAAAAAGAATTGAGTTATACCGCCTATGCCAGCCTATGTTGCTTTGGTCTCACCTACAAAGTACATCCATCTGTAGGGTTGTTGTTTCACTAAGAGTCGAAGATAAATCTTCCATCTCGCTAGAATAATGAGATCTGCTTAAAAATCAGAGATGAAAAATATATAAATTCCAGGGTTCTTTTTATTTGCCTTTAGTATTTGCAAGATTTACTTCACAAGCAGAAGGGCTAGACTCTAACCAGTCTCTAATGCAGCATTTCCAAACAACGGAGGTCCGTGGAGTGGACCATGGAAGTCCAAGTGGTCCATGGAGCACTTATGGACTGTAGCTGGACTATGGAATGACCAAAGCAAAGCAGGCTTCAGCCCTCACCCATGCTGGTGTCTGGGGGAAAGGGAATCAGAAGCAGACCACAATGGGCTTGTATTGGCCACACAGCCAGCATCCATGTGCTACAGTCAGTCTTCTACTCACCCAAAGGCAAACTGAAGTCAATGGAGTGCAAAAGGCTCTGGATTACGCCCTAGATGTGGTGACTGGGAATAAAGCAGGACCCCCTATGCTTTTCGGAGGGGGCCATGGGGCCATTTGGGATCAAAGCTGCCTTTCAGTTGCACAGGGCCGGCCTGAGCACAGGGCAACCTGGGGCAGCTGCTGCAGGATCCACTATTTTTCCTATTTCCTGAAATGGTGTTGTCAACAGGCAGGGTGCAGGACCCCTGTTCCCTGCCAGTGGAAGTGGAGCCCCAACATGACCACTGCTAGGGCCTTGAGAAGGGTGCCCCTGAGGAGGTGTTCTATACGGGGGGCAGGTCCACCAAGGTCCTCCACATTTTATCTTCGCCCTGGGCCCCACATATTCTAAGGCTGGCCCTGCAAAGTGCCGCTTGAAGGAAGCCCCCAATTAACACAGGCAGGGCCACAGGCCTCTTGTAGGGGAGGAGAGAGGGCAGGAAATGGAGGTCCAGGAGAAACATTGATGATTGACTTAGGTCCACAGTTCAAAAAAGCTTTGGAAAGCCCATTCCAAGGAAATTTCAGAGTTTCTCATAATTTTACCACAAGTCTTGTGATTTTAGGCTGTAAGAAACCCTTAAAACCATGAGACCTGCGATGAAATTACAAGAGTTGGCAACCCTGCTTATATTCTACACTCTACAGAGCTGTACTGGGAATGTCTTCTACTGGCCCAAAGGCAAATTAACATCAAATGTAAAATGGAAAGGCCCTCATGAGTTGCAAAAGTCTCTGGACAAAGTCCTAGATGTGGTGACCGGGAATAAAGGCCTTCAAGTTCCATAAGAACATAAGAAGTGCCATACTGGGTCAGACCAATGGTCCATCTAGCCCAGTATCCTGTCTCCGACAGTGGCCAATCACGGTGGCTTGGGAGAAGCACCCAACAGGTCACAACGGGGGATCCATTCCCTGTTGTTTCCCCTCAGCTCCCATCATGTTCCCTGATCCTGTCTGGCTAATAGCTGCTAATGGATTTATCTTCCAGAAACTTGTCCAAACCGCTCTTAAACTACTGGCCCTTACCACAGCCTCTAGCAAAAAATTCCACAACCCAATTATATGCTGAGTGAAAAAATATTTCCTTTTATTTGTTTTAAACTTGCCACCCATGAATTTCATGGGGCATCCCCTAGTTCTAGTACTAGCTGAGAGGGTAAATAACTGCTCCTTGTTTATTAGTTCCCCACCACTCATGATTTTATAGACCTCTATCATATCTCCTCTCAGTCGTCTCTTCTCCAAACTGAAGAGCCCCAACCTACCAAGCCTCTCCTCATACGGGAGCCCTTCCATGACCTTGATCATTTTTGTTGCCCTTCTCTGTACCTTTTCTAGTTCAGCTATGTCTTTTTTGAGATGGGGCGACCAGAACTGCACACAATATTCGAGGTGCGGTCGCACCATTGATTTGTATAGAGGCATTATGACATCCTCAGTTTTATTCTCTATCCCCTTCCGAATAATTCCTAACATTCTGTTTGCTTTTTTGACTGCTGCTGCGCACTGCGCTGTGGATTTCATTGTATTGTCCACAACCACCCCCAGATCCTTTTCCTGAGTGGTAACTCCTAGCTTAGTACCCAGCATTGTGTACGCATAGTTTGGATTATTTTTCCCTACGTGCATCACTTTGCACTTGTTCACATTAAATCTCATTTGCCATTTAGATGCCCGGGTACCCAGTGTCGTAAGATCCTGTTGCGGTTCCTCACAGTATACTCGTGTTTTAACTACCTTGAAATAATTTGGTGTCGTCTGCAAATTTGATCACCTCACTCTTAACACCCTTTTCCAAATCATTAATGAATACATTAAACAGCACCGGTCCCAATACAGATCCCTGATCCACATCTCTCCATTGTGAAAAACTGCCCATGACTGCAAAATTAACTTTGTAATCTTCAGATTTAAAAAAGTGCCAGTGCTTAGCAAATGCTAAGAATTTTCCATTATTGGGTAGTTAGTTACAAGAGTCCTCAGGATTCCAAATCCCATTCTTTAGAGGCCGGGCAAAGTCAAAATGGTCTGTATCTTTGGGTTTTTGTTTGGCTAGTAACTCTGCTTTTTACCGCCCTGTTTAAATTTTCAGTAGACTCTGTCATAGAGCACAGTTAACAGCAGCAACTGTGTAATATGGGTTATTCCAAAAGGTTTGCATACTAGATTGCTTCTGATCTGTGAAAACACATCTACCCTGAAAACGTTTATCTCGGTCGACCATACTGAAAATTTCATGTGCTTAGAGCCTAAGAATTTCATTGCAAAAACCTTCTTTGAAGGGTCTGCAGTTGAATGTCAACATGAAATACTGATGCATTTCTGGGGGTGGGGTGCATATTGTGTGTGACTCGTTAAGCATATTGAAGACAGCCTTTCAACATGTCAGCAAGCATTGACCTGTGCCATATTCCCCCTCAACCCTCTTGCTGGATGGGTAGAAAAGGCTAATAAGCTCTCCTATCCCCATGTTAAATCATATACTATATATTTAAACAAGTCCAGCACCCTAAACAGGGAATAGCTTTTCCAGATCACTCCTCTCATGAAGAGATCAACTGAAACCCTGAACGTAGCCACACAGTGGGTGCTGAACACTTTTGATCAAGGTTGGCCAAGATGTTGACCATGGTTGACTGCACTCAACTGCACTTGACTTCTCAGTAGATTGTGTCTGGCTGTAGACCCACTCCTGGCTACTTCAGTCCCTCCCCTTCCCTACTTCTGGCAGCACGATTAATTTGGGAAACCCTCCTGCACTGGACACAGCTGGGACCCACCTGCCATCTCCACCACAAAGTGTGAGTGTGAATGTGTTCACTTCCGTGTGGCTATAGAGCTGGCTGTGGGGGACTAGGTGTAGTACCGGGTGGGAAATACTTTACATTTTCCCTCCCAGGGGCCATTTTGAAAATTAGTACAAGCTGCAAGGGTCACATATTAGTTGGGGGTGCTTAAGGGGTGCACTCAGGAGGAGGAGGATCCAGATCATGGATCTAGCAGCTATCCTTGAGTGCATGCCCTCATCTCCACTCCCTTCCCCGAAGCCCACTCTTTCAGTGCTAGGGGGTAGGAACTGGATCCAGGGGCCAGATCCAGAAAGGGGCCAAATAAAAAAAGTCACAGGCTTCATTTGGCCCTTGGGTCTGAGGTTCCTCACCCCTAGTGTAATGATTTTGATGCCTGTGTCCCATAATTTTATTTCTGGTAGACCACCTTCGGCTGATCCATGGAAAAGTAAACCATGTGTATTGCAAGTCTGGCCACTCCTATAGTTTTGATTATTTATATTTATATTTATTTATATTTGTATTTGTACCCCGCCCCTCTTGCATCAAGCGACTTGGGGTGGCTTACAAAATAACTGACTCTTATTTTGTGTGTCTAAATGAGAGCTCTTAACTGGGGGCTTTTGAAAATCCAACTCTGATTCTAGATGTGCAACGCTAAAAAATCTGGCCTCGGTTGCAATTGGTATCCAGAGATGCCTTCAGTTCACGCCCTAATTCTTGGGTGGAGGGCTGTAAACGCCACAGTGACTGAGTGTTCCAGGATCACTTGGGAATGAAGTCATGTCACGCAGGGTTGCCAACTCTTGAAATTTGATCGTGGGTCTCAACCCCCTACCCCCATACATTGTGATGAAATCATAAGTATCATAGCTTTCATTTAAAAATAAACTTTTGCCCTTTATGGTTGCCTACACAGGCTTGAAAACATGATTGTGGTGTATTGTAGGGGCTTGGAAACCAACAGATGATTAAAAGTAACCTCCTGTTTAAAAAAAACAACAGCTCTTGATTTTGAGACCCCTCTCACAATTTGCAGGGAGGATGATCCTTTAGTTTTGACGTTTAAAGTTAGCAACTCCACTCCTAAGCAGATGCATTTTTAAAAAAGCTGCTCCCCTTTAACCTAGCCACAGCTAATGAAGGACCAGTGTTTTCAACAACCTGTGAACTCCATTTGTACTCTCCTTTCATGCAGCCTTCACAAACCAACAGAACCAGAAGTGGAAAGGTTGGGGGCAAGGATGGTTTTGTTTTAATCTGATCAGAGTCAGCCGAGTGTGGAAAGCGCATAAAGCAGGGTCAATTTGTTTATAAACTCAAAACTGAATATGCCATGTCAAATCTGCGAGTGATTTGGAGTTAACTTCAACAGGACTCTGAAGGATCGGGCCTCCAGCAGCCTTTTGTATTCAACAGAAGATGCCTGGTTACGACAAAGTAGTAAAAAAAAAAAAAAAAAGAGCCTATTTGAATCTTGTAAGTGTAGGTGGTTCCCAACTGGCCAAGAGAAATATTGTGTTTATTGTTGTGCTTCCTGAAAGGAGTTCCTTCTTGCTGAAGGCTTTACTATATGTTTATATGCCCTCTGAAGCTCGCCTCTCTTAGTCTGTCAGAAAACCACAGAAAACCACAGTTGCTAGCAGATAAGAGGCTGCATGCATTTACAACAATTTTCATCTGCCCTTCACAAATGGAAGACTCCACTGCCAAAGAGCAGAAATTTTAATCTTGGCCCAACGCCAGTGTTGCTTGGTGTGACTCAACTCATTAGCGTTTTCTAATCACATCGGTATTTCTCACTTCAAGGACCTAACAGCCACTCTAAAGAGAGGAGGAGGAACAGCTCTGGCATAGCAAAAATGGCCGATGCTCCCAGAAATCCCTCTCCCTAGATCTGCTGAGTAAGTGTGAAGTCTGAGGAATTCTACTCCCATCTGAGCTGCGAGCACACAGCATGGCCACATCCATTCTAGCACAAGAGCTAGCTGATAACACAAACCAGAAGCAAAATTATAATCAGGGCTGGATTAAAAAATGTGGGGGTTCCACCCTAAACTAAAATTTGGGGACTTTGCCCCAACCACCTACATACCTACTCTTCCCCCAAAACAGGAGTCCTCAAACTACGTGGTTTGTTAATCTAGTCAGTCATGCTTTTATTAAGTATTTAGATTAATCCCCCAAAACAAAGGCACAGACTTGCTTAATGCAATTTAGCATTTAAATCTCACGATTTATTTATTTTTACACACGTTTATATTCTGCTCCCTCCTGCCTCTGGCAGCTCGGGGAGGTTTACAATAGATTCATAAAACATAAAAAAATAATAATCCAAAAAGGATTTTCTGGCTACCTGGTCCCCTATCTGGAATTTTTTACAACAGTATAAGAGATCGGGATGGAAAAGTATGCTACCTCTACGAAAAGGAGATTTTCTGAAGTGCCATGAGAACAGGAGTATGAACAAACAATAAATACATACCTCTGATACATAGAAGTAAATAAAGGGGGCGGGGGGAAACAACGAAGAACTATATGTAACAGAAAGGTTATGATGTAATGTGTTATACGGAATAGGGGCGAAAGGTGAAAAGCCCTAGTATGTAAGAAATATTTTCTTTTGATTGAATTTTTGAATTTTTCAAACCCCCCCCCCCAAACAAACAAAAAAACCACAACAATAATCCAACAATAAATACAGCATTAAAAAAATCATCACTCACTAAAAGTCTACAGCTGAAAGCAGTTTCCCAACCCAACCCCCCTCCCATTGTCTCCCCCACCAAAACCCTGGTGAAATAACCAGGTCTTACATGGACGCCCAAAGGAGGGAAGATCTTGAGACAAATGGACCCCAACCGGGAATTCCACAGCTGCAGTGCTGCCACCAAGAACATCCTTTCCAATGTTGCCCCCCTGGTGCACCCGGGGAACTTCAAGAAGGGCGCCCCTGGCCGACAGCAGGGGCCGATCCAGAAGCCGGGAAGTGAGGCGGTTCTGCAGGTAGGTGAGGCCCAGGCCGTTTAGGGCTTTCTAGGCAAGCACCAACACCTTGAATCGGGCCTGGAAGACTATAGGCAGCCAGTGCAGCGAGCAAAAAGCCTGAGTGTTATATGTTCATGGCAACCCTTTCCCAAAAGGAGATGGGCTGCCGCATTCTGCACCAGCTGCAGTCTCTGAACCATCACCGAGCGTAGCCCCACACAGAGCGCGTTGCAACAGTCCAGTCTTGAGGTGATGAAAGCATGGATGATGGTGGCAAGATTGGAGTCCAAAATATACAGCCGAAGCCGTTGCACCAGATGTGACTAGCAAAAAGGCCCTCCTTGCTACAGCCACCACCTGGGCATCCAGGTGGAGCTGCAAGTCAAGGAGCACCTCCAGACCCCGAACCTGAGCTCCACCCTCTCACACTTTCACAGACATACAAGCCCCTTTTTACATGGACGCCCTCCCCCCCCCGCTCACGTGTGCGACTGCGTGGGCAGGGTGCGTGTATCCTTCTGACCACGAGTAGGGGATGGGTGGGGGTGCGTGCGTGCTCCCATGCTCCACCCATCACCCACGCATGGAGGCACTGGGGACAATGGAGATGTTTCCATGCGTGAAGATGGGTGTGCGCCCATGTGACGGGCTGCACACACGTTGCACACCCGCTGCCGCCTCCACCTATCCCCCCCTGCGGCGCCTCCCGAGTCCATTTACAAAGGGCCATCCATGATGATAATTCCAGCATTCCAAGCACATAAAGACAGACAGAGAAGTTCTCCTGCTTCTCATTCCATCACCTCTCCATTGTCCTTGAAGTGCTTTTCCTGGGAGGCAACCAAGAAAAAGATGCCTGAGGCTTGAACATGGCTCTTTTCACCTTTCTCTCTTCTGAAAAAGGGACTTTGACCCCTAAAAGGAGGCCAGTGGGATTGAGCACCCAAAAGAAGGACTGTCTTTCCTAAACAGGGACTCTTAGGAGGCATGGCATTATCATAAACAGGTTCCTGCCAACAGGCAGTGGGCTTAAGCTCTTGCAACCTTGCATGGCTGCATTAGAAGGACGGTGGCGTAGAGATAACCACTCTCCCCCATTCTTATTACTCTGCTGCCAGGATAAACCACAACGTATGCTGAGCGCTGAGGAGTACGAGATGCAGCCTCCCAGGGCTGCAGCAACACTTCTGTTGCCCCCAGGAAAGCACCTCTGGCTGGGGGTGGCTGGCATAGAGTTGCGGGCTGCTTGGCCGCAGAGGGCACCAGGTGGTGGCAGGTAAAGTGCTACCAGGCAGACCACTTTGAGGAGATGCTCCTCTTCCCACCCCACCCCTTTGGCTCGGGTTCCTAGAGTAAGTAGACTAGCACAGCAGCAAATACGGATGACTTATGCTAGCTCCAACACACAACCGTGATATTTTCAATGCTAAAATGCACGACCATTAAAAACACAACAACCCCCCCACCCCCCAAAACCAATACAGGGGTGTAGGTAGGTCAGGATAAGCCAAAGGTTGAAATGCACCATCCCATCTTCCAGACCAGCTCTCTCCTGTTGGTGGCGGCTTCTCCTGGCTCCCAGCCAGGCCCTGGGCTCCTTGCAGGTGCGGAAACCGCAGGGAAGTCGCGCACCTCTTTCTCCTCATCCTATTCCCCTGGCTCTCAGGCAGGCTCAGCGGGAGAGGTGGCCGTAAGCAGCAGGCAGAAGGGGATACAGCAGGGGACTCAGCTGCATGTGTGGATCCTGGACGTAGTTGCAGCATTTGTCACGACGATTATAGCAATGTCTTTGGGAAACAAAGGCTTATTTAGGGGTGGGGAATCTGAAGGGAAACTTTATAACAGTTCTCATAAATGATTTTTAAAAAGAGGAAGTTAAAATGCACATGTAGATCACTCTTGGCAGCAGCTGATGAGTCAGCCTCTTCAAGATACACAAATCAAATTGGGGGGGGGGGCAGGAGAGATGCAGGAAGGTGCAGGCAGGACTGAGTGCCAAGAACCAAAGAGAATAGGCAGATGGAGCAGAGCAGGCATGCGTGAAATGCTGCAGCAGCAAACTGCTTGCAAAGAAGCAGCCTTCTAGTGTTTAATAAATCATGCTGGTTTGGAGTGGAAGCTCCCCTTTCTCCCTCTGTAGTTCAGGGCACCCAGCAAGAGTAATCAACTAAAATCAGATCACTGGCAGAAATTCGAGACCTATGAAGCCACCTGGTCCGCCCACTGCCAATTGAAGATTGTGGCTGTTGGTTTGCAGCTACCATCAGCTCTGCATAATAAATCTCTTGCTAATGAGGTTGCCTGCTTGATCCCTTCTAATGTGTCTCTTTGTAGCACCCTGATGGAATCTATTCATCCTTCTAGCCATATGGTTAATTCTTTACTCCTACCTCCACAGCATAAAGGGCTCAGTCTGGGCAAAAGGGATGTAAGTCCTAGGAAATCCAGTTTAGGAGGGAAGAGTGCTTTCTCTAATGATAAAGCCCTTCATTCAAGCTGCAAGGTACTAGTATTTGCACTGGGTCTGCTCAGGTTAAGAACTGCTGGATCAGGCCCTAAACCAGGAAGGAGCAAGATAAGGTCACCTTGTGCCTTTCTACAGCAAGCCCCAACCGGCCTCAACAGGAGCTAATCCTGGCCCCGCTAGAATGCCCGATACCTTCGAAAGCAGCACAACAAAGCCTCAAATGCTGGTCAAGGTGAGTGGTCCAGGCACCAAGCTCAGCCAGGGCACGAAATTTCAGATCAAACTCCAGAGAGGTCGCCAGACTTTATCCTGATATTATACCTTTCTTGCCTCACTACATCCTTGTACCAGTCGCCAGCCTTGGTTTTCTGGGTGCCAATGGCTCCCAGGTGCCTGCAAATTTCATGCTCTGCCTAGCTGATGCGATAGTCAGTCTCGGAGAGCACCAGGTTGGAAACAGAATAGCAATGATCCCATTTTTCTCTCCCTCCTGGGTTTTCAGAAACTATGCGCTAGGATCTCGTATGAATAGGTGAATAGGCAATCAAATGGCAAATGAAATATGTTGATACTTGCAAGGTGATGCATACAGGGAAAAATAACCTTTACTTTACATACACAATGCTAGGTTCTGATCTGGGTGTAACCACTTGGAGAAGGATCTTGGAATCATTGAAGACATTGGCTCAGTGTGCAGCAGCAGCCAATGAGTGCTAGATAGGCATTATTGCAAAAGGGAATATCATACTGCCACTGTATAAATCTTTGGTATGACCCCAGCAGTGAGAAAGGCAAAACAAATGCTAGGCATTATTGCAAAAGGAACCAAAGGGAAAATATCACCATGCCACTGTATACATCTTTGGTACAACCCCACCTTGAATACTGTGTGCAGTTCTGGTTGCCCCATCTCAGGACAAATATAATAGAACTGGAGAAGGGCAACAAGGATGACAGACAGGATGGATCGACTTCCCTAGAGTCTCAACAGGTTAGGGCTGTTTAGCTTGGAGAAGAGGCGGTTCGGGGTGGGGTGAATATGATAGAAGTTCATAAAACCATGAGCGATGTGGAAAAAGTAAATAGGGAACTGTTTGCCCTTTCTCACAATAAAGAGAACGAGGGGGACACTCTGAAATGGCAGCAGATTTCAAACAAACAAAAGGAAATACTGCTTTCACTCAGCAGACAATACAGTTGTGGAACTTTTTGCCAGAGGAGGCAATGGAAGTCAGCACCATAACTAACTTCAAATGGGAACTAGATAAATTCTTAAGAGGACAGAGCCATAAATGCTTACTAGTTGGGGCTTAACCCCCTGGTTACCAGTAGTTGGGAAGACTTGGGAGTGAAATGGGTCACAGTTCCATGACCTGTACGTCTCTTGAGCTACTGTAGCTGGCCACTGTCGGAGACAGGATGCTGGGTTCGATGGACCATGGTCTGACCCAGTATGGCACTTCTTACGCTCTTATGTTAACCTTTTCCTGCAGCAGCGTCAGGTTCTGTATTTTGGCTACTTCCTACAGAAGCAGATTTTTCATCTCACGAAACTGTCTGCTGATCACTTTCCATTGTTCAGGCAGCTTCCTGACTGCCCTGTTTACCCGGCTGACTAAAATACAGCCACCAAGATGCAAGCCCCACCCCTCCACTCTCCACCATCCACTTCAACCACAGCTGCCTGTCCCGAAGCTACAACCAACCACAGGCATGCTCTGGCAGTGCGGCTATTCCGAGTACTGCACCTCAGGGTTTCCTGCTTAGCTGGCCAGTGGGCATATCTACATTCATACACCATCTTGTTATAAATGGACTAGTTACAGATCCACTTGCCTAGTTTCCTATTGACCCTACACCGCTGACTGCCTGGTCACTGGCTACTGGAGGTAGAGGACTAGGACTGCTTTGGGCTTGTATAAATCCCACCCACGGCAGGGATGTTTTATCTCATGTTAAAATCGTTAAGGGTCGCAAGGTAGCGAGTTGTGGAAGATCAGGGATAGGAAACCTCAGACCCAGGGGTCAAATGCAGCCCATGGCTAGTTTTTACGTGGTTCCTTCCCAGTTCCTTCTTCTAGCCCCCGGATCCAGTTCCTACCTTGAGCATTGAAAGACTGAGCTCGGGGTCAGGGAGCAGAGATGAGGCTAGATCTGTGAGCTAAAGTCTCCTCTTCCAGAGTGTCTCCCTTAAGTCCTCCACCCCCAAATTCTAAGCAGCCCTTGGAGCTTTTCAAAATGGCCCCTGGGAGGGAAAAGGTTCTCCATCCCTACCTCATCCAGCCCCCTCCATTCCAGGAGTTAGCCTTTACTTGCTGTCTTGAGATAAAATACACCAAAAATCAAACATACTTTTGCTTAAAAGAAACAGTCAAAAGTCTTTTCAGTCAAGACTGAGGTCGGTTTACTCCAAGGCAGGGGTCCAAGAGGTAGACTGTAATCCACTGAGAAACCCAAAGCTAGCCTGCAGTAGATCATGGTGCGGGGAGAGGGACCACTGCCAGCCTCGTAGAGATCACCTCAGGGGAAGAACGGTGCCCCACCCAGGGACTCCAGGGACTAGGAGAGTTCCTCCAGTGCAGCAGGGAAGACTTTCTCTAAAAGGAAGTGCAACTCTCCGTGCCACTGAGGTTAGTTACTGAGGGGCCTCAGAGCTGGGAGCCAGTGGGAGAGGTATCAACCTGGAGCACCAGAGCCAAATGGGAGGGGTCTTGATAGATCACCTCAGGCTAATGCTTCGGATCACGTGCACCAGAAATCTGGCCACCCCTGCTCCAAGGCAAACTGAAGTCTTGCCTTCATTACGTTTTACTCTTCAAAAGGACCACATTTTTTAAAAGTTAATCTCATGAAAGTCCTTATGCCCACGACATTTTCAATATGACTCCTATTTCAGGGAAAGCCAGCAGGGTTCCTGCTTAGGGTTCCTGAGGAGGTTCTGTCAGTGGGGAAATACCTTTCTTTCTTCAGTGTGATCAAAATGTATTAAATGAGTAAGGACACCGGCCTGATTTTTGTGTGTGTGTGAGTGTGCACACTAACATTTGCCAAATGCTTTACAATAAAGTATCCTGAGATGACATCTTCAAGAGCAGCGAGGTGTCCCCTGTTTTTGTTACGCACAGGTGGGGAAAAGTGTGATTTTCACAGAAGAAGTGCCACAAAACAAATTAAAAAAACCCCAACAGATCAAAATGCTGCCTGTATCCAGAAGCACGTTCCCATCACAAGTTACACATCCCAATCCATAGTATTTATGGTGCTTTTCTATATGTATATACACATGAACATCTGCAACGGAATGAGTCACTGCTATTTAATAAACATGCAAATTCTCGAGAAAGCTAATGGATTTCTTTAGGCAAGCAGAGCCTTAGTCAAATGGACTTGAAAGCTTTTGGAGTCTTTGCTGCTTAAAAGGCCGTTTAGATAAATCCACATAGCAAGCTTTTACACAGGGGAAATGTATATTCTGCGTGGAGGAGGAGGGGAAAGGCTGGGGCCAGGAAGGGTCATATGATAAAGCCACAAGATATTTATTAAGAGCCAGCAAAGAAAAGGGAACAGCGTTTACAATTTTTTAAAATAAAAAATTAGGAACTTCATTGTGTAGCATCAAGGAAATACACTGCGTGCTCACTTCTTATAGAAGCAAGTATAACCTCACTTATCCGGACACTATGGAAACAGGCAATTAGTTGAGGTCTGAGAGGTGTCAGGATGAGGGGGGTGTGAGGTCCTTTATGCCAGGGGTTCCCAAACTTTGATCCATGACTAGAGTTGCAGTGGGTAGCACATTTGCTACCCTACCTGCTGGTAATACCCACATTTTTGGACACCCCCAGGGGTACCCAGCCCCCCATCAGGTACTCGGTGCTTGAAAATGTAGGTATTACTGGGGTGTCCCAGGATGCTGATCCCTGGCACCCGCGGTTCTGAGCAGGGGGAGGGGGGAGACAGAGCAAGGAGGCCTCTTTCCACCTGCGTGCACCCTCCAAATGGGTCCCCTTGTGCACGCAGAACCACCGCGCACCCCTGATATGCATCCCCCTGAGAACGGGGGACACATTAGGGGGGTGCATGTAGGTGGGAAGAGGCCTCTCCCCCCACCCCCCAGAGAAAAAGCTGAGTGGCAAAATCCCCAGCTCAGCTGAGCAGTGTGTTAGCTGGGGAGGAGAAGGAAGCAGTGACCAGGACTGGAGGGGCATCAGCCTGGAGGTGAGGTGAGTCAACTTGGGGAGTCAGGTAGCCCGTTGGGTCGTGTGCAGGTACTAATTGGTGCCTAAATGCAACCAGGGCACTGGCCCTTTAAGGCCTGGCAGCCTGGAGAGCTGGCCACACCCACTCTGCTCATATAATAAAAGGGAAGTAAGAAAGGGCTTCAGTCTGGGCTTGGGAGCTGAGGAGTTCCTTGAAAACGGCTGTCTGTGGTATTGAAACCCCACAAAGAGGAGACGGATAAGCAGGGGGCTGGAATTGGAGTGCAGACCTGAGCCAACCTGAGACTGCCAGCACAGTGAGCAGCCGGCCAGAGGACTGTGTCTGGCTGGGCTGAGCTAGAGTTGGGGATGCTGGAGGGGGGTTGCACTCCTGGCATTAGTCAGGATCGTGGGAGAGACATACGTGAAGAGACTGACGTATATCTGTACATAAAGACTTTGAACGGATTTCCTGAGTGACTAGTGACTGTGGGCCCTAATCCTGCGGGGACATACCTTGACACCGCCGCCCTGTTACAACAACTAAACTGATTTAGGTCCTTTTTACACGAGGCGCCCACAGGCAATGCACACGAGTGCCTGTGTGTGCATGCGTGGGGGGGAGTCCCGTATAAACACCGTGATAAGTGTGGGGTGTGTGTGCATGTGCACTCCCACGCAACACCCATCCTCCACGCATGGAATAATGGTGGTTGCTCCGTGCATGGGGTGTGCGTGGAGATGGGTGTGCCCCCATGTAACCACCACACATGCGCCGCCCCCGCACCGTGGTGCACACCCATTCCCCCCGTGCACCTTTTTGAAAAGGGCCTTAGTACCACCACCACCTGCCCCCAGTGGTCATGTTATAGAAGTACACATGGCAACACCTATCCCTTTGTATCGTGCACACAAAGCATTTTGGGAAGAATTCTACAGAGTTCTTGGTAGGAGAGACACTTTGCGTTGCAGCCTGGGATTTATTTGTATACCGTACTCACTAACCAAACACAGAAAGGGTTCATATTACGAGGTATTTCAGTTTAGAAAAAAGGAGGGAGTATCCACTCCTGATTTTGCTTGAGCACATTCCTACTCCTGAATACTGTTGCTTGACATGTGAACGATACTGAGGTACAAGTGAGGTGTTAAGCCAATTTAGCTCTACGTGTGAACATGGCCTACTAGGCTTTATTTATTTATTTATTTATTTATTTATACAATTTGTATGCCGCCCCCTCCTGCTAAAAGCATCTCAGGGCGGCTAAAAACATTTAAAAATGCAAATTAAAATAAATGGCATCAAAATACAATAAAAAACTTAAAATCCCCCAATTAAAAACAATTCAAACCTCCCTAACCCAACCCACCCACCTGATCTCCCTTAGCAAAGGCAAGGCAGAACAGCCAGGTCTTACATTGAAAGAGGGGAGGTCGGTGACCAGGCGGACCTCCGACGGGAGCAAGTTCCACAGCCGCGGTACAGCCACAGAAAACGCTATCCTCAAGGTCGACACCCAGGAAACCAAGGGGACCTCGAGGAAGGCGCCCCCGGCCGACCACAGGGGTCGATCCAGGACCCGGAGGGTGAGGTGGTCCTGCAGGTAGGTGGGGCCCAGGCCATTTAGGGCTTTAAAGGTCAGCACCAACACATTGAATTGGGCCCAGAAGACTATTGGCAGCCAGTGCAGAGAGCGAAGCACTGGTGTAATGTGCTTGCGTCGGCCTGTCCCTGTTAAGAGACGGGCTGCCGCGTTCTGCACCAGCTGCAGTCTCTGAAGCAACACCAAGGGTAGCCCCACGTAGAGTGCGTTACAGTAGTCCAGTCTCGAGTTAATAAAAGCATGGATGATTGTGGCCAGATCTGAGTCTGAGACATACGGCCTAAGCCAATGTACCAGATGTAACTGGTGGAATGTCCCCTTCACCACAGCCACCACCTGGACATCCAGGCAGAGCTGCGGATCCAGGAGCACCCCCAGACTCTGGACCTGAGATACCAGGGGATGACGGACCCCATCAATGATGGGGGCCAGCACTCCCTCAGCTTTCCCCACAGCCATCACCTCCGTCTTGTTGGGATTTAACTTCAGGCGGCTCACCCTCATCCAGTCCCCTACAGCTGCCAAGCACCAGGTAAGCCCCGAGACTGCTGGACCTGGGTCTGATGAAAATGAGAGGTATCGCTGGGTGTCATCAGCATATTGATGCGTACACCAAACTCCCTGACAACCTCCCCCAAAGGCTGCATGTACCCACTGAACAAGAGAGGGGATAAGATAGAACCCTGCGGAACCCCACACGAGGCCACGGGGAGAAGATGAAACATCACCCAGGACCACATGCTGGGTTCTCCCACCGAGGAAAGAGCTGAACCATTCAAGAACAGTCCCGCCAATCCCTGCCCGGTCCTGCATGCTTTGCAAGTGTTTGTTTCTATTTAGCATCACAAGATTATATTAGTCTTCGAAGAGGGTCATGAGGGCAATGGTTTAGGAGCTGCTGCCCCATGAATAGCATTCTAACGCAGCCGGACAGTCAAGGGCAATAAACCAAAAAACTCTGGCCACAAACAACCCACCACTTAACTCCTACGGGCTTCACTGGGACTCCTCTGGAGTAAGTGCTCGGTGAATTTTCACCCTCGTATGTCATTCAAGCCTAAATTTGTTTTATTTAGGTGGTAACGTAATAAAAATAATAAAATCCTAAAGTAAATTGTTAGCTGCTCTTAAAATGTTTGTTTGGTGACAGTCAGCTTGTTTTAGCAGCTGGTTTTTGATTCAGATAAACAAAAAGCACATTAACAGCAGCACAATTTTCTGAGTAGATCAGGGTGGAGAAACTCAGGCCCATGGGTTAAATGTGGTCTGCGGCAAGTTTTTATTTGGTCCCTTTCCAGTTTCTGGATCTGGTCCCTTAATCCAGTTCCTACCCCGTCCCAAAGGCACTGAAAGACTGAGCTCAGAGTAAAGAAGCAGAGATGAGGGCATGCACATAAGGCCCAGGGCATAGAAACCTCCTTTTCCCAAGCACCCTCACTAAGCACCCCCCACCCCTAACTTCCATCTGGCCCTCGGTACTTGTATTCATGTTTAAAAGCAGTCTCTGGGAGGGAAACTATTTCCCACCCTTGGAGTAGGACAGTGCCAGTTCTAACTCTTAGAGTGGGCCCTTCAACTGGGCTTGCCTCCGTGCTTGAGAACCCTGTCGTCAGAGGCTAACTGCCAATTAGGATTGGCACCTTTTGTGGCACTGACCCTGACAATCCTCTATACCACAATGGGAATGTCAAGGTCAAAACCGTGAGAGGTGACAACCCTATTGCCAATTTACCCACAAGATAATCAGTTAAGTGGAAACAAGCTAACCATTGGGTACAAGACAAGAGAATTGCCAACACACATACAGTGTTAAAAGGCTCATTTGGACACCAAAAGAAGACAGACACCATAAGCCTGATGCTTTTCTACACAGCATCAATTTTACACCAGGGCAACAAAACCTGATGTAACATTGCCATGAATCACATAATACCTTCGTTTCTTGCTGTACAGGTCAGATTCTGACAGCTATTAGAACAAACTGGAAGCCAGTTTCTGCAAATGTTTCTGCTCCTGGTCTCTGTGCTGGGAACACATATGGAAGGAGTCAACAGCATTGGGGAATATTTTTTCTCCAAGTATCAGGATTTCAGTATCTTTACCCTGTCTTTTTTGTTATCTGATCGGAGAAAAGGTACTTTTTTCAGGCAATCTCTCTCTCACATAGTGACTTTTAGAGTAAGATACGAAGACAAAGATGTCTTCGAGTCCAAGAACTCTTCTTGTTTGACCTTGAGTTTGTAATAACACGGCAAAGCTATTATTGATTTTGTGGTCATATGCTACTAACACTAATATGTTGTTAGTGTTTTTTGGTTTGCTTGTTCTGCATATCTTGTTAGATAATAAGAAAACATCAGCTGGCACGCTGCAGAATAATGTGTGCGGTTTTGTGGATTTTTTTAATTTTTCAAATGCCTGAAGAATAGCTTTTATTTGGTACTGGTAACCTTCCAAGATACAAATCTGTTCCAATAGTATTATATTTTAAATATATATTTTACAGCTCCAGTAGCTTACTTTTCAAAAAGCTACCTGGCCCTTTTTTAATGGGCTGCAGCAGAGTGTGTGGTTCGTGAGCATCTTGTGTAAAAAGGGCCAACGATTGCAGGATTGGGCTCTCTAGCACACAATGCATTTAACAAAACAAGTTAAATTTGGAATAGGCATAAATAAGCAGTCCAAAAGAGGGCTGATGGTTTTGTCAAACTCTTCCCAGTATTTCAGCATGCAAGCTGGGCATTCTTCTAGTCAGTAAAAGCTGTGCGACTCAAGTACTGACTTGGGTCATTTAATAATAAATAATAACATTTATTTTTTAAAGCGCCTCACCACTAAGTGGTGCTCGGAGGACTTAAGAAAAAAAAATTACAATATATAAAATCCATTTAAAATATAAATCTCTATATAACAATCTAAAAAGGAAAGGGAAAGGGAGGGCAACACACATTAAGGGGGGACCTGCACCTGGAGAACAAATAGGTCTTTAGGTGCTTTTTAGAAAGTAAGGAAAGAGGAAGTAAGATCGACATTCAGGGGAAGCGAGTTTCACACTGAAGGTGCTGAAGCTCCACCACAGACTTACCCAGTTTGGGGTGGGACCTCCAGGCCCCCGAACTAATGTGACAGGGGCCTGGCCACCGAGGAAGTCAGAGAGCTGGGCGGACATGCGCCCTCCTGGCCCCGCCCACACGCTACGCCCAGCAGCCTGCCCCATCCCTGACGGGCAGTCATGGCGGCTGGACCGTGAAAGCCCACTTTACTCCCCATCCGGCAGCGGGATTGCGACCATGGTGGCGGCTAGCCCAGGCTACAGATGTATTCTACAGTTAGAATCCATCCCATGCCAACATCTGGCGGGTGTTTTCTAACGTGACGGTGGCCCATGGAGTAAAACGTGTTAAAGTGCGCTAAAGCCGGCCGCCATCACATCTGAAAACACCCTGAGGGGCCTGCTGACTTAAGATGTGATGGCAGGATCCCCAGACAGCAGGTGGCTTCTGAGCACAGATACTCATCAGTGGAAGGCTCCAGGAGCAGGTCTCAAATATAACACGGGCGTATATTTACCAAACACCTGGTTTATAGATTGACTGTTACTAAGATCTACATGTTTGGTGGTGTTCTATTTGTGAGAGACGGGACCCAAGCTTCAAATCTGGCTCTATCTTAAAAGTTTCCCTGTGACAGGATCTGGTGGCGAGGGAATATTAGTTAATGCACATCTCCAACTCTTCAAGGAAAAGGTACCAGATGATAATAAATAGAAAGCACAAGCTAACAACAATACTGTACACATTTCAAGCATTATACAGCTATTATTTCACCACAGCTAGCATAAAAGGGAATTCAAGAGATGTGTTGTCAGAAAAATGCCAGTAACATTCCTGATTGGGCATTTCCTCAGAAGCAAAGCCAGTCTGCAATGATATGGAGACTCCTTTACAGGGGGATCCCCATGGACACGTTACAGAGGGTAGCTTCATTCTGGGCGTTGTGAATTTCAGAAATCAGCTTTATATATAAAAAATCAATTTTAGACCACTGAGTTATTTTTCTGAAGAGTTCCTATGTTACAACATCAGTTAAAAGTTGTGAGAGAGCTGCAGCAGGTTCTGATTCAAAATGCATACCCCAAAGACAGGAAAAGAGCGAAGGTCATCAGCACTCTGGAGCAACTAAACTGGGTGTAAGACATTCAAGTGCCTCTACTGCCCATGACATTTCCTTCTCTCCACCCAACCCAACTTTTTCTCTTTCCTCTCAGGCCTTTCAAAAATCTCCCCAACCAACCCTTCTCTCCAGTTGCACCTTTTGAATGTAGCTGAATTTTCACAGGCATCTGATCTTACTGACAGTGAAGACTTGCAGACAAGACTTTTTCTACAAAGGAAGTTTACACACAAGCCAGCTAGCCAGGAGTTGTTTTAGTTCCATTCCTCAATCCCATCAATATTGCATTGATGTGCAATATCTAAAATGACACTACAGTGCCTTTCACCTAAAGATCCCAAAGCTTTTGAGAAATTCCACACATTCCTTACAAGCAGCCACTGCAAATTCATACAGTGGTGTGATCCACTTGAGTCGAACTTGCAAAACTCAAATTTCTGTCTAAGTCAAAGAAAAAGGTTTCCTTCAGCCCCCAATCTAACAAATGTATTACTTTTCAACTGGATAAGCTGAATTTTGAAGGTGTAGAGAGTATACCTTCCCAGATTAAAAAAAAAAGTACCTTTGTGTATTTTAATGATTTTGGGCAGCATGCAGTTAATATACTGTAGTATAATAAACCCTCCAAGCTTGCAGTGCAAGGCAGCACTGAAACATGTTGCCAGAGGTCAAGACCAGTAGCATAGTTGGGTTTAAAGAAGGATTAGATAAGTTCTTGGAAGATAGGTTCATTAATGGCTCATACCCAAGTAGGTTAGGTATATAACCTCTGACTGTCGGACGTTGGGAGTGAATGGATACACCATTATGATCTGTTGAGTACTTCTCCAAAGCGACTGAGAGTGGCCACTGTAGAGACAGGATGTTGGGCTTGATGGACCATTGGTCTGACCCAGCATGGCACTTCACGTCTGTTCCCTGCTGCTCAGGTGAGCAGTTAGGAACATGAATGCTGCTACATCACACTGCGAGCTTGGAGGAAGGGTTGAATACACTTATTTAAAATAAGTAAATTCATACTGCACTATTTTAGCCCCATGCCACCAATAAATCATTAATTTGCTCAAAAGGTACTGATATTTTTAGCTTGTAGGATACAGTCATGCTTGAGTAAAAAACTTAACTCTGCATAAGTTGAATTTCTGACAAGTTGAACTTTTATATAGGCCCCACAAAATACAACTTTCCAAAGCTCCCCTATAGTCTCTCCTGTCACTGAAAAGCAGCTGCTACTAAGTGGCTCTCAGCAAGTCTAAGCATAAGACCACTTATTTATCTACCCTCTGTAGACATGTGGGTCCCTAATTTTAGGCATTCCGTTTGAAAATGTTGCCCTCCACTTTTTTCATGCCTCTTTTTTCATCTGTAAAATGGAAATATCTGCATGAACCCATGTACCATTTTTAGGACTATAGATTAAAAGTGCTACGTAAGAGTCAAGCATTATGCTGGCTTCAGCTAGGACATCATTCTCTGCGAACTGAAGTCACAGGTAAAACTTCCACTGATTTCAAGAGGATCGGCCCATAAACAACAAACTGTAGAAGATCCAATATCTCCCCCCCATGGTGTGCTCATACTTTGTCATGAGCCCTTTAATTCCTACTAATGGCAGTCACGCGACAACGACTTCTAAATATTGCAGGGGAAATGATTACCATTATGTCAGATTTTCAAAGCCTGTCATTTTCCTAACTAGGGGTGGGACTATCGGTATTGGATTAATCCGATAATACCGATAATTGTTGATATCTGATTAATCCAATAATACCAATAATTTTCAGTATATCATTTTAAAAACATTGTTGGTTTCTCTCAGATTTTTAACATCGATGCCATTTAACGATGGCCGCAATGATAAAGATTCGAGAAAATTGGCAATGTTAAAAAAAGATATTTCGATACTGCTAAATCCAATATAAGATTAATCCGATACTGATAAAACCGATAACCTATAATTCCCCTGGAGTCCCACCACTCCTATTCCTAACTCTCATGGATTTATAAACCCCACTTCTGTTGTAGATGAAATTTTGAGTAAGAGTTTGGGGCTTTAGCTAGAAATTAGGGGCCTAAGCATTTTACTGATAGGCATAATAACGAGACCTTTCAGTACCAAGCACTGGGTACAATCCTGCAGCCATTGAAATCAATGGCTAAATTCCCACCGACTTCAATGGAATCAAGGGGACTGCAACGACCATCAGTAAACTGTCTATCCCTATTCTCTGTGCAGCAAGGCTGTGGTGGTTCCGGGCTCATGTCCCAATTATGGGCTCCCAGGGGTAGGGTCTCCATAGGCAGCAGCCCTCCCATGGAAGCGTCCAGCTAGTATCAGCTTCCCTGCCTCCAAAGCAAGACCATGCTTCCCAGTGAGCCTCCACTTCCTGAAGCAGCAGCAACCCCACCACACCAGGAAGGAAGTTTTAAGAACCGGCAGGGTTTGGGCCAGCACTCTACTCTCCCCCCCCCACCCCCCGCACTCTGAAAACTTTCTTCTTGCCAAGGTCCATTGCAAGTGGCCTGAGTGATGCTAGAAAATTTTCAGAATGTTGGCCCTACTACTTCCCCTACCCACTCTGAACATTTTCTCATGGTGTTCAAGCCACTTGCAAAGGGCTGGGCCTCCATAGTCCAGGGTCTGGCTGGGCTCTTAGTAGATACCTCTGTCTCTGTGATCCCCACAACGCCTGCTTAGTCCCCAATATAATGCTCTTGTGGAATCTCAGATGTTTATTTAAAAAAAAAACAACCAAACCCTCAAACCTTTGATTTTGAAAGGACTTAAGAGTTTTTCAAAGCATAGAAATTAAGTTTTTGGTAAAATATAGATTTTGTCTGTATTCCCCACCCAAGGTAATTTAAAAGGGGGCAGCAGACACCATGCAGCGCCATCAAGGTCAATGGAGCTGTGCCAACCGATTATTTTGGAATGAGAGAACTGAAGTTTTGATAGGTTTTAAGCAAACTTACTAGACTAATAGCTTTTATGGAAAGACTCCAAACCTTCTTCACAGAGCAAAAAAGAGATAAAATAAAAGAGAGTTGGGGCTAATCCCTTTTCTTGCAACTTGCAAACTTACTGTAAATACAGATGTAGGAAAGTGTCCCTGTGCCAGGGCCACAAGCTCTGCAGGTGCCTACAGCACACACTCTCTCATGCTCTCTGGTCACTTTTTACTTTTTCTTGAGTCTGGCACTCTCTCAGGACTTTCCACGCCAACAGAAGACTTTTGTTTGTTTGTTTGTTACTGTTTCACCTTGTTAACGGAACACGTGGTGGGCAGCCAGCAAGAGCCAGGCTGCCTATCTTTAACTATCTCAACTCACATGATACTGAAGTGCTGAACAGAAGGAACATCAACAGGAAATTGGGCAAAGTGACTCTGTTAGCAAGAGTGCCCCAAATACTGCCTTAAAAATAAATAAAATAAAATTAAAATTAACTCTTTAATGGTAGTAGAATTTCAGCCTTAATTACTCAGGGAATTAGGATAGCAGCAGCTAACCCAAACAGAAAAAGCTGGGAAAACTCGTATTTTATGCATGTGGTTGCCAACACACCAATGCTTAATAGGAACATAAGGAATCACTGCTTCTTTAGGATTCCACTCATGATTTTGTGGGACATTTATACTGCTTGAAGCACAGAAGAAATTATCAATGGAATATATATTTTCTAACTTATCTTGGCACCAGATCTAATTTAGTGTTATCTGCACAGACAGGGGAACGGAGGTTATTAATATCCATTTCCTCACTTTAAAGTTACCTGGAGGAAGAAAGAGCCATATACGTTTCCAAGAAAAGTTCTGTATAAATTACTTTAAATAATCGTCTCTCTTAGAATGTTCTTCTTGTTGGGAGAATTTTTTCAGGAAACTTCATGGCTTTCCAGTCTGAAATGGACTTGGGGGGGCTTGATAGGTCCTAGAAAACAAGCCAAAAACCTGTAGAAAACAAAACTAAAATATGCACATAAAGAAAGACAGACCGAGAGTGTTAACAAACAAGACATGAGTCCGCACCAGGTGGGCGTCCACCTGCCTGTTTATTGGGTGATTTCCCCCCACCAGCCACGTGACCACCACCCAACGGCCCCCACTCACAGCAGATTCTCTGAGAAAGCGGAGCCTGCCACGCAGGTGAATGCGAGCTAATGTGCACCCACAGATCTCTGTCCCGTTAATTAAGTCATGTGCAGTGTCTCCGCACGCACAGGTCCACCAGCACCATAGAGTCATGGGTGAAAATCCTAGAGCGTCTGAGGAGCAACCACTTCTTGCCCCTCTCTCCACTCTCACTGGCGCTGCTGGTGGGGGCTGTCAATTTATTAGGCTGGACATGCTAAACATAGGAGTGGGGGCTGCACAGACCAAACCTGGACTGCCATGGGATATCGTCTTATTTGTTAACACCCAGAAAGTAATAGTGCATGCAGTCCAAAAAACAACTCGAGCCTCAATCTGAACCAAGCCCTTTAACAAGGGTGGTAAGTTAAACATGCTTGAAGTCCCTTCGGTGGCCCTACTTGTGTTTTTTTAGGAGTGGTATTCCGATGTGGCAGAGAACTCACCTACTGTCATTGACCAACATAGTTCTTTGTAAACCTGATCAAGCTAAGAGAGAGCTGGTATAGCTGAAGAGCTAGCTACGGTGTTGGACTGGGAGACCAGGGTTCAAATCCTGGGTAAGCCATAAACTTGCTTGGTGACTTTCGGCCTCCGTTCCTCATCTGGAGATTAGGAATAATAATGTCCTATCTGGTTATTGTGAGAATGAAGCCCTATATAAACAAATAATGATCCTAAAGTAAGATACTAGTGTATGGGCACATTCACATGAAATAAAGCATACCTGGGATAAATTGCCCCCAGGTAAGCCAAAAATCAATCAACTTTATGTGGCCTCTCCTAACCAGGGGTTAAATAACCATGTTATACGATAAGAGTGGCCACATGGTAACGCAGTGCTTGGGCCTCAGTTCATTTAGGGATAAAGTCCAATTCTGAACTGAATTGGTCATACTGTAATTTATCCATCCACCTAAATATGCATTCATATAAATATAGATGGTATCTCAATCTGTTACAGAGAAAGGAACTGAATTCCTTTCCAGAAATATTGCTTTCACTTTCAAAATGAATTCCCTTCAGCTCCGCGTCTGCTTTTCTTTTGCTCCGAATATTCAAACAATTTACTGATGGGACAGTTGCTTGGAGACACAGTCACATGTAAGCCTCTGTAGTAACACGGACACGGTCCCCTTTTGGGCTCAGAAAATTAGTCTCCAGGCATAAGTGAAGACGTTGGGGAAACTATCAGGATACAAATAATCAAAAAATTGTAAATGCAAATCTCCACACTGAAAAAATCCCTAAGATTCACTTCTCTAAGGAGAAAAAGCATACCATCTAATTTGTGTGCTCAATGTTACTTGACATAGGTAAAATATTTAGAACTCAATATGCTACAAACGAACAACCTTCAGACCAAGAATGATTTGCCGGAATTATTCAGCAAATAATTCCACCAATGAATACATACAGGAAAACAGCTAGCGGATTAGAGGTAATACATGAAGAGAAAAGGAGGTGAAATAGTACATATGTAATAGTTATATTATCAGTAGGTATAATAAGTTACACACATATACAGACACAAAAGAAACTGGGCCTAAACCACAACACTATACAACCTTTGAGGTAGTTTAGGTTTTGACCGAGACCTGTGTTGGATTGTGCAACAGTCACAAGTAAAAGCCCATTGTGAGCCCTGCAAGCTTAATATGGGGCTTGTCCAGTAGGGGGAGGGTCAGGGGATGAAACAGGGTTTTTTTTCCTCCTTGTCTCCTCTCT
>QEPC01006282.1:9346175-9372210 GCA_003113815.1 Sphenodon punctatus
TTTATTTATTTATTTAATAGATTTCTATACCGCCCCATCCTGCACAGCAGCTCGGGGCGGTTAACAACAATAAAAACAGTTTAAAATATTTAAAATACAAATATAAAACATATTTAAAAAAAGCCAGGTGGAACAGCCACGTCTTACAAGTGTCGAAAAGAGGGGAGATCTGGGACCCCCTGGAGCCCAAGAGTCAGCCCTTGTTTGAGGAACCACTAGAGGTTCTAGTTGAGGGCATAGAGGATGCCCCCTTTGTAGAGGTGGTGGTAGAGGTGGAGGAGAACAGTAAGTTAATGCACCCGGGGTGTGAGGTGTGTTTATACAGCTTCATGATCAAGGCTTCCATTTATTGTTATTTAATGTTTTTTTGTGTTTTTTTTTCCTTTACTGTCTCAGGTGGCTAAGAGCGTGGAGGAGCAGCAGCAAAATCCCCTGGAAACAGCTCCACCAGACGGGAATGTTTTGCACGGGAAGTAGGTGGCAAGGCACCATGGCGGGACAGTAGGCTGGCAGCAGGGCAAGACACCATGGTGGGCAGGGGGTGGAGGGGATAGCATTAATAGTGGTGCTTGATTTCTGCATGTTTTTCACTCTACAGTGATCATGGGAGCCGAACCACATGGTGCTATGAGTCTTCATTCATAAAACACCCTTACTCCTTGTAAATTCACCCCATATTCCTTTGTCTGTGTTTATCATAACAATGAACTTGCTCAACTGCTGATGAGCCAGACTTTTCCTGGCCCCTCCCTACTTTCTTGTGGAATTTCCCACAATGCAAATGGCAGGGAGGAATGCCCTTGCGACGACCACCAGGAAGTAGCATGGAATGGAGGAAGGATCTTTGCTACCAGTCAAAGGCAGGAAGCGACAAACAGGCAATGGTATTGGAGGGATTGCAGCTTGCTCTGGGATAACCAAATCATGTAGCTACCTTACAGTCACATCCTTGTAAGCAAGCCCTTTGTATCAAGTGGCAGAGAACACAGGATCACCAGGGAGTATGGGAAGTGGTAAAGATTTCACACAACACTCTGAATCTGGATCTGTGCCACTACTCACTTTAAAAGAGTGATGTATGTAAGAATCCTAAGAGTACCCCCTTCATAAGAGGGTTCTTGGCAAATCAGACTTATGAGAAGCTCTGAACAGTAGGCTTGAAATGACATGCGGCTGTCCCCAACAATTCTGTCGGAATCCACCCATCCGTTGCCGTTTCCCCAACATGGCATGGACATGGCATCCCCATACTTGTTCCGATGCTTGCTGCCGCTTTCTTCTATTGCTTGTTGCTAATTCTCGGCAGTGGAAAAATTGTTGGAAACTGTTGGGAAATGCTGCAAAGTGTTGGAATGTGCTGCTAAAGTGTCAGAAGAAATGTTGGAAATATCAGAAAAACTGTCGGAACTATTGGTAAAACTGTCGGAACTTTCAGAACTGTTGGAAATTGTCACTATTATCTTAAGTGCTGCAGAATACTTAGAACTGTCACACAGTGTTGGATAGTGCCGTAAATGATGGCAAATGTCATCAGAGTGACAGCAAGACTGTTGAAATGTTGACAGTAAACAGTGAAACGTCAAACAACACTGCTGCTTCAGGCCTACTGAACAGAACGGAGGGGAATAACCCTGGAAACTAGATAAGTATTGTAAATTATTGCAAGAGTTTTCTTATTGCTTTATGTCTGTCCAGCACCTGACCCTATGTTCCTGTTTGACCCCATTTTGAGACTTAAACATAATCCCATGTCCCCAAACAGCAACAAAGTATATCAAGTATCAATCAAGACTGAACCATTTGCAAATGGCCTGACCCTTGACCCATAGTTTGGGAACCCCTGATCTAGCTTCCCCTTCCATGCAGGTTTGACATGTCTCAAGACGTTATGATACACAGGAGCAGATGTGCTCTGTGAACCTCTCTGTGGTGTCATCCCGAGATCGAGCAGCTTGAACAAACATTCAAGTTGCTCTGGTTTTTGTAGCCACCCAGTTGCTATGCTGCCACCCCATGGACTGAGACTCTGACCAACAGGGATAGCACATAAAATTCCCAGAGGTAAAACTGACAGGATTAAGCCCATAGCCTTGCTGGTGAACCTGGCAAGATTATGCCCTGCTCCAAGACCCACTGGTGAGATAGAGAAGACAAAATTCCTTGCTGGAGTGACATCTGGCAGCCTGGATGGCCAACACACGTACGTGTGTGTGTGTGTGTGTGTTGTGAGACTCTCCTGGTGTATCCCCTGGAGCCATCCCTTGTTCAAGGAGCCACTGGAGGTGGTTGTGATTACGGAAAGGCAAGTTCCTTTCCAAAAGGAGGGTTCACAGGGTACTCACTGACCCTCAATCCCACAGCTGGTCACTCTGACTTAAGTTTGCTAAGGCTAAGCAGGAAAGCAGAGCATCAATAGGGAGGAGATTACTTCAACACCATTAGACTATTTTGGCATGATTGGTATGTGCATCCCACGTGTCCCATCTGGCCTGCAAGGACATATTAAAAAAACAAACAACCATGTGACTGAATGTCTATCTGGCGCAGGAGGGATTTGGATAGTCCGAATGTAATGTCTCAAGAACAGCGTGTCATCATATTAAAAGAATCCAGGGAGCTACAGAAGCAACAAGACTTCCTCAGGCAAACCCCTTTGCAAGCATGCCACAACTGGAGACAGAAGGGGTGAAATAATCCTGGCTCTGTCCAAGTTAATGGCAAAGCGCCCATGAACTTCAACCAAGCCAGGATCTCATTAGTGGAACTAAAGAGTGAAGCAAGAGTCCTGTTGAAAGGGATGTGACTCATGCCAATATTAATTTGCTAATTTAGACAGAGCTATGGAAGATTGTAGCACTGTGCCACTTTAAGGGAGTTGCTTCAGTCATTTGGAAACAACATTTTCTTTTTCACACTCCCAAGCCTGAAGTCACTTTCAAAACCCACTCTGTGCCCCCAGTCACCTTCACTTCCTTTTGGAGCCTGTGACCAGTATGGGAGCTGCAAGGCCAGGTATGGCAGGATCAGAGTAAGCAGACGGGCGACAATAGCCAGAAAGGGCTGCTTGCTGCAGTCTTCCCCGTTCAGCCCTGGAGTGGCTGCTGTGGCTGCTATTGCTGGCAATGCTGCAGCCTGGTGTTCCTTGACCTTTTACTCTCCCAGAGATAGAAATGGGATTTGTCTGAGGCTTGGAATAACTTCCTGCAATTGTGCTCGAGAGGGCTAGTCTGACTTGCTAGATAGCTGTGTCTGTTGGGCTTGCTTATGGAAGGAGAAAGCTTTTCATGTGTGACTAAACGGAGGGAGGAATAAAAAAGGGAGGCTGAACATGTGTGAAGAAAGTGAGTTTATTAAACCATGCGAGGGATCTGCCACCCCAGTCGTCCTGCTGTGTAATATGGCCACCATGAAACCATCAACACAGGGATGGTTTGGAAGCGATTCTTTAGGATGAAAGGATTTTATATCACCTTCTCCTTCTCCTTGCATTCAACTTCCCTTTCTCCCATCAACAATTACAGCAGTTGTATGGCCAGGGATGGCAGTCGCTGGGCAAAGGCTACAGCACTGCTCTGGTTGGATGCTTGCTGATGCGACGGCTCTCACTGCCACCACAGGCTGCTCCAGGCAGTGGCAGGAGCTCTCACTCCATCGGGGACTCAGCCCAGCTGCCAAACAAACGTTACAGCGGTTGGGCTGGGGAGACGCATGGATGTGCATCCACACATCCCTGCCCCCATGCTATGTGAAGCGGCCCTCCCTCCCCCTGAACGGCCTATGACAGCTGCGATGGCTGCCCAGAAGCGCTGCCGCTCACCTTCAACCGTGACGGCCCGCTTTACATCTGGTTGCGCAGCCCTTACCTGGTCGGTGGTGACTCTTAGCTCACGACTGTGACTTGGGGATGGTCCCGAGTCACAGCCTGGGCTAACGCCACCACCGACCAGATAATGACCCACCATGGTGGGCGCATTCAAGTGTGGCAGTGGTCCGCAGTCCCATGTGTGGCAAAGCATGCCGAAGCGTGGTACTGTGGCCCACCGGCACGTTTGAAAACACCCCTCGGGTCCTTTACAACAGGACGTTGTGTTTCAGACTGGTCCCAATCCCAGCTGCATAGCTTTCCAGTAGAAGAGAAGTGCAATGCTAGTCTGGGATCGAGCAATCCCTCTGTTATGTTGACTCTGACACAAACAAAATCTAGGACCCAGGGAAAAGTTACTTACTCAGTCCCTGCCTGTTTCCCTCTCTCCCATATATAAAACAGAGAAACCAATGAGATCGAGTTAACAAGTGAAAACAGGTGTTTGTAAAACACTGTGGAGGTGGGAAGGGCAATGAGAACTGTTTGGCTCCAAGGGACTTGGAGGTAGGAGTTGTGCTTTATCATTAATTCCTTGGATATAGGCTTGGGCAAGTTACTACTTCCCAGCTGTTTCTCTTTCTGTAAAATGGGAATAATATACTGACTGACATACCATACAAGGATGCTGCATGGATAGATGAGGTACTGATTGCAAAGCCATCTGAACACTTAAAGCACCATGGAAATAAGCAATATTATTACATACCAGAAACGCTTAAGATTATTAACAAGAGCTTCTGCCTCTCTGACACACAGGTCCGCACAACAATAGTGTACACCTGCCAGGACAACAAGGCAATACTGGGCGTTTTCAAACACGACGGTCCGGTTGACTCCTGGTCACAGTAGCAGCCCGACCAGGTACATCCGTGGCGGAACCATCTTGTGTGAAAGTACCCACCATCTGTGGATCCCTAGTAGCAGCTCTTATTGAACTACTTGGCACAACCCCTGGATGGTTCTACAGGTTACATTAATCATGGGGGAAATCAACCCTGTGGTACCTACTACAATGTTACTTGTGGGAGAGCAGCATGAACAAATGTTCACTTGTTCCGTGTTTATGCAGCCACACTACGGACATTGACCTAAAGGGGGAGCCCATCAAGGTGGGAGTGCGGGGCAGCATACATAGGTAAAGCTTGAAAGCCCTGCTGGTGAAATGGACAAGGGAAAGCTCCTGCTGCAAAGCAAAGCTCCCTACTGGTGAAACAGACAAACACAAAGCCCCTGCTGCAGAAACTGACAAGCTTGAAGCTTCACTGGTGCAAGATGTTGATTCTGTGGTGGGCTTCGGGCTGCCCCATGGGTCTGCTGAGGAGCTATGCCCTGGGTATATTCCAATCCAATGAATATAGAGGTATGTCGCTTGAGCACGTACTTTCACACCAGGAGGGAGCTGACCTTGCAAGGAGGCTTGTGTGTCAGGCTAAACAAAACCTTTCTGAAGTTGGCTGTGTTACCAGGAACGGACCAATGAGTGATTTTTCCCACGCTAATTAGAAAAGAAAGTTGTTTTACCTGATCAGGTACCATTTACTCTGGATACAAATAAGAAGTTACAGGAACACATTATTATAAACCCCTGAAGAAGCTGTGTTTGCCAGCGAAACGTTGGGTATCTAAGAAGTGACCAGCTGTGTCCAGCTGCTATTATTTGTATGCCTATATGGTACATTCATTTTCCTCCTGGATTTCCCAGCTCACTCTGCATAGGATACTGTTGGTTCTTTTGTCATTTGTGAATTAGCTTGATTGGTTCATTCTGTATTTGCTGTATCAATAAACTAAGTATCTAGCTACACCACTATATATGGTCTATACTTGTTTCACTAACTCAGTGTTCAGCTATTAGTTTAACCCTCTGGGTACTTTTTTTTACTTCCTTTAGGAGCAATTCTTCTTTTCTGTGTGTACATCTGGGTATATTCCAGGCAACAAAACTCTTCCAACCTCTGATCACGTTGTGAGTGGCTCCAGAGTTTGTGACCAAACGTAACGCTTGCCTCCATGTTCGGCAGCTGGAATGGTGGGGTGTGCGTTAACGTGGAGACACCCCCGCTGTGATGTACACAGCTTTCACCAAGCATCATCTTCATGACACACTTAGCCATTTGCTGGACCAAGCAGGCCACTTTATTGCAGAAGCTTGCCCATTGGCTGATGGAATTACGGCGGACTGGGGTGGCTGAGAACCTTGGGAATTCTACGGAAAGGGATTTTAAAGCAAAGTTATACTTGAAGCTTTCCCTCACCTAGTGGCTACCCTGAGGTTCCTATCTAACACAGTGGGGAAAATTCTCAGGGAATGTCCCTTCTCCTGAGGTGCAGGAGCCCTTGATCTACCAGGAGCTCTTTTCTCTTGGGCTCCCTCCCTGCCTAGCTGAGCACGTTCACATTAAACTCTCCTATTGGTGCATGTTAATGCTACCCCTCCAGAGCCCTGTGAAGAAGACTCCATGGTAAGTTGTCCAGACTCGTGCCCTACCACCACTTGTGTTACCATGTCCTTTAGGAATGCACGATATCATCCAGAGCTAAGTTTCTAAATCTTTAACTGCCCACTAAGCAGACTGGAGTCTTCCTGTTTGACTGACTCACCCACCCAGCAGACTGACTGATTCTGTCTCCCCGCCTTCCACCATCTGAGTAGAAGTGATCTTTGCCTTCTGCTGAATTTATATTGAGCAACTGTACTGGAACATCACCTCCTAATAGAGCTGCAGCAGGGAGCACATTTGCTACCTGTGGGTAATACCTGCATTTTTAGGTACCTGATGTCTGAAAATGTGGGTATCACCAGAGCGTCCCAGGATGCCGATCCTGGCACCCACGGCTCCCTGGACTGACTCACCTCACTGGCAGACAGCTGCTTCTCCCTGGCCATGTGCTGTTCCAGCTGAGCTGGGGACCTTCCCCACTTGGCTTTTTCGGAGTGCGAACCGGGTGAGGAGGCTTTCCCCCACCTGCGTGTACCCCCCANGGGGGGGGGGGGGGGGGGGAGAAGTCCCCAGCTCAGCTGAGCAGTGCATGGGTCAGGGAGGAACAGCAAGCAGTGACTGGACTGGAGGAACGGCAGCCTGGCGGTGAGGTGAGTCAGCCCGGAAGACAGCCTGTCGGGTCTTGTTCAGATACCAGTTGCCAGGTACCTGGTTGTAGCACTAGCTTTAAGGCAACCCACAATGGCCTCATTCCTTGGTCTTCCTGTGCTGCTGTAGCAGCATAAATAGCCTTAAAGAAGGCCTAACAGAGTATCATTCTCCACACCTGGAGAAATCTCCAAGAAGCCCGGTACCCACCCTGAGAAGTGGTTATTGAGGGATTTGATGTCCTGGAGAATAAGACGGTGGTTGAGTGCTGAGGTACTTCCCTACAGGACTAGGCCCTTAGCGGGTCAGCACTCTGACCACACCTGACTGGACCGCAGCTGACTCCACTTGTGCAGAGTCTAATCTCTAATAATAAGTTTATTGTTTGTTTAACCATTGGTATTTGACAAACAAAATGTACAGATAAGCACATATTTTAACAAAACACTAATAATAACAACAAGATTTAAACAAGATCCTGTAGTCAAGCATTTATAGCAAACAAACAAACATACAAACATCCCCCCCCTAAAAATAAAAGTCCCTAGCTCTTCTGCGGAGCTTAAGTATGGAAACTTTTGACCCCTGAAAACATACTATTATTACTACTTTACCAAATGGCTTGGCCATTTACCATTACCCAGCAAAATGTACTAAACGTGTACATAAATGTAGTAGTAGGAAACTCAATAGAATAATAAAGCACAGTAGAATCTAATATATACAAATCAAATTACGACTGCTGCCCCTTCAGAGATGGACTAACGTTATTTCATCTTAATTCATTTCAATTAGCCACAACATAGAGCCAAATCCCTTCCTCAGGTCTGTCTTTACCACCACCATAGCAAAATTTGCAACTGCCCTGGCTAGGGCCGAATCCACAGGACTAAGTAATTTCCGCATCACCATATCCGGAGGAAGATCTTTATAAAATTCTAAGGGGCCGCTAAGGTATTTGATACGCAAACCTGTTAGGAAGGGGCAGGTTAACAAAATATGGTAAATGGAGTCCTCCTCCCCTAATTAGCAAAATGTACCCCCTCTCTGGGTCTCCGGGACCCCTCTATATCTCCCCTCTAAATTTGCAGAGCGGAAGACATTACATCTCAGCTTAGTATATGCTGTACGGACTGGAAATTCTAACCACTCAAAGAGATAGCAACTTCCCGGCAGTGATGGTAAATAAGGTACAAAGCATGCTGTCACCCCTTGCGAAGATAATAGGGCGTCTTCAAGTTGGATGTTCTGGACTTGTGCAGAGTAGAGCAGGAGCATTTATGAAGCTGAGCTGCAGTTAGGGCTGGGCAAACCGCCAAAGAAGGGGCAAGGAAAGAGTTGGCTGGAGAGGGCTGGTCAGAGAAGCCCGGGATGGCCAGAGGCTGTGTGCCATCCCTGGGGATGATATGCTTCAGAGGGAAGGAGCTGGAAACCCAGAAGGAGGTTGTCTAACAGAAGGAGCCCAGAGGAGATAGGCCCTAATTCTGAAGTGTATGTTTGTTTTGGTGGACTAAGCTCATTTTAATAAGAGAGCTCAAGGGAAGACCATGTCTAAGTCTCCTAAATGATGAAGGTACGAGGGTGATACCAACCCTGCAAATACTTACAGTAGGTGAGCACTCTCCTAAAAAAGACAGGGAGAAAAGAGTTGCTTTTAACAAGTGATGTCTTTTTCAAATGCAGACTTATTCCAATTAGTATTGTGTGTCAAAACTCTCCTTTCTGACCCCAGTCTATCCTCAGTGGGTGAAAACAGTCATTTAAATAATTCCTCCCCAAACAAGCATATTTGCAAATAAAGAAATGGACCCACAAGAGAAACCAAGTACGTGCGGATCATGCAAAGAGCAGAGAGGCTTCCTTTTTATCTTGTAAACCTATTTACTTAAAACCACAGTAGTAATTTGCATGTCCAACCTGCAGACAGGGCCGGCCCTACTGTGGGGTGGCCACCCCAGGCCCTGCTTCTGGGGGCCCCCCACATTCGGGGTCCCCAGCCGACTCCAACTGACAGGCAGCGGAGGGGGCCAGCAGGAGTGAGGGAGAGGCAGAGGCCCCCTCCCACACTCCATGCCCCCCCCCCCCCGCCTGACACAGTCTTAGCCAGGGGAAATGTAGGAGAGGCAAGGCTTCTGCCTCTCCCTCATTTCCCCTGGCCGAAACAGCCAGGCAGTGGAGGGGGTAGGGGGCAGCGGAGGGGATGTGGGGTAGTGGAACCTCCGGTGGCGACGGGCAGTGTGGTGGCAGATTTAATCTGCTGTTGTGGTGCCCGCCCCAACTGACACTCTGAGCCTGGCGCGGGGCCCAGGCTGGCGCTGGCAGTGACAGCGGATCAGGTAAGTGATCCGATGGTCGTTCAGGCTTGGGAATGGGTGGAGGGGAGTTGCCCCATCACCCATCCCGAGCCCAGGCCCGGGTAGCGTGCTTCCCCCAGACCGGGCCGGGGAGCGCCCCTAGGCCCAGGGCCCTGCCTTTGTTCCCTGCCCTGGGCCCTGCATACAGTAAGGCCGGCCCTGCCTGCAGAGTAGATTAAAAGTAAACAGGGAAAGGTGCGTGTGGTAAGCTAGAAGCTTATAAACCTCTACCTCCTTCCCACAGAGATATTGATATGTTTCAAATATAGCGGTGCAGAATGAAAACATAATTTAAAAGCAACAGTTTGGAAAATATCTGAAAGGGATTGGAGATTTCCGATGCCTCAATATTTTCCAGACCAAATGGAGGATCATTTAAGATTGTATCACCAGAATGGTACACAAACATGAAGATGTGTGTGCAAGATCAGCAGCCCCTTGTGAAAACATAGGTAATTAAGTAGCACTAAATTACTCAACTATTATCTTCTTTAGTTGTTTCACTGAAGTTTAGCTTTGCGTCTACAGAAAGGGAAGATGCTAATCAAACACCACCACATGTTGTGGTGCAAGAAATTTCACAGAAAACAGCTAAAAGTCCCAAATGGTTATGTGCAAAATGAAAAGCCTATTCACTGCCGGTACAGAGAGACTCAGTTGAGTGCAAAGAGTTTCTGTAACTTAACCCCCAGAAAAGTCAGTGTGAAAGAAAGAGGTTGTTTGATCATTAATCCTCCTAGCACTGTCATTTAAGAATAAGCAATCAAAGCCTACAGTTGCACGCAAAGGTGAAATAGAATGCCTCCCGACATTTTGAACGGCCAAAGAGGGACAAGCCTCACAACCGTGGCAAATAAGCCCCACCTATCAGCAAGTAAGCTCTGCCCTCTCATGCACTTATATGCACCTACACACCTCTTATCGTTCCAAGTGCATGAAAAGGGACAAAAGCTCTCCTGCATATCATTCCACTTAGTTTCTTGTCATTTTATCATCTCTCCATTGTCCCCTTGAGTGCTATTCCTGGGAGGCAACCATGACAGAGATGCTTGAGGCTTGAAAACCAGTCTTTTTGCTTCTCTCTCCCCCCAGAGGGGGACTTTGGCTCTCTGAAAGAGAGTCAGTGGGATTCAGCACCCAAAGAGTGACTGTTCCTCCTAACAAAGAGCGACTGTTCCTCCTGGTCTTGTGGTCCCCAAGGATGGTGGTTCTTAGGAACTCCAACATTCATATGCTGACACCAGCCTTGGGGCAGAGGGGGGGCGGAGCGTGAGTTCATGGTCACCGTGACAACCATGGGACTGTCTCAGGTGGTTGTTGGCCTGGCACATGATGGAGGGCATACCCTAGACCTGATCTTCTGCACCAGCCTTGTGGGTGTGTGTGTGTGTGGTCTGTTGGTTGGGTAGGTGTCAGCTGTGCTTTTGTCATGGACAGATCATTACCTCATTCAGGCCAGTCTCCTGGTGCGTATCTGCCCCTGGAGAGGTGCAGAACCAGTTTGGTTGGTTCGCCCCCGGATACTTATGGAACCAGAGGTGTTCCGGAATGCTCTTAGGAAGATACCCTCTGATCTCAACGACCGTTTGCTCGATGACCTCGTGGCTTTTTGGAATACTCTGCTGATGGAAGCCATCGACTGAACGGCTCCTAGGCATCCACTCCCTGAGTGTCAGCAATGCAAGTCCCCCTGTTTTATGGAGGACCTATGGTAGCTGAAGTGTGTAGGGTGGCAGTTGGAGCGACGGTGGTACCATACTCGTGCTAAAGCTGACCGATTGCAGCATAGAGTTAGTTTACGAACCTATGCTGTGGCTGTGCGGGCAGCAAAGAAGCGGTTCTTTGATGGTCTCATAGCATCCACAAAGTCACGTCCAGCTGAGCTTTTCCAGGTGGTGAGGGGACTGGTCAGTCTAGCCTCCCTCTGCCTGGAACTGGAATCTTCCAGTGCTCGCTGTGATATGTTTGTTGACTTTTTTGTGGATAAAATCGCTCGAATTCACCACAACTTCAACGCTGTGTTTAAAGCAATGGGAGAACCACAGGTGATGGAAGCCCCCTGCCTTGTCCTGTTTTATGGGATCAGTTTCAGTGGGTGTCACCCGCTGATGCGGGGGATGTCCTTGGGGNATCAATTTCAGTTAGTGACACCCGCCGATGCGGTTGGTGTTCTTGGGGCTGTTAGGGCCACATCTTGTGAATTAGATCCTTGCCCATCCTGGCTGATTAAATCTTGCCAGGGGACAATGGGGTCGTTGCTGGCTGGGGTGGTCAATGCCGCCCTTCGGGAGGGCAGAGTGCCGAGCTGCCTCAAGGAGGCAGTGGTGTGGCCTCTGCTCAAGAAACCATCACTTGACATTGACTCCCTCGCCAACTATCAGCCAGTCTCTAACCTTCCCTTTTTAGGGAAGGTTATTGAATGGGTGCTGGCTCAGCAGTTTCAAGGGCATTTGGACGGTGTCAGTTTTCTGGATCCCTCACAGTCTGGCTTTTGCCCGGGTTTTGGCACTCCTGGGACCTCACATGTGGAGTCCCGCTAGGTTCCATTCTGTTCTCTCTCCTGTTCACCATGTACACGTAGCCTTTGGGCGAGGTCGTCAGAAGGTTTGGTGTGCGGTGTTATCACTACGCTGATGATACCCAGCTTTCTCTCTCATTTTTAGCTGGCCCAGGCCCCGCAGTCTTGGTGCTTACATGGTGTCTGGTGGCTGTGGGGGACTGGATGAGGGCGAGCCGTCTGAAGCTGAATCCCGATAAGACGGAGCTGATGCTGGTGGGTGGGGCTGAGGGAGTGGTGGCTCCCATCATTGACGGGGTTCATCCTCTGTTGGTCCCTCAGGTCCATAGTCCGGGGGTGCTCCTCAATTCGCAGCTCCGCCTGGATGTCCAGGTGGTGGCTGTAGTGACAGTACATTCTGCCAATTACATCTGGTGCGACGGCTTCGGCCATACGTTTTGGACTCAGACATGGCCACCATCATCCATGCTTTCATCACCTCAAGACTGGGATATTGCAACGCGTTCTACATGAGGCTACCCATAATGGTGGCCCAGAGACTGCAGCTGGTGCAGAACGCAGCGGGTCGCCGTGAGCACATTACACCAGTGCTCTGTCCTTTGCACTGGCTGCCTATAGTCTTCCAGGCCTGATTCAAGTGTTGGTATTGACCTATAAACTCCTATAGAGCTTGGGTCCTGCCTACCTGCAGGACCACCTCACGGCCCGGGTCCTGGATCGCCCCTACGGTAGGCTGGGAGCACCCATCTCAAGGTCCCCCAAGTATTTTGGGGGACGACGATAGAGAGGGCGTTCTCGGTGGTTGCACCTTAGCTGTGGAACTTCCTCCCGACGGAGGTTCGCTTGGCCCCGGACCGTCCCTCTTTCCAAAGACGGTGCGAGACCTGGCTGTTCTGCTAGGCTTTCAGTGAGGGTGATGGGTGGGGAGGTTGGGATGGGGGAGGTAGGGTTTTAGTTCTACTCTTTGGGTTTTTGTTGTGATTTTATGTTAGTGTATTTATAATTATATTTTATATATATATATATTTGTATATGTATTTTAATCATTGCTGTGAGCTGCCCTGAGCTGCTGTAGCAGGAAGGTACAGCTAGAGAGAGAGAGAGAGAGAGAGAGAGAGAGAGAGAGAGAGAGACAGACAGACAGACAGACGGTTGGAAAGCATGACATAGCAAACTTAGCATTTAATCAGTCACTTAATTTGACTCAAATTTGACTCAAATTTTGACTGAATGAAGTTTTCCCACGAGCACAAGGGAAGCTATTTAGCTCAAATGTTTGTCTACAGAGGCTGTTTAAGCCATATCCTGAGTTTACTCGACTGTTGCCCATGTCTTCGCTCACAATAATTCTCCTCAGTAGGGATCTGACAAACGAGTCAACACAGAATCAGGATTTGGTCCCAACTTACTCAATTGCTCACATTCTGCAGTTTTGCTAAGTTCGGGAACAGCCTTCTTCAGAAAGAAAGTAAGGCCAGTCATACATGATAGAGCACGTCCCTAAATGACTAAGACAAAGGACAAACCAAACTCGACAGAAAAACACAAGTGGGCTACATGCCCTGTTCAGATTCCCAGAGTACCATAACTAGAAGAGGTTAGCAAATGGTGGCTTGTAAGCGGCATGGGGCTCTTGGGCACCTGTACTGTGGCTCTTGCCAGAAATGGTTGCCTGGGGGCACATCCATGTGGCTCCATCAGGAACAAGCAAAGTCAAGCCGCCATTTCCACTGCTGCTACTGCCAGAATCTCTAGGCACCATAGTAGCAAGGGCAGTTTGCCCTAAGTCACTATTGCTGCTGCCAGAATGCACCGGACCACCTGAGAGCTTTGACACGAGGCTGAAGGAAGCCATGCTGCCCCATTCAAGGATTGGGGGAAGCGGATGATCAATGTAAAGCGTATTGCAACTCTTGGCGATATGTTGGTATGTGACTCTTGAGCCTGGAAACTTTACCCACCCTTGATCATTACTGTTTAGCTTCAGGGCCTGACTCTTGAGCTCACGTTGTGAAGACTCTTGCCTTTAGTGTTTGAGGCCTTTAGTTCATTCCCCGATGTGCCATTCAAAATAAAAGCCATCACACATGTGCTGTATGGAAACGCACAAGGGTATGCACCTAATTTACCCATTGAACTAAAACCTCATACATTTTCACTCCATTCTTCCTGACCCCTGAACTCAATCTCACCCAAGTCTATCTCAGCCCTCCAAATGCCTGGCCAAACAAAAAGGTTTTACATCTCTTCCAAAAGGTGAGAAGGCTCAGGCTGATCTCCAAGGGGAGAGTGTTCCATAATTGTGGAGCAGTTACTGAGAATGCCTTTCTGCGTGCCCGCATTGTACAAACCTCACAGGCAGCTGGTACTCGCAAGAGGGTGCCCTCAGCCGACCTCAGAGGTTGCAAAAGAACATAAGGGAAGAGGTGGTCTTTCAGATACCTGGGGCCCAAGCCATTTAGGGCTTTAAAAGGTCAAAATCAGCACCTTGAATTGTGCCCAGAAAGCTACTGGCAGCCAGTGTAGACTCTGGAGCACCGGTGTAGCAACCCACTCCCGACAGAAGGTAGACCGCGACATTCTGCACCAACTGCAGCTTCTGAACAGTCATCAAGGGCAGCACCACGTAAAGCACATTTCAATAGTCTAGCCTTGAGGTTATGAAGACATGGATGATGGTGGCTAAATCCGATAGAAACGGTTGCAGCCTTCTCACCAGATGAAGTTGGTGAAAAGCGCTCTTGGACACTGCCGCAATTTGGTCATCCAGGTGCAGCAATGGATCCCAGAGCATCCCAAGGCTGCAAACCTGAGTAACCAAAGGAGGTTGGACATCATCAATAACAGGGCTCCCCATGCTCACCAGGTCACACAGCTATCCAACCATCATCATCTCAGTCTTGTCTCGATTCCGCTTCAATCCGCTTGTCCGCATCCAGTCCTCAATGGCAGACAGGCACCTGGCAAGCATGGAGACTGCAGGGCCTGGGCCAGATGAAAAAGAGAAATAGAGTTGCGCATCTTCAGCACGCTGATGGCACTTCACTTTAAATCTCAGAACAATCTCACCCAGGGGCCTCAGATACACACTGAACAGGAGTGTGGACAAGATGGAGCCATTTGCTCCGCATTAACCCCACATCCACCTGCTCACGTGGCCACCATATGTTCACCACCTCAGGGCCGCTCCAGACAGCGTCAACCAAAATAATGTGAAGCCCACTGTGCAGGCAAATCCTGGGCAACNGGGGGGGGGGGGGGGGGCGAAGGGGCACCCACATTAAGAACATAAGAAGTGCCATACTGGGTCAGACCAATGGTCCATTGAGCCCAGCAGTGGCCAGTCACGGGGGCCTGGGAGAAGCACCCAACAGGTCACCATGCTATCCATTCCCTGTGGGTCATCTCCAGGCTCCCGACAGTAAAGGGTTTTGTTCCCCAATCCTATCTGGCTAACAGCTGCTAATGGACCTATCTTCCAGAAACTTGTCCAAACCTCTTTTAAACTCAGCTATACTGCTGGCCTTGACCACCTCCCCTGGCAGTAAACTCCACAACCTAATTGTACACTGAGTGAAAAAATACTTTCTTTCTTTTGTCTGTTTTTACTCTGCTACCTGTGAGTTTCATGGAGTGTCCCCTACTTTTAGCACTAGTTGAGAGGGATAACAACCGTTCCCTGTTTACAAGTTCAACACCACTCATGATTTTATAGACCTCTATCCTATCTCCTCTCGGCCGTCTCTTTTCCAAGCTGAATATTGCCACTCCATGCCCCCCCATCCGTTGGGGCATGTGCATTCAGAATTATCAAGTTGTGGGCATCAGCCTAGAGCACTGGCTGAGTGACCACAACTCTACGTGGGGGTGGGGGTGGAGTTTGATGCATGTGCGGACCATGACAGAGAAGAATGCCTGGCTGTTTGTCTTGGTCCCGGGTGGAGCCTGCAGGTGGCAGCTGTGGGGTGGGGGGAGCACACAGAGTGACCACAGGCTCTGGGCACCTCCTCTCTCAACACCCATATTGTCAGAAGCACTTAAACCCTAGGTCAGGGGTGGGGAACCTTTTTCCACTCACAGCCCACTTCAAAAACTAATAAAAAATCCATGGCCTGAGTAGGAGCTGAGAGTGGTTAAGGCGAGGTTGGGTTTCGGCATGAAGGAAGGAAGGGGAGTGTCTGGGTGATGGATCTAGGTCATGGATGTCCATCTCCTATCTCTGAGAGCATGCCCTCCCCTCCAAGCTCAATATTTATTGAGCATTGGGATGGGCCGATGGGCCCATGAGCCAGATCCATCCAGGAATTGAAAAAGGGTCAAGTTAAAAAAAAAAAACAGTCATGGGCCAAATCTGCCCCACAGGCAGTAGCTTTCCCACCACTACCCTATGTACAAGCAGCCTGGTGGGAAGGACAAGAATCAGCAGAAGGCAAGACAGTCTTTGTACACAGAGAAGTTCTGTTTGGTCCCTAAGGAAGAGTCTTCGGATTTGTTCCACTATAAATGTTTCAAGCTAAAGATGTGTTCAGCACTATAATCAATACAATCTCGCCTCTACTCCCAAAGCCACCATGGCTACGACTCTTCCTAGAGCCATCAAAATATGAACACTTTACTCCAGCAAGTTATTTCTGGCATTGGAAATCCAGAATATTTACGGCAGCATGCGTCCAGTGTAACTATAGAAATGATTGCAACAAACACCAGCATACTGATCTCTAGGTCAGGGGTAAAAACAATCTCTAACTAACTACATTTTAAAAAACAAAACAAAAAACAGAGTTGTGTCAAAACCATGAGAGGAACGAATTCATAACGTACATGATAAGAGGATATGTTCACTAGCTACCTAGAAGATGCCAATCTTTTCAGGGTCAATTGTATTGTACAGTTAGCTTTCTGCTGAATAACACACAGTAGAACTCTCTTTAAAACAGAACTTTATTAAGAGCTCAGAAGACATGCTTCCATACTGAACAGACTGCATGGGGACAGAGCGAGGAGAAGAGAGGAGACAAGGAGAAAAAAAACAATCTGTTTCATCCCCTGACCCTCCCCCTACTGGACAAGCCCCACATTGAGCTTGCAATGGGCTTTTACTTGTGACTGTTGCACAATCCAAACACCCCTCTCAACAGTCACTAGTCAAACCCACTAGGTTCATTCTTCTTAATAGCTTGCGATGGCGTTCCCCTGCTAGTGACTTCGTGAACACATTCGCTGTCATATCCTCTGTAGGACAGGATTGCAGATCTGAGTCCTTGTTCCTGTGAGTCTTTCAGGAAATGGTATTTTACATCAACGTGCTTGGTTCTGGGGTTGATTCTTTCTGTTTGCGCCAGCGCTATACATCCTCGGTTGTCTTCCAGGATCGGCGTGAGTCTGTCCAATTTTTGCCCCACATCATTCAGAAGCTGTCGCAACCAGATACCTTCTTGGCTGGCATGTGCCACTGTCTCGTACTCTGCCTCCATCAAGGAAAGGAAAATTGGGTACTTAGCGCTGAATTTTCCTTCTGCGGGGGATCCTCCTGGCCGGCCAGTCTGGACAGTAGGGTAGATCCCGCCGGGAGCCAGTAGGAGGCAGACATCCAACTTTGAGGAGCCTACTAGGAGGGATCTACCCTCAGCTCCCCAAGTCTGAAAAAGCTGAACTTGAGAATTAAAATCCCAATACCCTCTAAAAAATCTTTAAGTATCAACAGAGGTACCTGACTAACAGGGTGCAACAACTCCACCCACCTAAACTAACTGAGTCTGAGTAAAGCCGCAAAAATCTTGTTACGGCTGGGAACAAGAGGTCCCCCCCTTGAACCACCACAGAGTTGACCTCACTCCGGCCGGCCAGGAGGATCCCCCGCAGAAGGAAAATTCAGCGGTAAGTACTCAATTTTCCTTTCTCCCGGGGGATCCTCCTGGCCGTCCAGTCTGGACAGTAGGGACGTACCAAAGCAGTACGCTAGGCCCCAAACAAGGGAGGGAAAGACTAACTTACTGGAGGGAGGTCATGATAGGCGACTGTAGTCCCCAGCCGAGCGAGAGTATGCCCTAGAGGACCGCCTGCAGTACCTGCCTCCCAAAGGCTGCATCTGCAGAATCCTGCAAGGGAATGTTATAATGAGTGGTAAAAGTATGAACTGATGACAAAGTCGCAGCCCTACAAATTGCCGCATAAGAGGCTGCGTTCCTGAAAGCCTGAGTTGTGGCAGCGCCCCTCAGAGAATGAGCAAAGAGACCCAATGGCGGAAGCTTTCCCTCCGCCTTGAAGCTTCGGAAATGCACAGGGTCATCCATTTAGCTATCAAGGACTTGGAAGCCTTTAATCCCCTTCTCTGAGGGTTATAAGATACGAACAAGGCTGAGGAATGTCTAAAGGGCCTAGTTCTGTCTAAATAAACCTTAAGAGCCCTTCTCACGTCCAGAGCATGCCACTGACGTTCTAGTGGGTGAGAAGGGTTCGGGCAAAAGGAGGGCAAATAGATCTCTTGTTCCCTATGAAATCTGGAATCCACCTTGGGGCTGAAGGCCGGATCCAATCTAAGAGTCACCAAAGACTCCTTAAAGGAACCGAAAGCGGGCTCAATGGAGAGGGCTCCTAGCTCGGACACTCTTCTAGCCGAGGTTATTCCCACTAAAAAGGCCACCTTGAGGGAAAGGAAGTACATGGATATCTCCCTGAGCAGCTCAAAAGGGATTTTAGTGAGAGCTCTCAGGACAAGGTTCAGGCTCCAAGAGGGGAACCTGTGAATCACCGGAGGAGATAGGAGTCTAGCGGCCCTAAGGAAATGCCTCACATGAGGATGCCCCAATATCCTTCGACCTCTCACGGTGGCTAGTACGCTATTGATGGCTGCTAACTGTCTCTGTAAGGTACTAGGCTTTAGGCCCCTATCCAGACCCCCTTGTAAGAACTCTAGAACTATACTGATGAAGGCTCTCTCCGGGTCTTGGAACCTGGTCTCGCACCATTTCACAAAGGTCGCCCAAGTGCTCTGATAGATTTGCCTCGTTGCAGGCTTCCTGGATTGTAATAAGGTGTTCAAAACCCTTGAAGAGTATCCTAGACTCCTCAAGGTCCTCCTTTCAAGTTCCAGGCTGTTAACCTGAACGTTCCCGGGTTGTCGTGTACGATTGGCCCCTGGGTCAGTAGGTCTGATCTCGGTGGAAGCCTGAATGGAGGTTCTTGACTGAGCTCCTGAAGATCTGCAAACCATGGCCTTCTGGGCCAATACGGAGCTACTAATATCACTCTCGCCCGCTCTTTCCTGACCTTCAAGATTGTCCTCTGAATGAGTGTCACAGGAGGAAATGCGAACAGGAGCTCCTGTGGCCAAGGGCAATTTAGTGCGTCGAAGCCTATTGCTCTGCTGTCCGGGTGCCGAGATATGAACCTCTCCGTCTTTGCGTTCTCCGAGGATGCGAACAGGTCTATGGACGGGGACCCAAACCGTTCTGTTATGGCCTGGAATGTCGAGTGGTGCAGGGACCACTCTGCTTGGTCTAACTGAACCCGGCTGAGCCAGTCGGCCTGAGTGTTGGAGACCCCTCTGATGTGAAGTGCTCTGATTGACCTCAGGTTGCTCTCTGCCCACCGGATGAGAATGGTGGCTAACTGGTGAAGAGACTCGGACCTCGAGCCCCCCTGGTGGTTTATATAGGCCTTCGCTACCGTGTTGTTGGTATAGATTAACACATCCTTCCCCTTCAGGAACGGTGCCAGTTGTTTCAGAGCCAGGTAAATCGCCCTCAACTCCAACCAGTTGATATGGTGAGTCTTCTCCCATGGTTGCCACTTGCCCTGAGCCGAGTGGCCCTGCGTGTGTGCGCCCCAACCACTTAGACTTGCGTCTGTGGTCAGAGTTGTTCTCTCCAGATCAGAAAGGGGCATTCCTGGGGAGAATCTGTCCTGGTGAGTCCACCAAACTAGGGACTTCTTCAGGAGTGGCATCACCTGGATTGATGGGTTCCGCCCTTGAGTCAGGGAGTCCTGCCATGGGCGAAGGAACCGTTGAAGGGGTCTGGAGTGAAGCCTTGCCCATTGTACTATACCTAGGCAGGAGGTCATTGCTCCTAGCAAGCTTGCTAGTATCTTTAGTCTGGACCTGGGCTTCCCCGCTATCTGCTGGATGAGATTCAGCATCTTCAAACGGCGTTGTTCAGAAAGGAAAAGCCTGCTCTGCTTGGTGTTCAGGACAACCCCTAGGTGTTCCAGGGTCTGTGAGGGAAGAAGATGACTCTTCTTGCGATTTATGACGAACCCGTGGTCCTACAGACACTCTATGACGCGGTGGATGTCTGTGCGAGCTTGAGTGTAGGATGGCGATCTGACCAGGATGTTGTCCAAATAGGGATGAATCTTTATTCCCTCCGTCCTCAGAATCGCAACTAGAGCGACCAGCACCTTTGTGAAGGTTCTCGGCGAGGTTGCTAGGCCGAAAGGAAGCGCCCTGTACTGCCAGTGCTGACGCGCATAACAGAAGCGGAGCCACTGGCGGTGGGGCTGATAGATCGGGACATGAAGATAGGCTTCCTTCAGGTCGAGCGCCGTCAGCCATTCGCCCTGTACAATCGCTGTCCGGATAGACTGAAGAGTTTCCATCGTGAACCTCTGAATTTTGAGGGCTCGATTCAGTCTCTTTAGATCTAGGATAGCCCTCCATTCGTCTAGTTTCTTTGGGACTAGAAAAATGGTGGAGTAGAGCCCTTGTCCTTGTTCATGAAGAGGAACCTCCTCTATTGCCCCAATGGTACGGAGTCTGATGATTTCCGCTTGCATGGCTTGTTGTTTGCCCAGATCCCTGGGAACGGCTGATGAGCAAAAGTATTGCGGGTGGGGAGCTTTTTAGCTCTATAACATACCCCCTTTGTATCGTCTGAAGGACCCAAGTGTCTGTGATNTTTTAGCTCTATAACATACCCCCTTCTTATCGTCTGAAGGACCCATGTGTCTGTGATGCTGTTTGCCCATTTTGAAGCGAACAGCTGAAGTCTGCCCCCTAGGTTGAGCTGGTTTAGAGGGCAGGACTGTGCACAGTCAGGCGTCCTGCTTAGGTCTTCCTGCTCCCTGCCACTGCTTGCTTCTGTTGTCGGAGCCCCATTGTTTCTGCCATCTTGGCTTGTAGCGCTGCTGACTCCCCCTATGAGGAAAAAAGGGTCGCCTGGAGTTCCCTGCTTGGCCTGCACTGTTGGAACGAAAATTCCGTTTGGGGACCCCCACGCTTTGTAAGGTCTGCTTCTTTGACTTGTCAGCCGCATCGGTCAGAATCTTATCGAGGCACATGCCGAACAGCTTCCGCCCCTGGAACGGGCCGCCTACCAAAGCGTTTTTCGCAGTGTTGTCCCCTCTCCACGACCTCAGCCACAGGCGACGCCTGGCCGCTACGTTGGAGGCAGCCGCCTTTGCAGCCCAGCGAAGCATGTCGGTGGACGCATCTGCCATGAAGGAGTACGCTAGCTGAATCCGCGTGGATAGTACTCTGGTCATTTTATCCAAAATGCCCGGGTCTGACGCTCTTTTGATCCACACCATTAACGCTCTGGAAGAGTAGGATGAGACCGTGGCCATCTTCATAACTGCTGAGATCTCGTCTAAGTTTCTGCGAAGGCTGCAATCTATTGCCTTGTCTGTTGGATCCCTGGGGAAGCAGTCCCCCTCTGTCGGGAACACGGAGCTTCTAGCTAAAGATGCTGCCGCAGCATCCACCTTTGGGGTTGATAAAAATGCGTTCTTTTTCCTATTGAAAGAGTAAAGGGACAGCTGAGATCTTGTCATCTTGGAAGGTCTGTTTGGGTTCTGCCATTCCTTATGGATAATTTTTTCGTAAGCCTTATCCAGCAGAAGCCCCTTGTCCCGGCCCCTCGCTCTGGGAAGGTAACCTCTAGCCTCCTCCTCCTCCTCTTCTTCGGAAGAGGATGAAGCTTCCTTTTCTTTTTTCTGCTTCAAATCGAGGGCTTTGGTGAACTGGTCATAGATCAGATCACGATATTTGCAGGGGAATTGTCTATCTGGGTCCAGGGAGGGTTCTAAGTCCGCCTCTCCTGATTCCTCCTTGTCAGCCGTCTCCACTTCGCTGACTATTTCCCCATCAGAGACCCCCTCCTCCTCTTCCTCCATGGACTCCGCAGGGGCAGAGTCCCTTCCCCGCTTGGCTTTACTCCCCCGACACGATGTGTCCTCCTCCTCGGAGTCGTGGCTGGAAAGGAAGTCCTCCTGCTCCTCCTCAGATGAGGCCGGGGAGGCAATTAGATCAGAGGATCTGTGGGGCTTCTTGGGAAGAGGCTGTTTGCCCTTACCGGCCCCTCTGGAGCCACCCTTGTAAGGTCTGGAGGCCCTAGCTCTTTCTTTTGAGCTCCGAGAGGATCTCTTTTAAAAGCTCCATGTGAAGATCCTGCCCTGCTGGCGGGGTAAGAGCTGTGTCCCCTGCTAGGGCCCCTGTCGGAGGGGGCTGGGCAGAACTCACTGCGAGGCGCTGCTCGGCAGAGGCCCCTGAGTCTGAAGCTGTGGCTCTCCTCTTCGCCGGCATCTTTGAAGGCACCTGGGAACTCCCTCCTGTGCACGGTAGACTCTGGTGACAGGGAAGGGTAAAGCTCGGCCTCTGCCAGCTGCGCTAGAGGCCCGATCGGCTGTGGTGGGTCCACTGACGCCACGGGAAACTCCGGAGAACCCTCTCCTGGAAAAGTCTCCCCTGGGTCTGAGAAAAGCGCGCACAGCGGATCCCTGGTTTCTCCCTCGCACTGAGCGCGGCAGGTACTGCCTGCCATACGCGCTCCTGATTGGCTGAGGGGAAAAGCCTGCCAAATGCGCTCCTTGTCCTCCGCCGGAAATTGCCCCCAGGAAAAATGGAAGGAGCCCTCACCGGCGCGCTTGCCGGTGGACGGGGGAATCCACTCCCGACTAGCTAGGCCCTGGGGACTCAGAGCCTCTTCTCTTCCCAGGCTCCCCTGATGGCGGGTGTAAATGCGGGGGGGCGAACGGTCCCGAAGGGGGAAGCCACCGCACTCTAGCCGCTCCGGGGAAGGCAACTCCCCACGCCGTTTCTGACCACCCCCCGACCCCCTGGCCTGAGAGGGAGGGTGGAGCGGGGGGTTGAGAGGCTGCAGACAGGTCCCGAAGGGGGTAGCTGCTGCGCCTTAAGCCCACGGGAATCCCCGTTCCGGAGGGGAGGGAGGGGAGCACCCGGTCAAGGCCCTGTACCTTAGAGAACCGGGTAGGTGAACAGGGCAGAGAATTTCTCTCCCCCTGGCACCGGGCCGGCTCCTCCGCTGGAAGAGTGCACAAACCAGAAGATAATGTAAAAACCTGTGCTGTCCTCTTCCAGCTCGCTTGCCTGCATCCTTACTGCACCAAGGCAGACAAACAACTGGGGAGCTGAGGGTAGATCTCTCCTAGTAGGCTCCTCAAAGTTGGATGTCTGCCTCCTACTGGCTCACGGTAGGATCTACCCTACTGTCCAGACTGGACGGCCAGGAGGATCCCCCGGGAGAAAGTGTCACAGAGGCTTGTTTCCTACTGCCCAAACTGATGGGTCCTCCGCCAAGCAACAATAGGTACCCACTGATAGATTTTCAGTACGAATGGTCTCCAGCCCAATCTGCGTCCATGTACCCTATCAGGTCTGACACGGAAGTTGCTGGGAGCCGTAGCTTGAGGTACACAGTCCCTTTCAGGTACCGTAAGACCCTCTTCACTGTGTTCCAATCCCTTTGGGTTGAGGCTGAGACTTGTCTACACAGTATACCTATTGCCACAGCAATGTCAGGCCTTGTGATTGTGGCAATGCACAAGAGCTTTCCTATCGCCTTTCTGTATTACTTATTGTCTGGCAGCAATAATCTTGGCTCGTTGATCTCCTTTGGGTGGCTGATTTCCATAGGGGTATTTGCTGCCTTCGCACCCCGCAGGCAGAAACTTTCTATCATTTCTATTGCCTGTCTTTGGTTGAGAAGATAGCTTCCGTCGTCTTCTCTTTCAATTTGTATTTCAAGGTAGCGCGTTATGTTACCCAGGTCCTTAGTTTCAAAGTCCTGATTTAGAGCTCTCATTGTTTCGCACTCATCCCCTTCTTGCTCAAAGCATATTATAAGGTCATTTACATAAATTAATACAAAGATCCACCTGCCCCTTAGTCTCTTTGTGTAGCAGGGATCTGCTTTGTTCCTAGTAAAATNTCATCCCCTTCTTGCTCAAAGCATACGATAAGGTCATCGACATAAATTAATACAAAGATCCACCTGCCCCTTAGTCTCTTTGTGTATAAGCAGGGATCTGCTTTGCTCCTGGTAAAATTTTTCCTCATCAGCACCTTGTTTATTTTAGTGTTCCACGCTCTGGCGGCCTGCTTAAGCCCATATAGGCTTCTGTGCAGTTTGCATACAAGATCCAGCCTTTCAACGTCTTCAAACCCTGGTGGTTGGTCCATGTAAATATCTTCCTTCAACTCACCATTTAGTAAAGCTGTTTTCACGTCCATATGCTTGACTTGCATTTCTCTTCCCGCAGCTATACTTAATGTTCTGATTGTAGTGTGCTTAACAACAGGTGCAAATGTTGCATCGTAGTCTTCTCCATACTTCTGAGAGTATCCATTTGCGACAAGTCAGGCGTTGTACTGTTCAATATTTCCCTGTGCATTGCACTTTAATTTAACTGTCCATTTACAACCTATAGTCTTTCTCCCTGCGGGCAGTGGAGTAAGTGTCCACATCGCGTTGTCCTGCATGGACTTTACTTCTTCTTCAGCTACTCTTACCCTTTTTTCTGCTTCCCCTTCTGACTTCTGCGAGATGTCCTCCCAGGATGCTGGCTCTGACAATTTACTGGTACTGACTTTGTAGGACAGACGAGTAGGAGGAATGCCTTTGTTAGACCTCGTTGACTGCCTTGGCTCAGCATCAGCAGCCGGCTGTGTTTGTTCCTGCACTTCTGTTACCTTTGTGCCGATTTCGACCATTTGTTCAGAGGACTGCTCCCTTTCAGTGGTTTCGTCCGTGGTTGATTGTTCTCCTTCTCCTGGACCTTGGAGAGTCATCACACTGTCACTTGTGTTTTCCACAAAGGTCACACTGTTACTAATAGTTATTCTATCTGTGCGTGGATCCAGGATCCTGTAGCCTTTGGAATGCTCACTGTATCCTTCGAGGATGCCTTCCACTGCTCTGTTTTGCAGCTTGGTACGTTTCTCCTCTGGGATATATACATAAGTTTTACTTCCAAATACTCTGATGTGGCCCACACTAGGTTTTTGACCCTGCCACAGTTCATATGGAGTTTTCCTCGCTGTTCTAGAATACAGCCAGTTTTGTAGGTAGGTTGCAGCAACTGCTGCTTCGCCCCAGTATCTTTCTGGTAGTCCAGAGTCTGTTAAAATGCATCTAACCATTTCGGTTAGCGTTCTGTTTTTCCTTTCAGTTGTTCTGTTCTGCTCGGGTGTATATTTATTTATTTATTTATTTTTTAAAAATTTCCCACCCCTCCTGCCCACAGGGCAACCCGGGGTGGCGAACAATAATATAAATGATAAAGCAATAAAACAATTTAAAACAATTAAAAAATCACCAATACAGGGAAAAGAAACCCACCCTCCCCCTTGCCAAAGGCCTGGTGGAACAGCCAGGTCTTACATAAATGCCGAAATAGCAGGAGAGTGGGGGCCAACCGAGCCACCTCTGGGAGTGAGTTCCACAGCACAGGGGCGGTCACCGAAAAAGATCTAACTTCGGTGGCCACCCACCTCACCCGTGTGTTGCACTAATCCACATCACCTCTGTCTTGTCAGCATTCAATTGCAGATGGCTCAACCTCATCCAAGCCCCCACAGCTGGGGACAGGCACTGGGGACAGGCACTGGGAAAATAGGGAGACTACGTGACCTGGGTTGATGGAAAATGAGAGGTAGAGCTGAGTGTCATCAGCATACTGATGACACTGCATGCCCTGAAACCCTCTCACGATTTCCCCTAATGGCTGCATATAGATGTTAAACAAGAGGGGGGACAGAATGGCACCCTGCAGGACTCCACACGTGAGGCCCCGGGGGGAAGATGTACACTCCCCGAAGACCACCCGGTGAGTTCTCCTGGCCAGGAACGAACAAAACCAGTCCAAGACTGTTCCGCCAATCCCGGCATGGTCCCACAGGCGAGTCAACAACACCTCATGATCAACTGTGTCGAATGCAGCCGAAAGGTCTAGCAGGACCAGTAAGGTCTGA